>PITA01001375.1:43258-198904 GCA_004023965.1 Spilogale gracilis
AAGTAAATGGGAACTAGGGTAATCTAGGGAGGGAAATGAAACAACAGAGACTTTGGACACAGAAACAAACTGAGGGACTTGGAGGGAGGGGGGTGGAGGGATGGGAGAGCCTGGTGGTGGGTACTGGGGACACCTAAAGCGTGGAGCACTGGGTGTGGGGAATGGGGAATGAATCTTGGAACACTGGAAAAAAAATTTTAGTAACAATAAAAAAAAAGCACAAAGGCAGGGTACCTGGGTGGCCCAGTGAGTTAAAGCCTCTGCCTTCAGCTCAGGTCATTGTCTCAGGGTCCTGACATCTAGGCCCTGCATTGGGCTCTCTGCTCAGCAGGGAGCCTGCTTCCCCCTCTTTTTCTGCCTGCCTCTCTGCCTGCTTGTGATCTCTCTCTCCGTCAAAGAAATAAATAAAATCTTTTTTAAAAATTTAAAAAGCTCAAAGGCAGAGATACTCCTGGGCCCCTGAAAACATTTCTGGGAGAGTAGCTGTGGGCTCATACTGCAGAAAGCTGTGGTTTTCAGCAGCACAAGCAGAAGTGGAGACTGTTTGTCTTACAGAGTTTATTAAAGAGGGCAGACTGTAAATTGTTTGTTCTTGCCAAAGGTTTGGCTGCGGTCATTTTTGTTCTGATCCCATGAATAGGCATGGAAATTCCCTAGAGAACAAAAGAGACTCATAAGCCCAGTGTCCACTGAGCCCATCCCCCTGCACCATGGGAGACTGTGGTGTTCAGTGGAGCAAGCAGAAGTAGAGACTGCTTGTCCTTCAGAGTTTATTAAAGAGGAAAGACTGAATTTTCTGCTCTGGGCCAATGGTTTGGCAGTGGCCATTTTTGCTCTGATCCCGTGAAAAGGCATGGAAAGGCCTCAGAGTACAAAAAACACTCAGCAATCTAGTTTCCACTAACCCCAATTGGAAGGTGGGGGTGGGGCAACTCTGCACAGATTACCTGAGAAACAGAACAAAAGCCCTTCCAGGAGAAGACAGGCTGGAAAAACAGGTGGATGACAATCCTTTGGATCTTATCAGACTATAAAATCCCAACACAAGGCGAAAATTGTATATTGAGCTCCAGTTGGCTCCTCATTACTTGTTTATTTTTCAGATATAATTTTACTTTACTTTACTTTCTTTCTTCCTTTTCTTATGCCGTTTTCCACTGCTGTATTCTTCTTTTTATCTTCTCTTCCTTTCAACTAGATGTCTATTATATCAACTCACTTTTTCATAGGCTCTTTTTAACTTGTATTTTTCCACACCTATATTTTTTATGGATATATGCTTTATTTTAACCCATTTTTTACTCTGCTCCATTTTACATTTTTATGTATACAAGTTTTACCTTCATAGTAATTTTGGGATGTATATGTTAGATCTCTAACACAGAGATCTAAATACACCCAGGAACAACTGAAACATTCTGCTTTGTCCACCTTGAGAAATTATAGACCTCCCTTTCCTTCCCCTTTTTAAAATTTTTCTTATCTTCTATTATATATTTGTATATATTTTTCTTTTTTAAAATTTTTTAAAGTTTATTCTTGTGTTTCATTTTAGCTTTGTTTTATTGGTGATAGCATCTGACCATGCCAGATTTTGCTAGGGTGCATCAAACCTGGATCATGGTTGATATTTTGGACTCTGTCCATTTCTTCAACCATCTGTCAACTGAATAACTAGGAGGAGGAACTCCCAACAAAGAAAAGAACCAGAGACAATGTCTTCTGCCATAGAACTAACAGATATAGATGTAAGCAAGATGTCAGAGATAAACTTCAGGACAGCAACCATGAAGTCAATAGCTAGGCTTGAAAAAAGTTTTAGTGACAGTATAAAATCTCTAAGGGCAGAAATGAGATCTAATCAGGCTGAACTTATAATGCTATGAATGAGATACAGTCTAAATTGGATACTCTAACATCCAGGGTAAATGAGGTAGAAGAATGAATTAGTGGTCTACAAGATAAGTCAATAGAAAGGAAGTAAGCTGAAGGAGATAGGGACAGACAGCTAGTGGTACATGAAAATAGACTTAGAGAGATCGATGATGCAATGAAATGCTCCAATGTCAGAATTACTGGGATCCCCAAGGGGGTGGAGAAAAAGAGAGACAGAAGACATATTTGAGCAAATCATACTGAGAACTTCCTAATCTGGAGAAGGAAACAAGCATTCAAGTCCAAGAAGCAGAGAGGACCCTTTCCAAAATTAATAAAAATAGATCAATATTCCAACATTTAATAGTGAAGTTTGCAAATCTTAGAACCAAGGAAACCATCCTGAGAGCAGCTAGGGGGAAATATTTCTTGCCTACAAAGGGAGGAACATCACAATAAATCAGACCTGTTCACAGGGACCTGGCAAGCCATAAAGGGCTGGCAGGACATATTTAGGGTAATAAATGAAAAAAAAAAACATGCATCCACGAATGCTTTACCCAGCAAGACTGTCATTCAGAATAGATAGAGAGATAAAGAGCTTTCAGGACAGGCAGAAACTGAAAGAATATGTGACCACAAAGCCAGCCCTGCAAGAAATATTAAGGGAAATTCTGTAAATGAAGAGAAACCCCAAAAGTGACATAGATAAGAAAGAAACAAAACAAAACCTACATAAACAGAGACTTTACAAGAAATATAATGGCACTAAACTTATAACACTCAATAGTTACTCTGAATGTAAATAGGCTGAATGCTCCCATGAAATACACAGGGTTTTAGGTTGAATGAAGAAGTAGGACCCATCCATATGTTGTCTACAATACACATATTTTGAACCTAAAGACACCTCTATATTAAAAGTAAAGGGATGGAGAATGATTTACCATATTAATGGACCTCAAAAGAAAGCTTGGGTGGCAATTCTCATATCAGACAAATTGGATTTTAAAACAAAGACCAGGGCGCCTGGGTGGTTCAGTTGGTTAAGCGACTGCCTTCGGCTCAGGTCACGATCCCAGAGACCCAGGATCAAGCCCAGCATTGGGCTCCCTGCTCAGCGGGAAGCCTGCTTTTCCCTCTCTCACTCCCCCTGCTTGTGTTCCCTCTCTTGCTGTGTTTCTCTCTGTCAAATAAATAAATAAAATCTTTAAAAATAAATAAATAAAACAAAGACCATAGTAAGAGATGTAGAGAGACATTATATCATAATTAAAGGGTCTATCCAAGAAGAAGATCTAACAATTGTAAGTATCTATGCCCCCCAACATGGGAGCAGCTAATTATATAGACCAATTAATAAACAAAATAAAGAAACATATAGATAATAATACATTATTAGTGAGAAACCCCAACACTTCACTCATAGCAATGGACAGATCATCTAAGCAGAAGACCAACAAAGAAACAAAAGCTTTGAATGACACATTGGACCAGATGGACTTTGTAGATATATAGAGAACATTCTATCCTAAAACAATAGAATATTCATTCTTCTCTAGCATGCATAGAACTTTTTCCAGAATAGACCACATACTAAATCACAAATTGGGTTTCAGCTGATACCAAAAGATTGAAATTATCCCCTGCATATTTTCAGACCACAATTCTTTGAAACTGGAACTCAACTACAAGAAGAAACTTGGAAGGACCTCAAACACTCGGAAGTTAAAGAGCATCTTGCTAAAGAATGAATAGGTCAACAAGGAAATTAAAGAACTTAAACAATTCATGGAAATTAATGAGAATGAAAACACATCCATCCAAAAACTATGGGATAGTGCAAAGGTAATCTTAAGTGGGAAATACATAGCCATCTAAGCCTCTAGCAAAAAATTAGAAAAATCTCAAATGCACAAGCTAACATTACACCTAAAGGACCTGGTGAAAGAACAGCAAGTAAAATCTAAACCAAGCAGAAGAATTCTTTGGAAGAATTAACAATATCGGAAAACCATTGGCCAAACTAATCCAAAAGAAAAGGTAAAGATCCCAAATTAATAAAAATCATGAATGAAAGGGGAGAGATCATGACTAATACCAAGGAAATAGAAACAATTATTAGAAATTATTACCAGCAATAATAGGCCAAAAAATTAAACAATCTAAAAGAAATGTATGCATTCCTGGAAACTTACAAACTACTAAGACTGAAACAGGAAGAAATAGACAATCTGAACAGACACACGACCAGCAAGGAAACTGAAGCAGTAATCAAAAACCTGTCAAAAACAGGAGTCCAGGGCCAGATGGCCTCCCAGAAGAATTCTCCCAAACATTTAAAGAAGAAATAATTCCTATTCTCCTGAAGCTGTTTCAAAAAATAAAAATGGAAGGAAAACTTCCAAGCTCATTCTATGAAGCCATCATTATCCTGATCCCAAAGCCAAAGACCCCATCAAAAAGGAGAATTAGCAACCAATATCCCTGATGAATATGGATGGCAAAATTCTCAACAAGATCCTAGACAACAGGATCCAACAGTACATTAAAAGGATTATTCACCAGGACAAAGTGGGATTTATTCCTGGGATGGAATGGTGGTTAAACATTTGCAAATCAATCAACATGATAGAGCACATTAATAAAAGAAAAGACAAGAACCATATGATCCTCTATCAATGCAGAGAAAGCATTTGACAAAATACAGCATCCTTTCCTGATTAAAGCTCTCCAAAGTACAGGGATAGAGGGAACATACCTCAATATCATAAAAGTCATCTATGCAAGCCCACAGTGAATAGCATTCTCAATGAGGAAAAACTGAGAGCTTTTCCCTTAAGGTGAGGAACATGATGATGCTTACTCTCACCATTATTGTTCAACACATTACTAGAAGTCCTAGCCTCAGCAATCAGATGACAACAACAACAACAACAAAATAAATAAATAAAAAGCATTCAAATTGGGAAAGAATTAGTCAAACTCTCTCTCTTTGCAGAGAACATGATACTTTATGTGGAAAACCCAAAACACTCCACCGCCAAATTATAGAACTCATGCAACAATTCGGCGACATGGCTGGATACAAAATCAATGCACAGAAATCAGCTGCATTTCCTAATTTATCTGTTCTGCAGTTTCCTCCACTGTATGTTGTATAACAATGTTGTGTACATTCAAAGAGCCTAAATAACATATGCAGTGCATGTATATGCTACATAGTAGTGCTGCAAGAAGTGTTATTATTCTATTTTTTTTGTATATTTCTTCTAGGTCATGAAAGAAGGTGAAATATAAATACATTTCAAACCCCAGTTCAAGTTTATTATACCCCTGACTTCTCCAATCCTTGTTGACTTCAACTTTCTTGGGTTTGCTGATGTATCTAACAACTTACACTCTAATAGCATCAGCGTTTACTAACAATTAAATTTACTGATCATTTACTATGTGCCATCCACTTTAGATATATTATGTCATACAATCCTCATGACAATCCTATGAGGAAGGGACATACTGTCATTATGCCCATTTGACCATTAAGAAATTAATTATCATACTCTTATTTGTGCTTTATCTCCAACTAGTACATTATTTGCTATTATGTTTAGGGTGTAGATCATGAACACTAGTACCCTGACAAACCCCTTATCTGTACTAAAACAAATACTACACCGGTAGTGGGCAGAGAATCTTACTATGTCAATTCCAGTATAAACATCCATGGCAGGATCCCTGGCTTTTTCAGGATTTTCCCAGTTTCCTTCATAGTCATATAGTTAGTTTATATTCTCTAGGCACTCTGGAACTTAAAAATGCTTTTAAATATATAACTCCATTCATTTTATTTAAAGCTTTCAGCCATTCTTAAAATAATAGCTTTGCAAATGGATTTTAAGTAGTTGTTCCACTTGGACAAGATTCTCTTTTCTCCAAATGCAGAGCATTGAATTTTCCCCACCCCTGTAAGGCAATGCTACTGGTTTCAGATAGCAAAAGGCTTAGGAAGAGAAGAGTCTTACCACTATTGTGCTCCTTTGGCTGTGTCTAAGCTTCATGTTTCTTACTGAGGAATGAGTCAGGCAGACATGGCTGTGAATCACTACTTCTTCAGAAAGGTTAGGAACAAAAACTACGGCAAATTACCTGCTTATGTGTGTTCCAACTCATTTACCCCAGAAATGGAGGATGTTACCTGCAAGAAAATACTTAAAAAATCATTTCAATCTTCATTTTGACTTCATTTGGTAAGATGCAAAATGGTAAAGTAACTTGCGTAGGGATAAAGAGACTCATTGTTAATTAGATTTTTAAATATGGCAAAAAATAAGCCTGTCACTCAAATAATATTTCTACTTCACCTGTCTGCCTCCCTAATGAGAGAGGAAAGTGCTATGTAAACCTCCCCAAAACCAAGGAGATCAATGGTAAAAGAAATCACGGAGCAGATGAATTATGGCTCGGTGAGAAGCAGAGATTGGCACTGATAGGAATGTTTAACTACATTACCAGCCTTTCTTAAATTCCTCTGCCTATAACAGCCATTCTTTGGAGTATACACAGGACTTGCGTCCCTTCCCCTACTTATATCATTTTGTGTACCTTTAAGTGCAAAACAATACTTAATTAGGCCTTAGAACACAGATTTCCCTCTAAATATAATGGATATTAATTAGCTAATTAATGTAACATTTTGCATCCCTTCGACGTATTAGGCATTGCTTTAGGTATGATGATAAGATGGCATATAGGCAGACACAGTCTCTGTACTCATGCAAATTGTAATCTCATACTATATCCATCTCATCCTCTCCACCCAAAGAAATAATATATATTTATTAGTAAGTGTATGCCCCATGGACATTTTAAATTAATTTTTAAAAATTTCCTCATCTGGGGCACCTGGGTGGCTCAGTTGGTTAAGCAACTGCCTTCGGCTCAGGTCATGATCCCGGAGATCCGGGATGGAGCCCCACATCGGGATCCCTGCTTGGCGGGAAGCCTCCTTCTCCCTCTCTCACTCCCCCTGCTTGTGTTCCTTCTCTGGCTGTGTTTCTCTCTGTCAAATAAATAAAATCTTTTTAAAAAATATTTTAAAAAATTTCCTCATCAAGATAAATAAAATATTTTACATAAAGTATAATATTTCTCAAAAAAGCATGTTCCTTTAGTAGAATCACCATACACTAGGTTGACCATATATTCTGATTTCCCTGGAATAGAACTGGACTACATTTATTATTTAAATGTAATCAATAATGATACCCTTTCACTCTTTAAAGTGTTTTAGTTTGGATAATGGCATATGATCATTCTGCCATCTCCCCATTCACACAATCTAGCTGATACCTTTAACATTACACCTATTAATACCCACACATATTCCATAAATTCTATCTTCCTAATTTTTAAATTTAGCTACTTCTTTCTTTCTGCACCACCTCTATTCTAATTTAGACAACCATTATCTCTCTATTACTTATTGTTACCAACCTCTATTGGTTCCCTCTATTTCCAATTTTGCCTATCCTGATAAACATATTTTTCATTAAAGTGATCTTTCTAAATTCCAAATTTGATCACACTACTTTGTTGCTTAATTCTTCCAAGGATTCACCTGTATCTAAAAACAAAACCAAAACAAAACAAAACTCCCTTACTATGATGTATTACATCCTGCAGGCCTATCTTTCCAACCACATTTCTATAGCTCTACACTTCACCACAATTCTTTGCTCCAACTATACTGAAGTATTCACATTTTCATGAATGTGTGATGTATTTTGATATATTGATGAACTTCAGTAAATATTTTATGCTCTTGGAATATTATTTTCCCACTTTTCATGTGACTAATTTTCTTTCAGCTCCTAATTTAGAGTTATCTTCTAGAAAGCCTTCCCAACTTTCTCTCCGTGTCTGACTTAAGTACCTCTCTGTGCCTTTATAAGATTCTGTGCTTCCCTTATCAACTGGATCATGCACTGGACATTATACTCTGAGATATATTGAATTTTTCTTGATCAAGTGTACATCAAGAGATATAGAAAAGCTCTTTGTAAGCATTAGATATTCAAAACACATTTGTTTATTAAAGAAATAATAGAATAATAGGTGCAAGATAAAATTAATATTGTTAAAAATTAGCAGTCAGCATTCCCATCCACCTTCCACTCAAAAAACAACAGGTAAGCCTACTAAAAAATGTTGTCTTGAAAACTTCATTTCTAGATAAATAATCCCTATTTAAGAATAAGTAATAGAGAGGGGCGCCTGGGTGGCTCAGTTGGTTGGGCGACTGCCTTCGGCTCAGGTCATGATCCCGGAGACCCAGGATCGAGTCCCACATCGGGCTCCCTGCTCAGCGGGAAGCCTGCTTCTCCCTCTCTCACTCCCCCTGCTTGTGTTCCCTCTCTGGCTGTGTTTCTCTCTGTCAAATAAATAAAATCTTTAAAAAAAAAAAAAGAATAAGTAATAGAGAGATAATGGAATTTTATCTATTCCATCTAGATAAAATGGAATAAATCTACTCCATCCCATTATTCTTGATAATTATAGATTAAATTCCTGGATAAAATATATAAAATAAATGTCAGAAAACTCTAAGATGTGGCAAAAATACAAAAAAAAAGACTGGCTGAAGATCTCAAGTCTCAAATAATAATGTGACATTGTGTGTGTGTGTGTCTTTGTGTATGCACGTATGTGTATGTTGTCTTCTGTATATACTGGATTAAGCACTAGGGAAGCCCACAGTGAAAAAAAATTTTAAAAAGATCGCTGAAAGTTTCCAAATTTTATGCAAGGCATAAAGCTATGAATTCAAGGACTGAGTTAACCCTAAATGGGATAAATGCAAATAAATGCACATACAGGCACATCATAGTTAATCTTCAGAAATCTAAAGACTAAAAATCTCACAAAAGAAGAAAACAGAAAGAAACAGTACATTATCCATAGAAAAACAATGATCCAAATGATATATTTCTAATTTGAAACCATGGGGTCAACAAAAAATATCCTTCAGGAATACTCAGGTGATGGAAACAAAGATGACATGCTATAAGATAATTGTTAAAGTTCTTTAAGCACAAAGGAAATAATAATGAAAAAATTGACATCAAGAATAAAGAAAGAGAGGCAACTGTGTGGCTCAAGTGGTTATACAGAGAACTCTTAATTTGGGCTCACATCATTATCTCCGGATCCTGAGATTCAGCTCTACATTGGGCTCTGAGCTCAGCACAGACCCTGCTTGAGATTCTTTCTATCCCTCTGCTTCTGCCCCTACCTGCCTCTCATAAATAAATAAATAAACAAACAAACAAACAAATAAATAAATGAATAAATAAATAAATAAGTATAGAAGCAGACCATTACAAAATGGTGAAGGAAGGCTATGGGCCAGGCTCATTGTGCCCTAAACCAGCTTTGGGGCAAGGTGTGGGAGGGGGAATCTCCCTTCACCTCCCCTTTGTTTGGCTGTGCTTCTGGGCCCCTAGGCCCCTCTTTACCTCAACCAGACCCCGTTGCTGCCTTCCTTGCACTGAGTGTGAGATCTTGAAACCCTGCAACAAAATAGTAAGACCCAACATAGCCTTCTGGAATGATTGACACCCAAATAACATCTGTCTGTCTCTCTGACTCTCTCCATTAGTCTTTTGAGTTTCTCCACCCCCCCACACACATTTTTTCTGACTGAGTGTGTCAGAAGACAGGACTTTTTCTCTGGATCCTATTCCAAAATACAGCCACCACCATCACCAATGTCTACCAAGAAAGCATGGATACCCATCTGTGAAGTTTTGATATTGGAATTCAAACTGGCTATCAGCAATGCAATAAGTATGTGTTGGCTCAGGTTAAAGAACACCGAAGAGCTATTCATAGAGATTTGATCAACTTCCTGTGTGGAAAATTTCCTCCACCACAAGACTCTAGAGCTCCCCCAAGACTGATTGTAGTGTCCCTTAACTGAGCTACTTCAACAGAAACCAACTCATCTGTAGAGTCTAATTTGCAGCCCTTCTCGGAAAACATAGCTCTGCATGGTCTTAGTGGTACAATGACTATTATAAGCATACATTTGAGTACCCCAAACTCTCTTAAGCATATAATCAATGGATGTAATGCTAGTTGAAGAATAAATGGACTACATGATGTCAATTTGAACACTCTCAATCAGAAGAAATGGCACTCCACTTGGCCAATGATTGAACCGGAAGGTGTCCTTAACCCAGTGTGGCCATGAGATTACAGAATTGCTAAACTGCAGACAGTTTGATCTAAACTGCAGACATTTTCACACCCACCATGCTGCTTGAAAGTCACTCGATCCCCAACACATACTATTATTGCAAAGGAAACAGGAGCCATCTTCCTTTATTAACTGTTTAAGACAAGTGAACTCTATAGTGGTGGCCATAAAGGGAATTTCTAGGTATTTACACTAGATGTCTCATAACTATGGCATTTTAAAAACTAAAATCCTAGCAGAGAACATCAGATATTATGTAGTCATTAGCAATATCATCACAGGTAAACATATATCTGTTCCAAGGCTAAAAGTGACCTTAACTATATCTATTCTCAAAGGGAAAGGAATGGGTATCAGGTGTTTATTTGGTTATAGAATGCTTTTTTTGGTCCATTTCCTGCTGTGTTGATTATTTTGCTTCAACAGTATTGCCAGTTTCCTAAAATTATCTCAAACCCATGATTTAGCTTCCTGTCAAATCTACAGGCTTCCTTTTTTTTCAGAAGCACTGTACCATGCACCTGGTTTCTATATAGTCACAGTGTGCAAATTCTAATGATTGGACTGTGTTCTGTTTTTCGTTTTCCAAACAGTTTCTAATTCTGGTGATTATGCATTGCAAAAAATTGCTACAGTAGACATGCAATGTGGTTATTCAATACATAGAACTTTACTGGATTCACTTTGTGTGGGTTAGTGCTCTAAACATAATGATATTATTAAATCTCCCCCCCAGATTAACGTAGTAGTCTTAAAATATTCAGTTTTAAGACAAGTACTACTCCCCAAACAGGATACTATTCTTATACTATTCTTTATGGTAATTTAAATATGTAGACTGCATTCAAGGGTGACCTAAAGTGGAGAGGTCATGAATTTTGAGAATGGGGTTCCTTTTTGGTTCAGTATTTTTTTTAAATTTTTCAGTGTTCTAAAATTAATTGTTTATGCCCCACATCCAGTGCTCCATGTAATATGTGCCCTCAATACCCACCACCAGGTTTGCCCATCCCCTCACCCCATCCCTCCAAGACCCTCTGTTTGTTTCTGAGTCCAAAGTCTCTTATGTTTCATCTCCCTCCCAATTTACCCCACTTCCCATTTCCTTTACTTCTCCTACTGTCTTCTATATTACTTGGATGCCCACTCTCACCACTATTGTTCAACATAGTGTTAGACGTCCTAGCAACAGCAATCAGACAACAGAAAGAAATAAAAGCTATCCAGCTTGTCAAAGAGGAAGTCAAACTCTCTCTCTGTGCAGATGACATGATACTCTATGTGGAAAACCCAAAAGACTCTAACCCCAAACTACTAGAACTCATACAACAATTCAGTAATGTGGCAAGATACAAAATCAATGCACAGAAATCAGTTGCATTCTTATACACTAACAATGAAAATATAGAACTGGAAATCAGAGAATTGATTCTTTACTACAGCAACAAAAACCATAAGATACCTAGGAATAAACCTAACCAAATAAGTTAAGGATCTTTACTCAAGAAACTACAGAACACTCATGAAAGAAACTAAAGAAGACACAAAAAGATGGGAGAGCATTCCATGCTCATGGATCAGAAGAATAAACATTGTTAAAATGTCTATACTGCCGAGAGCAATCTATACTTTCAATGCCATTCCGATCAAAATTCCACCAACATTTTTCAAAGCACTGGAATAAACAATTCTAAAATTTATATGGAACCAAAAAAGACCCAGAATTGCTAAGGAATTGTTGGAAAAGAAAAACAAAGCTGGGGGGCATCATATTACCTGATTTCAAGCTTTATTACAAAGCTGTGATCACCAAGACAGCATGGTACTGGCACAAAAACAGACCCTTAGACCAAAAGAACAGAGTAGAGGGTCCAGATATGAATCACCCTGGACCACCAGCTTACCATGCAGCCTAGACTTCCAGTCATAAATCTTTGCCATAAATTTGATAATACACAAAAATATTACATTAGCAAATGAAAGTGGTATATAAGAGACCAAGCTGAAACAGGTCATGAAGGCACAAGTAAGTTTCATGGAGAAGGCCCAAACTCCCATGACCCTGTTACATTATCTTCTTTCTCGCCACACCCCTGGTCTCATTAAGATTTTTCTATAACCAGATAGGCTGAGGAAGAGAAAACTTAGGCCTGGTTTACAAATTATTCTACATATGTAGGTTACACCCAAAGTGAAGAGCTGAAGCATTATATACCTCTCCTGAAGGATTATAATGTAAATAAATGCTATCCCTGAGTAGAACTCAAATGGTGGAACTGGTTATTCATTATCCTCAGAAGAGAAAGTGGCCATAGGTATGAGGGGTGTGTGTGTGTGTGTGTGTGTGTGTGTGTGTGTGTGTGTTCAGATGTCATGGCCAATGGTTTTGATGAATAGTCAGGGATTCAGAAAAGCATAATTGGAAAATTGATGGCAATGAGGTATGGGAAGAGATACCTGGATAGAACTCTCTAAATTGGTGAAGAATGTGAAGCTATTTAAGTCTCATATAAATGTTCCCTGAAAGAGTAGGGAAAGGTTTTAATAATCAAAGGGATAGGATGACAAAATTTGCCAACTTCTTTCACCAAGCACACCTGTCATTGCACAGTAAACTCATAAACAAAGTGGCCATGGTGGTAGGGATTGAGATTATGCCTGGTATCAATATGTGTTTCCACTCACTAAGGCTGACCAGGCTAGTACTAAGTACCTAATATTCTGGCAACAGGAACAAAGGCTGAGTACTTGATAAGCCATCATTATCAGAGGTGATCTGCCAGCTAGCTGATGACAGGTTTATTACATTGAACAACCTATTTCACGGATGAAGAAAGACTTTCTTTTTGCTTGAATAGACACTTTGGATATGGATTTGCCCTCCGTGCTTAGAATACTTCTGTCAAGACTATCATCTTTGGACGTATAGAATACTTTATCCACTGTCATGTTATTCCACACAGCATTGCTTCTTTTTTTAATATATTATTTTATTTTTTCAGTGTTCCAAGATTCATTGTTTATGTCCCACACCCACTGCTGCTTCTTAGCAAAGAACTCACATCATAAGAAACTAAAGTGGAGCAATGGGCCCATGCTCATGGAATTTGCCATTCTTACCATGTTTCCCATCATGCTAATGCTGTTGATTTGATGACATGTTGAAGTGACAATATCTCTCCAGGAGGCTATAGGTGCTCTAAACCAGTTTCCTGTTTCTTCCATAGCTAGGATTATAGGTCCAACAGTGAAGGGCCCTTTTCACTATTACTTGCAGTAATAAACTAGCAAAAATTTAACCTCCCATCTCTGCAACGTTAATCTCTTCTGGTCTAGAGGTCTTACTTCAAAAGAGAAGAATGCTTCCAGAAGAAGATACACCAATGATTCCACTGAACTGAAAGTTCGGATCACCACTAGGCCACTTTGAGCTCCTCATGTCTCTGCATCAAGAAGCAAAGAATTACTGTATGGCTAGAATAATTTATCTTATTTACCAAAGGGAAGTTGGGATTACTACTACTACAAAAGGGATTGCTACTACATAATGCAGGTAATGAAGAATATAAGGGGTTAAAAACATTATATCTTTATTACAGGAGGTACCTTAGGGAGTCTTTTAGTACTTTCATGTCCAGTGAATAAAGCCAATGGAAGACTATAACAACCAAACTCAGGTAGAACTGCTGAAGTCCTAGACCATTCAAGAATATGTTTTTGAGTTCTCTGCCAGTCAAAGAACTATGGCAAGATGGAAAGCTTCCTGAGGAAAAGGGGAATATAAAATAGATGGTGAAAGAAGGTAGTTAAAAATAGCAATTATGAGTAAATAATCAGTTGAAGAAATGAGGGCTGTAATGGTTATGACTATTCCTCCTTATATTGCTTTGAATGTATGTGTGTATATATATCTACTATACTACACATCTTTTTTTCCTTTTTATCCTCTTATCATCTAACATAAGATGTAGTAACAATAGTTATTTTTATATCACAGTATATAAGCTATAGAATATCAAAATTTAAGAGTATACATTACCAAAGGACTCTGCATTCTTTTATGGAGAAAGTGTTGGCATGTTTTCAGTTATACATAATATAGTGATATCATGTTACATGAATGCATGAATTTATTGCTATCTTGATTAGAATATTAAATATGGTTTAAGAAGATGTGTCTAGGTGCCAAGTAGACAAGTTGTAGAATGTGATGCTCTGTTTTGTGTATCAGCTTGGATATACTACAGTCCCAGTTACTCAAACACTAATGTAAGTGTGGCTGTAGAGGTATTTTATGCATGTAATTAAAATTTATACTCAATTTACTTTAAATAAATTAGATTATTTTAAATAAACTGGATAGACTTAATTCAATAGTTTAAAGCCCTAAGAGCAGATTTGAGACTCTTCTAAAGAAGAAATTCCACATTTGGGCAGCAGCTTCAAATTATACTGAAGAGTACCAGCCTATTCCTCCTGATAGCCTGCCTTATAGCTTTTAGAGTTCCTGAACCAGGCTCTACAATGTGTAAACCAATCTTGATAATCTCCAACTGGTTGAATCCTGAAATAATCATTTAATTCACACAGTAAACAAAAATTAACTCAAAATAGATCATAAGCATAAATATAAGAACGACTTCTATAAAACTCTTAGGAGAACTCATCAGAATAAGTTTTGTGACCTTGATTTAGGCAGTGGTGTCTTCGATACATCGCAAAAACACATTCAACAAAATATGAAAAAAGATAAATTGGACTTTATCCAGATAAAATACACTTTGTACTTCAGGTCACACTATTAAAGTGAAAAGATATTCAGAATGATAGAAGATATTTTTAAATCATATATTTTGGTAAGAAACTTGTATTCCAAATATGTCTAAAAAAACCCTTGCAATTTACTGTAAAAAGACAGACTTAAAAATGAACAGAGAGTTTGAATGAACATTTCTCCAAAGAAAATATTGAAAAAATGTTAAATACAAACATGACAATATATTGTTATTATTTATTAAAGAAATACAATTAAAACCCACAATTAAACAAAATTTTATGCCCACTAGGATGGTTAAAATTTTAAAAAGGCAGACAAAAATCAGTGTTTTTCAGAATTTAGGTGAGTGGGATGTAGGAAAATTGTTAATGACTAAACGTTTTCTGGTGAGTATGATGAAAATGTTCTAAAATTAGATAGTACTGGTAGTTGCAGAACTCCATGAATATACTGCCCCTTTCATTTACGTAAAGATGAGGCGTTCAGTGCGTCTGCCCATGCGCATGCGCAGTTTTGAAGCGTTGCGGGTTTCCCTCCCCAGTCCAAAATGGCTTTGGGTTGTTAAAACAGAACCTTTTCGGGCCACCTGGGTGGCTCAGTTGGTTAAGCCATTGCCTTTGGCTCAGGTCATGAGATCCCGGAGAGCCGGGATCGAGTCCCACATCGGGCTCTCTGCTGGGCGGGAAGCCTGCTTCTCCCTCTCTCACTCCCACTGCTTGTGTTCCCTCTCTGGCTGTGTTTCTCTCTGTCAAGTAAATAAAAAAAAATAGAACTACCCAATGATCCAGTAATCACACTACTTGGCATTTACCCAAATAATAATAATAATAATAAACTAATCCAAAATGATATCTACATTTCCAAGTTTATTATAGCATCATTTCAATAGCCAAATTACAGAAATAGCCCAAATATCCATTGATAAATGAATGGATGAAGAAGATGTCACACACACACACACACACACACACACACACACAGGAGTATAATTCAGTCATAAAAATGCAATATTGCTATTTGCAATAACATGAATGGAGCTAGAGAGTATAATGACAAGCAAAAAAGTGAGATAAGTCAGTCAGAGAAAGACAAATACCATGTGATGTCACTCATAAGTGGAATTTAAAAAACAAAAGAAATGAACACTGAGAAAAAAGAGAGACAAATCAAGAAACAGACTCTTAACTAGAAAGAACAAATGGGTGATTACCAGAGGGGAGGTACATGGATGGATGGGTAGAATAGGTAAAGGGGATTATAAGAACCCTTATTTTGATGAGCATTGAGAAATATATTAATTGTTGAGTCACCATATTGTATACCTGTAACTGTATACCTATAACTTCTATTAGCACTGTATGTTAACTATATTGAAATTAAAATAAAATAAAATAAAATAAACAACTAATCCACTGTATTAACATGTTAAAAAAGCACATGAATATGTCAGCTAAGGCAGAAAAAGCATTTGACAAAATCCAATACCCATTCAGATTAAAACCTCTTAGCAAACTAAGAAAAAGGAAACTTGCCTAAACTTGATAGAGAATGTCTCTAAAAGACCTAGAGTTAACATTATATTTAATCATGAATGACTAAATAGCTTTCTCTCTAAAATCAGTCACAGGTAAGGATATCCACTCTTACCTCCTATTCAAAATACAATAGAAATTCTAGTCAGTAAAATAAGGCAAGAAAAGGAAATAAAGGGAATAAAGATCAAAAACAAAACAAAAAATCCCTATTTTGAAGGTTATATGCTTGTACATGAAGAAAATATTAAGGAATCTACCTTAAAAAATATCTTAGAAAAAAAAATATTAGAACTAATGTATACGTTTAGGAAGGTCACATGTTAACATACAAGATATCAATTGTATTTGTATTAAATTTAAAAAACCCATATTGCTGTGAAAATTAAAAATAATAACATTTAAAATAGGTCTTCAATAAATGGTGCTGGGAAAATTGGACAGCTACACATAGAAGAATGAAACTCAACCATTTTCTTACACTATACACAAAGATAAACTCAAAATGGATGAAAGACCTCAACAAGAGGCAGGAATCTATCAAAATCATGGAGGAGAACATAGGCAGTAACCTCATTGAGACTGGCCACAGCAACTTCTTTCAAGACACGTCTCCAAAGGCAAAGGAAACCAAAGCAAAAATGAACTTTTGAGACTTCAGCAAAATAAAAAGCTTCTCCACAGCAAACAGTCAACAAAACAAAGAGGCAACCCATGGAATGGGAGACGATATTCTTAAATGACACTACAGACAAAGAACTGATATCCAAGATCTATAAAGAATTCCTAAAACACCCCCCCAGAAAGATGATCACATCAAAAAATGGGCAGGATACATGAAGAGGCACTACTCTATAGAAGACGTACAAATGACAAACAGACACATGAAAAAATATTTGTCATCATTAACCACCAGGGAAATTCAAATCAAAACCACATTGAGATACCAGCTTACACCAGTTAGAATGGCCAAGATTAATAGGACAGGAAACAACAAGTGTTGGAAAGGCTGTGGAGAAAGGGGAACACTCTTACACTGTTGGTGGGAATTCAAGTTGGTGCAGCCACTTCAGAAAACAGTGTGGAGATTCCTCAAAAAATTAAAATAGAGCTACCCTATGACCCTGCAATTGCATTACTGGGCATTTACCCCAAAGATACAGATGTAGTGAAAATCAGGGCCATATGTACCTCAATATTCATAGTAGCAATGGCCACAATTGCCGAACTGTGGAAAGAACCAAGATGCCTTTCAATAGACAAATGGATAAAGAAAATATGGCCCATATATACCATGGAATATTATGCCTCCCTCAGAAAGGATGAATACCCAACTTTTGTAGCATCATGAATGAGAATTGTAGGAGATAATGCTGAGTGAAATAAGCCAACCAGTGAAAGTCAAGTATCATATGGTTTCACTTACTTGTGGAGCATAAGGAGTAACATAGAGAACATTAAGAGAAGGGAAGGAAATGCGAACTGGGGTAAATCAGAGAGGGAGATGAAGCATGAGAGACTTTGGACTCTGAGAAACAAACTGAGGGTTTTGGAAGGAAGGGGGCTGGGGGAATGGGTGAGCCTGGTAGTATTAAGGAAGGCATGTATTGCATGGAGCACTGGCTGTGGGGTATAAACGATGAATCTTGGAACACTGAAGAAATAAATTATAAAAATAGTTCAAAAATAAGAGTGCTTACGTATAAATATAACATAGCATCTTACAAGATCTATAAGCTGAAAACTACTAAATGATGACTGAATAATATCAAAGACCTAAATAAGTAGATAGATACAAGTTGTTTTTGATTAGACTATACAACAAAATAAAGATGAAAATTCTCCCAAAATTGCCAAATAGGTTTAACAGCATTACTCTCAAAATTCCCATATGTATTTTTGTAGACATAAGCAAGCTTATTTTAAAATGTATGTGAAAAAACAATAATATTAAAGTAACTAAAACAATTATGAAAAACAAAAAGATAAAGTCCGAAGTACCACAGTACACACTTTTAGAACTTGCTATATGACTAAAAAAAATCAAGGTGAGAGGTGCCTCAGTTGGTTAAACATCTGTCCTCAGCTCAGGTCATGATCTTGGTGGGCCTGGGATAGGATCCCACATCAAGCTTCCTGCTCAGTGAGGAGTCTGCTTCTCTCCTCAGTCCCTCTGCCCCTCCCCACTGCTCATTCTCTCTCAAGTAAATAAATAAAAATCTTTTTAAAAAAAATCAAGGTGATGTGGTATTGTTAGAGTGAGATTAATAAAACAGAATAGAAAATAAAAGAGTAGATTCAAACAGAGTCAACTGATATTTTTACAAAGGTGAAAAATTCTTTTTTCTAATTTTTTAGTTTTTTTATTATGTTCAGTTAGCTACTCTATTGTACATAATTAGTTTTTGATGTAGTGTTCAATGATTCATTAGTTGCTTATAACACTCAGTGCTCATCACAACACAAGCCCTTCTCAATACCCCATCCCTCCAACCCCTCCCCCTCTGAAACCCTCAGGTTGTTCCCTAGAGTCCATAGTCTCTCGTGGTTCATCTCCCTGCCCAATTTCTCCTCCATCAGTTTTCTCCTCCTTCCCCTATGGTCCTCCGTGCTATTGTTTATGTTCCACATATGAGTGAAACCATATGATAATTGTCTTTCTCTGCTTGACTTACTTCGCTTAATGTAATTCCTTCCAGTTCCATCCATGTCCATGTAAGTGGTGGGTTTTCATTCTTTCTGATTTCTGAGTAATATTCCATTGTATATATGTACCACCTCTTCTTTTGTTGAAATGTATCTGGTTCTTTCCACAGTTTGGCTATTGTGGGTATTCTTCTGTGAATATTGGGATGCAGCTGCCCCTTCTTTTCACTACATCTGTGTCTTTGGGGTAAATACCTATTAGTGCAAGTTTTGAGTCATAGGTTAGCTCTATTTTTAACATTTTGAGGAACCTCCATACTGTGTTCCACAGTGGTTGTACCATCTTACATTCCCATCAACAGTGTAAGAGGGTTCTCCTTTCTCCACATCCTTGCCAACATTTGTTGTTTCATGCCTTGCTATTTTTTGTCATTCTAATTTGTGTAAGGTTGTATCTCATTGTGATTTTGATTTGTATCTACCTGAAGGCTAGTGATGTTGAATATTTTTTCATGTGTCTGTTAGTTATTTGTATGTCTTCTTTGGAGAAGTGTTTTTTCATGTCTTCTGCCCATTTTTTGACTGGCACAAAATTCAAGAAAGAAATAATAGTTTTTCAACAAATGATATTTTAACAATCACACACCCATCTATAAACAAAAAATAAAGTAATGTTGAACTTAACCTCACATTCTATATAAAAAATTAACTCAAAATGGATCATATATCTAATTATAAAACTATAAAAACCTTAGATGAAACATAGAGAAAATCTTCAGGATCTAGGACTTGGTATTCTAAAACATACCGCCAAAAGAATAATCCAAAAAAGAAACAAATCAATGCATTGGACTTCATCAAAATTCAAAGATTTGCTTTATGAAAGACGATGTTAAGAGGATGAAAAGACTAACTCACAAAACTTGGAAAAAAATGTTTACAAACCACATATCCAAAAAGTATTTGCATCTAAAATATGTAAAATACTCTCAAAACTCAACAGTAAGAAAACTAACAATTCAATTCAAAAATGGCAAAAGGACATGAACAGACAATTCACTAAAGAGCACATTGAAAGGGGCGCCTGGGTGGCTCAGTCATTGGGTGCCTGCCTTAGGCTCAGATCATGATGCTAGGATCCAAAGATGAAGCCCCTCATCAAGCTTCCTGCTCAGCGGGAAGCCTACTTCTTCCTCTCCCACTCCCCCTGCTTGTGTTCCATCTCTCACTGTCTTTCTTTATCAAATAAATAAATAAAATATTTTTTTTAAAAAAGAGTACAAGAAAAGATAGCCAAGGTCATTAGCCATTAGAAAAATGTTTTAAAACCACAGTTAAATACCACTGTTAGAAGTCTAAAATTAGGGGCACCTGGGTGGCTCAGTTGGTTAAGCGACTGCCTTCGGCTCAGGTCATGATCCCGGAGACCCGGGATCGAGTCCCACATCAGGCTTCCTGCTCTGCTGGAAGCCTGCTTCTCCCTCTCTTACTCTCCCTGCTTGTGTTCCCTCTCTGGCTGTGTTTCTCTCTGTCAAATAAATAAAGTCTTAAAAAAAAGTCTAAAATTTAAAAAAAAAGAATACTGACAACAGTTAACCGCTGACTAAGAATAAGAAATGGATCCATCATGCATTGTTGTTAAGAATGGTAAATGGTACAATTACTCTGCAAAACAGTTTGGCAGGATTTTTTGTTTGTTTTTTACAAAATTAAACAAGAAATTACTATATAATCTAGAAATCCACTCCAGAATATAGGTAAATACCTACAAGAAATCAAAACATGTGCACAGAAATATTTGCACATGAATTTTCATACCAGTTTCATTTTTATTTTTATTTTATTTTAAATTTTTAAAAATATTTTATTTATGTATTTATTCGAGAGAGAGAGAGAGAGAGCACATGTGCAGGGGATAAAGGGCAGAGGGAGAAGGGGAAGATGATTCCCACTGAGCAGGGATCCTGAAGCTGGGCTTGATCCCAGGACCCTGGGACCATGACCTGAGGCAAGGGCAGTCATCTAATATACTGAGCCACCAGGTGCCCCACCATTTTTGTTTTTAATATCCAAAATATAGTAACAACCCAAATGTCCTTCAGTGGGTGAATAGGAAAACAAACTGTGGTATACCCATACAATTGAATAGTACTCAGCAACAAAAATGAACCAACTATTGATACAGAGAACAACTTACATATGTCTTAAAGACATAATGCTAAGTGAAAAAGCAAATCCTAAAAGGTTAGATTTATTTAATATCCTCAAAAAGACAGAATTATACAGCTGGAGACTATATTAGTAGTTGCCAGAGTGTTAGGTGTGGGCAGAATTTGTGATATAAAAGTGTAACACAGGGTGCCTGGGTGGCTCAGTTGGTTAAGGGACTGCCTTCGGCTCAGGTCAAGATCCTGGAGACACAGGATCAAGTCCCGCATCAGGCTCCCTGCTCGGTGGGAAGCCTGCTTCTCCCTCTCTCACTCCCCCTGCTTGTGTTCCCTCTCTCGCTGTGTTTCTCTCTGTCAAATAAATAAAATCTTTAAAAAACAAAGTATAACACAGGTTTTTTTGTTGTGGCTAATAGTTCTGAATCTTGATTGTGATGGTGGTTATGTAAATATATGCATGTGATAAAATTATATAGAATCATGCATATATATATACATACATAAACACACAAATGAATGCATGTAAAAACTGGCAAAATCTAAGCAATATTTGAAGTCTATTTAATAATATTATACTAATATCAGTTCCTGTTTTTGATAATGTATTATATTTTTGTAAGATCTTATTGGGTAAAGCTGGGGAAAGAGTACACAAGGATGCTCTATACTATTTTTGTAACTTCTTGTAAGTGTTGAATTACTTCAAAATAAAACATTTTTTAAAAGTGTTCTCTTGAGATGCACTGAGGCAGTTGTCTATCTCAATGAGGAAAACAATTAAAATAGACTTATCTCATGTTCTTCATATATAACACATTCTGTAAGAAAGCATCTTATGTTCCACCAAATCCTAACTTGCCATGATACTAGTTGTCATGAATGTTGCTCTGCAATTAAGAAATAGATTTCTGTTTGGTTTTGTTCGACAGACAAATCACTCTGATTTTGACAAGTAATGTTACAAATGCTTTAGCAGCATCTCTGGGAAAAAAAGGTGGGGAAGAAATGAGAAACATGCTTGTTCTGCAGCCACATAACTGTATTTCATATCAGAATTAACTCTCTGACAAAACATTCAGGAAATTTGATTGTAAATCCTAGCCAACACTATACTCTAACCTGTCTACCATCATACAACAGAATTGCTGTAGTCTAAAGTCAGAGAAAAGTTAAGCCCATGATTGGCACTAGTCATTATCTGGACTATTCATAGTTAGGATCATTGGTTGCTGGCTGGGTATGAAACATGTGCATTATAAACTTTGATTTATAAGTAGGTAGGATGTGTGATGTCAGA
The DNA here is from genome assembly GCA_004023965.1 of Spilogale gracilis. Classification (NCBI taxonomy): domain Eukaryota; kingdom Metazoa; phylum Chordata; class Mammalia; order Carnivora; family Mephitidae; genus Spilogale; species Spilogale gracilis. The sequence goes on from PITA01001375.1 coordinate 65,814, forward strand.
AAATTTCCCTTCTGTTACTCAGTATCATCTCCCTTTTGCTCCCAATGCCCTCTTTTCTTTTTCTTTAATTTTTAGAATTAAGATACAAGATTGTATTAGTCTCAGGTGTACAATATAGTGATTCAACAACTCCATACATTACTCAGTGTTGATCATGATACATGTGCTCTTTAATCCCCACTACCTATTTCAGCCACCCCCCACCCACTTTCCATCTCATAACCATCTGTGGTTAAAAGTCTGTTTCTTGGGTTCTCTATCTTCTTTCCTTGTTTGTTTTGTTTTTTAAATTCCACATACGAGTGAAATCGTATGATATTTGTCTTTCTCTGACTGACTTATTTCACTTAGCATTGTACCTTCTAGTTCTATCCATGTTCTTGCAAAAGGCAAGATTTCATTTTTATAGCTGGATAATATTCCACTGTATACACATATACATATATACCCCATATTCTTCATCAATTTATCTATCAATAGATATTTTGGCTGTTTCCATCATTTGGCTATTGTAAACAATGCTGCAATAAATGTATGGGCGCATAGTCCTTTCGAATTAGTGTTTTTCTGTTCTTTTGGTAAATAACCAGTACTGTGATTACTGGGTCATAGGGTGGTTCTATTTTTCTTTTTTAATTTTTTGAGTTTAGGTCATTTCTTAGTTCTATTTTTAATTTCTAAAATTTTTCATACCATCTTCCATGGTGGCTGCACCAGTTTGCATTCCTAACAACAGTATGTGAGGGTTCCTTTTTCTCCACACCCTCAATAACACTTGTCATTTCTTGTGTTTTCTATTGTAACCACTCTGACAGGAGGGAGATAATATCTCATTACGGTTTTGATTTGCATTTACCTGATGATAAGTGATGTTGAGCATCTTTTCATGTGTCTGTTGGCCATCTGTATGTCTTTGGAGGAATGTTTGTTCATGTGCCATTTTTTAAATCGAGTCATTTGTTTTCTGGGCGTTGATTTATATCAGTTCTTTACATACTTTGTATACTACCCCTTTATTGGGTATGTCATTTGCAAATATCTCCAATTTAGTAGGTTATTTTTCAGTTTTGTTGATTGCTTCCTTCACTGTGCAGAAGGCTTCTATTTAGATGTAGCTCCAATAGTTGATTTTTGTTTTGCTTCCCTTGCCTCAAAAAGCTATATCTAGAAAAATACTTCTATGGCTGATGTCAGAGAAATTATTGCCTGTGTTTTCTTCTAGGATTTTTAAAAAGATTTTATTTATTTATTTGACAGAGAGAAAGACAACAAGAGAGGGAACATAAGCAGGGGGAGTGAGAGAGGGAGAAGCAGACCTCCCATCAAGCAGGGAGCCTGATGTGAGACTTGATCCTGGCACTCCAGTATCATGACCTGAGCCGAAGGCAGATGCTTAACAACTGAGCCACCCAGGTGCCCCTTCTTGTAGGATTTTTATGGTTTCATGTATCCATTTAGGTCTTTAATCAATTTTGAATTTATTTTTGTGTATGGTGTAAGGAAGTGGCTTAGTTTCATTCTTTTGGATGTGGCTGTGCAGCTTTCCCAATACCATTTGTTGAATAGATGGTCTTTTTCCTATTGCATATTCTTTGCCCTTTTGTCAAAGATTAATTGACCATATAATTCTGGGTTTTCACTGCCCATTGAGGTCTTTTCAATTCCTTAGTACCTTCTGGAGTACCAATCTTCCTTGTTTGAGAAAACCTATTAGTTGGCTGATATATGTAGCCTATAAATTCATTACCTGAATTATCTTTTTTACCTATCCCATTGATATTTATATTTCAAGAAGTAGGAATTTAAAAAGTAAGTAATTCTTGGTAAAATTTTATTAATAGTGGCATTTCTGATTGGAGGCAGACACATAGGTAGGGCTAGGAGATACATCAGTTTGGGGGTGACATCTCCCAATCTCAAAATAATATGCTTAAGCCATCATCAATTAGTAAATCTAATTCTAGTAGTATGCTATTATTTAATAATCCTTAAAATTATAGAGATGCATTATTTTCCTATCTTGAGCAATAATTTTACCAAGTGGAGAACTGTCTCAAGCTCTAGTGAAGAATTTCTCAGTTTTCCTGGACACCAGCATTTCCAAATGCAAGACCTCAGCACAAAGCCATTTAACAAGCAAACCCTCCCTCCCTATGGCTCTATATTTCAGTAAATACTTAGTCCTCACTCAGCACCAGAATTATGTTGAACTTTGCTATTAGGGATACAGAGGTGATTGATTTCCTCCCTTCTCCCACCCACCTTTAGAAGCTGATTAAATAGCTAACCTCCTCTTCAGTCAATTTTCGTGGTAGCTGGGGAAGACTGGCAAGAAGAAACTCAATACAGAATTTTTAAGTCTACTGAGGAGGTTCTTTCTTCATAGTCCTGCCAAAACACAATTTCTGGGGAAGATCATCAGTCTAAGGGGCATTGCTGACTTCGCTCCTTTGAAGGTTTCTAAATCCCTACAGCTCCCTAGGCTGCTTGTGTGTCATATGCTATCCCATCTCAGCCACTTTGGAACTACTTGGGTGGAGTAAAAATCCATCTATACTTGTGGTCAGGGAGATTAAGCAGTTACTCTCAATATACAACACTATGGTGTCACTTGGCAACCATAATATGCAGATAGTGCCATCCTGTGAGTCATGTTCATGTACTCTACAGCTGTTAATTATGTGTTGTTTCTGGAAAATAAACTAGGAGTACAATAAAGTCTTTATCCTGATATTTTACGGTAAAAATAGCCATTGAGTCATCTTTTACTTTAGGGGAATTTAGTGTCTCTAATTTCTTAATCTAGGGGAATTCAGTATATTAAAAATACAGATTTGCTCACACCACGAGAAGGTATCAATATGACTAGATCTTACTGATATATTAGATGACTTGTACCAACTTTTCTAGGATGTACATAATTTTACATATTCTGAATAACCCCACATACTTGAGAATTAAACTTCATGTGTGAAATTAGCAAACTTTTTAAAAGGGAAACAACCATTTTATTATTTCAAATAAAGAAAATGGAATGAATTCCTTCTAACAAAGACAGTGCAATACTTGGAGCCCCTTCTTAAAATATTTCCTGTGTTCTCAAGTTAAAAATACATTCAAGGAAATGTTCATCATAAATTGAGAATCAACCCCTCTCTGAGAACTGACAGCTGTACTAGCTTCTAGGGCTTGATGAAAATCTTTTTTTGCTGTTTGTGTTTTTATGTCCCACCACAAAATGAATGTTTGAAAAGAAACTTGTTAAGTTCCATCTTAAGAAAAGATTTAGACATGTAAATGTATTTATCACTTGAATGCCCCATAATTTTGTTAACAAAACCCTGGATTTAAAATTTTAATTCACACACACACACACACACACACACACACACACACACACACACACTGGTCATACTAACAGAATTGTGTTTAATCCACCACTATCTTAATTTTAACATATATTTGTTAAGAGCAGTACTTAAGTCTGGACTCCTGATTTGTATCAGTAGCATATTAACTTATAGAGAAAAGAGTTTTCTCTCTAGACAGCTGCATTTCCTCACACAAAACATGGAGCAGTTTCAGTGAACATTTTAACCGCTTAAAGTTATAAATAGATATTACCTCACTGAGTAATCTCCTTACTGAGAATCTCCATACTTCATAACAATTCATCCCTCAAAAGGTAAAATATTAGCAGGTTCAGAATTACATTATGATGAAAGCAGCAGAAATTTGCATTGTCATTTTCAATTCACAGAGATTTTTAAGTTCTAGTTTTTAATGTATGAAGAGAAAACCAAGAACCTTACCCTTTCTACCCAGATATCCTGTAGAGAACTGCAGACTTGTACAGTGGCAAGAGGAAGTAACATGGTTTATTCAGTAAAACAGGAAAAATAAAGCAAAACAAAACAAAAGCTTTCACCACTAATGGGAGGTAGAACTCTTCGTCAGCATCACTCAGTTGTTTTGGAAAGCATTCTTCTCAGAGGACATTGTGGGCAAAGAAAATTGAAATTTTGGCTTTGATAAACTCAGAATGTCCATGATTTGTACACTTCAACCAGGAACAGAGTATCTGATTTTAATTTACCGCGTATTACCATAGTTTCTCTGTCTATTCTGAAAGTTTAAAGTGCAAAATTCAGTTTAACTGTTTGAATGCCATTTTGATCTTTAAAAATAAAACAAAACATAAGTTATAATGTCTTCATGACTTCATGCTTCACAGTCTTGGAAGGCATCTACTTCTTAGGGGAATTCATTCATACTGCACTGAAGATTATCAAGAGGCTTGCTAAACTTACAGAATAAACTATTCCTCCAGACACCATTTGATCTCATGGATGTAATTTTTTTTTCTATTAGTGTCCTGAAAGGTTATGTGTCTGTGATATGCTGCTTGGAAAAATAGTATATGTCAAAAATGAAATAAGCATCTATTTATGCGCCTGTCTTTTTCTATCATCATGTTTCTTTTTTATAAAAATGGGTGTTTATGTAAGCAGGCATGTAAGTCAAATATAATTTTTAGTCTGGCTAAATAAGATAAATGTTTCCAAACCTTGCTGAAGTATTAGATCACTTTCTCTGCCATGCCGTATTGTCTGTTTCAAGTGTTAAAGGATGGTAAACATAAGAACTTCCTTGGGAATCAAGGCAAACCTTACTGGGTCACCAAAATTGAATAATCTGAGGTCACCAGAAATATTAGGCTTAATGCCTCCCATTAAAATGATTAAAATTCTTCTTTGAGGCATTCTTTTGGATTAAGCATTGCTCTCTTCATACACTTGTTAATGAAACTGTCATTTCTCATTATGTTCAGTTAACCAACATATAATACAGCATTAGTTTTGATGTAGTGTTCAATGATTTGTCAGTTGCCTGTAACACCTAGTGCTCGTCAAAATGCTAATTTTAATATATTTTTTTCTTTTTCACATGTATATTTTTGATTATTCTTTATTTAATTCAACTTAGTTAATATATACTGTATTATTAGTTTAAGGGATAGAATTTAATGATTATTTGCATATAACATCCAGTGCTCAACGTATCAATAGCCCTCCTTAATGCCCATCACTCATTTTTCTCTACCCCCTACCCACCTCCATATTAAATTATTAACATTATATTGGCAATGTGTTGTTTGGGCAATCTTGTGCATGGGTTGAAAAGGAATAAATGTGTAAATATGGAGAAAGCTTCTCTGGAAGGAGTGTTAAGTATTTCAAAGACAAACATTCAGCATTTCATGATCTTGACATTGACTGGTCCTGTTAGAAGGATTCACTAACAGCCATCCAACAGTGTTTTGTCTGAAAACATCATTAAATTCAGAAAAAGCAAAGCTCTGAAACCAAAAAAGTGGGTGAGATTTTTAGAATATGTCTAATTGATTCCTTCCAAATTGCTACTTTTACTATTGTTGCTGTTATAGTTTGAGAGTGCAAAATTTTAAGTGTCTGTCTAGGACTTTATTTTGCTTTTTGTTCTTTTCTTTCCCATATTATTTTGGACTGGTCTATATGGGAAAAAAAGCAAATGATTATGATATTTTCCATAAGCCATGGGGCTCAATAAATGTTTAGCATAGAAGAATAATGTAAAGAAAGGAAAAAATATTCCATATACTTGTGCAGTGCAGAAGAGTGAATATACAAGACGTTCATGGGAGCTGAAATCCAAGCCAAACTGTTTTCCTAAGCACAGTGCTGATTCACCTGGAGGAGGATATATAAATTTTCTAACCCAAAAACACAAATATTTTAACCAGAAGACAGTATTAGACTGAAAGGGACAGTTTTTAAATAATTTCATAAAGAAATTAGATGGACTAGAGATGGCCACAATCAAATATATTATCTCTCAAAATCTCCTGAAGATAGTGTACAAATGAACAGGGGAGGAAGTGAGTGAAGTCAAGGAAACAATTTAGGAGTATTGTAATAATCCAAACATGACTTAATAAGAGTTTGGAGTAGGGAAGTGTCATAAAGAGGCCATAATCAATTGAAATTGGAGTTGAGAAAGAAAGACTCAATACCAAGAAGATAGATTACTGGAAAGAAATAGACTGAATTTCTATCCCATCAAAAGAAGGTAGTCAGATCAGCTGCTTTACACTTTATCTTAGGCAAAAGGCTGAGAAAAGATAGATCAGTTGCTTTAAAGAGTAGTACGATAAACAATGAATCTTTGAACACTGAAAAAAATAAAATAAGTTATTATTAAAAAAATAAATAAAAATAAGTAAAAAAATAAAGAGTAGTATGGTGATCTTATAGTAGTACTGCCTGACAATGAGACAGAGCAGACAACCGTATTTATCTTTTCCCCACTCTAGTTTCTCAAACACTCAGAGCTGAATTTACTGGCTCAAATTCCTTTTTCCACGTCCCTACCACAATTACCTTCTGTTCTTCCCCCAAATCAGATCTAAATCTTGAATCCATGGATGAATCTCAGTAGACACCTAAAATTCTTAAAATGGTGGGCATATTGTTAACAGATTTTTACTGCTAATTGAATATTTATTTAACTGTCATATTTTAGAATTATTTTTATTATAAATTGCTTTCAATTTTGTCTTGGGGAAAATTAGTAGGAGACATAAAGAGATGAATAGATATAAATAGATGATTGATATAGATAGATGATAGATATAGATAGATAGATGATAGATACATAATTGGCCATTACAGCATTTGAAAGTGAGTAAATAGACTTGAAGTCATCATTTTAAGAATCAAACAAATTAGAAGAAAGATTCAAATGCAGACTCAAAACTCAAATTTAGTTTAAGCAGAGGAGGATGGACATGATGAATATTCTATAAATATTTTTATAACTCTCATAAGTAATCATAGAGAAGTAATTCCATATCAGCAACATGGGAAAATTGTGACCAATGTTCTGATAATAAAGAATTCCTAAAAAAAAAAAAAAAAAGAAAGAAAGAATTCCTGAATTCCTATAACCTTTTTTGTGTAAGTAAACAAGATTTGGCAAGGTGTGTGCAAAAGAGACACAGGGGAACAGGGAGAGACAACTCACTGTGTCCCTGAGGACTTTGGCAAATCTGATTGGTGGTTACAAAAAGAAGAAATGGATTTGAGAGATGTTTCAAAGGAAGTAACAGCTGAATTTTGTGTCTAATGGATTCGGGAATTGAAGGACAAGGTGGAATCAACAATTACTATATTTTGAACCTGGGTAGACACTTCTTGTATTTTGAGCTGAGTGATAGTGTTGTTAAAGGAAAAATTGCACCATTTATCTATTCAACTATTTATTTAAAGATTTTATTTTTATTTATTTGACAGAGAGAAACACAGCTAGAGAGGGAACACAAGCAGGAGGAGTGAGGAAGGGAGAAGCAGACTTCCCTCTGAGCTGGGTGCCTGATGTGGGACTTGAACCCAGAACTCTGGGACCATGACCTGAGCCAAGGCAGATGCTTAACAACTGACCCACCCAGGTGCCCCAGTTCAAGTATTTATTTAAAAGCTAGTACTTGCAAGGCACTATGCTCACTGGTCACTTGTCCTGACCTCTGTTTTCAAGATTCTTTTTTTCTTAAACACACATTGAGATTTTTGCTTCATTTAGAAGGAACACCATTAGAGAGACATTCTCTCACTTACTTGCAAGAGTAGACAAAGAAAAAAGAAGGAAAAAAGTTCAAGGATAGTTTACCTAATAATCAAAAGCTAATCTGTCAATATAAATACATTAGACAGATAAAAATTAGATAGTTAAGATGATCATTTTCCACTAATTTGTATAAACCTGCCCCCAATACACCTTTATCTGAAACTAAACTGCCCCTGCTTTCACAGATTTAAATGGCTGAAAAATACCTCATTCTTGAAAACTGGTTTAAGATATCACAGTGTTGGGCGCCTGGGTGTCTCAGTGGGTTAAAGCCTCTGCCTTCAGCTCAGGTCATGATCCCAGGGTCCTGGGATTGAGGCCCAAATCGGGCTCTCTGCTCAGCAGGGAGCCTGTTTCCTCTGCTTTCTCTTTCTGCCTCTCTGCCTACTTGTGATCTCTCTCTTTGTCAAGTAAATAAATAAAATATTTTTAAAAAAGAAAAGAAATCACAGTGTTGTTCACTTATTTGGGGGTGGGATGAGAAAGGCAACCTTCTAGCCCTTTTTAATTAACATTAATTACTTTTGGGTGCCATTAAATAATAAAAATTACTGGGCAAAGAAATTTGTAGTGTTGCAATATTAGATTCATTAAAAAGAAACAAATGGGCTAGCTTTATTGGTATTTCATCTAGACCAGAACAAGCTAATCTGCTTCAAGTCCTCTTACATATTTCTATTGAAATTGAACTATTGCGATCCTGTTCTAACATTCTTTATAATTGCTATGAGCTATCAAGACACTTACACTTGTTTTTCAAATTTGCAGCATTGGTTTACAGATTTTTTTCCTTTATCTTTAAATAACTTCAAGGTCATTTTTAAAATTAAGTTATAGTTTCTAATGGAATGCTGAAACATTCGCATATGTGTATGAAGCAATTAATTTGTGCTTTAAGAATTTATTTTAGAATTAAGTTCATTTAATTATTACCCAGGTGATAAGTTTTATTAAAATGCATTAGCTTTGGGGGCACCGGAGTAGCTCAGTTGATTAAGCATCCAGCACTTGATTTTGATTCAGGTCATGATTTCAGCGTATTGAGATTGAGCCCCACTTCAGGCTTCATGCTCAACCCGGAGTCTGTTTGAGATAATCTCCCTCTGCCCTTCTTCCTGTCTGTCTGTTTGAGATAATCTCCCTCTGCCCTTCTTCCTGTCTCTCTTTCTCAAATATATCTCTCTCATTTATATATATATATACACACACACACAAACATACACGCACAGAAGCTTTTCATTTGCTTTCTCTTTGTTCATTGAAAAATTGACTGAGAGGAATTTGTTCCTGCACAAATAAACTTAATTTGTCAATTAATTCTACAAACACTTATCAAACACATACAATATACCAAAAAAATTAATAGGGGGATGAATATATATCTAAAATTCACAAGCTCTTTAAGGAAACTCAAAGTGTAACCTTACAATGAGAATTTAAAATGCATACATTGGTTTCTGGGAAGATGGCAGAGTAGGGGGACTCTAATCTCACCTTGTCTCACTTATGCAATTTGATAACACTCCCATTAGTGTAAATAACCCAGAAAATGACCTGAAGGCTGGCAGAACAAACACAACTAAAGGTAGAGAAAAGGCCATATCAAAGAAGGTAGGAAGGTCAAACGTTGTTCATGGTGGGATGGGAGCCAGTATCTCAGAGAAGGGTGAAAAACTATCACACCAAGGACACTACATAGAAGATAAATCTCCATAATACTTGATATTTTGTTTTCTTCCCACTCAACTTTCAGTTTTATTTTATTTAAAGATTTCAATTATTTATTTAAGAGAGAGAGAGAAAGGGGGAGAGGGAGCACAAGCAAGCGGAGAAGCAGAGGTAGAAACAGACTCCCATACTGAGCAGGAATTCCCAATATAAGGATCAATTCCAGGCCCCTGGGATCATGACCTGAGCCAAAGGCAGACATCCATCTGACTGAACCACCCAAGCACCCCTCATTTTTTTATTTCTATCTTTTTAGAGTTTTTATTTGAATTCCAGTTAGTTAACATATGCCATTATATTAGTTTCTGGTGTACAATATAGTAATTAAACACTTCCATACATAACCCTGTGATCATAAGTGTACTTCTTAATCCATCCCCATTACCTATTTACTCATCCCTCACCGACCTTGCTACATCAATCCTCAGTTTGTTCTCTATCCTTAGTCTCTTGTACTTTGTTTCCCTCTCTCTCTCCTTTTCTGCCTCCCATATGTTCATCTGTTTTGTTTCTTAAATTCCACATATGAATGAAATCCTATGGTATTTGTCTTTCTCTAACTTATTTTTATTTTGCTTAGCATAATATACTCTAGCTTCATCCACATCATTGTAAATACTAAGATTTCATTTTTGATGTCTGAGTAATATTCCAGTATGTGTGTGAATAAATATATCCAAGATATATATATCCAATATATATTTGTATATATATCCAAATATATATATATATATATATCCAAAAACATCATATATATATATATATATATATATATATATATATATATATATCATGTCTTCTTTACCCATTCATCAGTGGATGGACATTGGGGCTCTCTCCATAGTTTGATTATTGTTGATAATGTTGCTGTAAACATTGGAATGTATGTACCCCTTCAAATCTGTATTTTTGTATCCTTGGGTAAGTACCTAGTGTGCAATTGCTGGATCATAGGGTAGTTCTATTTTTCACTTTTTGAAGAACCTCCAAACTGTTTTCCAGAGTGGCTGTCCCAGTTTTCATTTCCACCAAGTTTGAGGTTTCCCTTTTCTCCACATTCTTGTTAACATCTGTTGTTTCTTGTATTGTTGATTTTAGCCATTTCGGCAAATGTGAGGTATCACGTCATCATGGCTTCGATTTGTATTTCCTTGATGATGCATGATGTTGAGCATCTTTTCATATGAATGTTGGCCCTCTATATGTTTTCTATGGAAAAATGTCTATTCATGTTCTCTGCCCATTTCTTAACAGAATTACTCCCTTTTTGGATGTTGAGTTGTATAAGTTCTTTATATATTTTGGATGCCAACCCTTTATCAGATGTGTCATTTGCAAATATCTTCTCCCATTCTGACGGCTGACTTTGAATTTTGTTGTTTCCTTCACCCTACAGAAGTTTTAATCTTGATTAATTCCCAAAAGTTGATTTTTGCACCTGTGCGTTCATTAGCTGAATTGCATTTAGTCTACTTTGGATAAACTGGATAGCCTTATTTATAACACAGGACAGGTCATGACAGAGACATAGCAATTAGATGAGGGGGCAGAGCCAAATGTGCAAGTCTGGCAGTGGTTTCTGCGGTTCTTCAGTAGCAGAGCTTTAACTTGACAAGGGTCACTAAACCCCCGCTCCAGCCATGGGCGTGCTTACTCCCAGGAACATCAAAATCAGCATCGGAGGCCTCATTCTGGATTCTGAAAAAGAGGGGAGAGAGAGAGATCCTCAGGAGGCAAAGGGCCTTCTGGATCATCATCAGTATCATTGAGGTCCCGCTCCACAAGGGGACAATACTTGAGGTCTCTAGCAGGGACCCAGACTGGCTTCTTCTCAGTAGTATGAAAGACATAGCAGAATCCTCTCCCAGCTGTAAGAAGGGGATCTGGACCCCTCCATTCTCCAACGTACTTGAACTGTTCAATACGGAACAGCTGCTCTCCAGTGTTTTTGAAAAGGTGAAAAATGTTCACCTTTGGAAAAATTTAAAATATTGAGAGTAAATAGGGCCATCTTCAGTTGATCATGGGGGGAGTGCTCCCCTTTTTTGTTTTATTAGCTGCGATTTAAGGATATGATTATGTTTTTCCACTATTGCTTGTCCTCTGGGATTATGAGGGATTCCAGTAGTATGAGTAATTTGCCACCTTTTGAGGAATTCAGCAAAGGACTTACTAACAAAACATGGGCTATTGTCAGTTTTGAGTTGATCTGGTAGGCCCAGAATAGCAAAACATTGGAGAAAATGACTTATAGCATGTTTAGATTTTTCTCCTGAATGGGTGGTGGCCCAGCATGCATGGGAGAAAGTATCCACTGTTAAGATGTATTTAAGTTTCCCAAAGGAGGGAAAATGGGTAATATCACTTTGCCAAAGATTATTAGGTCTAAGACCCCGAGGATTTAAGCCACCTGTCTGAATGGGGGGAACTGCAAGAAAGAGTGGCATGATTTGCAGGTCCTAATAATCTTTTTTAGATCTTTGATGGGGACCTGAGGGAACCGGTGATGGAGCCCTCTCCAGTTAACATGAGTAAGTTGATGGAAAGAGATAGCCTCCTGTAAAGAGTAGCATTCAGAGGTGGAGGCTAACCTATCAGTGAGGGCATTTCCCTTGGTCAAGAGGCTTGGCAGGCTTTGATGTCCCCTTAAGTGTTGGACAAAAATAGGAGCTGTTCTTTGTTTTTTTGTTTTGTTTTGTTTTTTGTTTTTTGGGTTTTTTTTAAAGATTTTTTTAAATTTATTTGACAGAGAAAACACAGCCAGAGAGGGAACACAAGCAGGGGGAGTGAGAGAGGGAGAAGCAGGCCTCCCGCCTAGCAGGGAGCCCGATGTGGGACTTGATCCCAGGTCTCCAGGATCATGACCTGAGCCGAAGGCAGTTGCTTAACCAACTGAGCCACCCAGGCGCCCCTGTTCTTTGTTTTAATAAATTTCAAGTTTGGATTATTAAGGGTGTAATGGGGTTGTCATCAAGCTTGATGTGTGCCTCTATGAGATTGGGCAACAGATTAACAACATAAAGGCTGTCAGAGAATAGATTAAGAGGGCCTTTGACCTCAGATAAAGCTAGGACAACAGTGTAAAGTTCTTTGAATTGGGCAGAGCCTTGTATTTCTTGGGAGAGGGTGACAGCTGGGGTAGAATCACTTTTACCCCGAGGGGAAAATGACGACCGAGGCTTCCTTTTTACCCCCATCGGTAAAAACCAAGGGGAAGGAGGGATCAGCCTCAGAGAGAAAAATTTTCAGGGGCAGCCATTTTAATTGGCTGAAAGAACTCACCCATTTGTGGGGACCATAATGACAGTCCACTGTTCCAGGAAAACCTTCCATGGCTATCACCAGTCTGGCATTATTTCTTTATAGCCATGAAAAATCATTAACCCTTGGGGCACCTGGGTGGCTCAGTTGGTTGAGCGACTGCTTTCGGCTCAGGTCATGATCCCGGAGACCCGGGATCGAGCCCCACATCGGGCTTCCTGCTCAGCAGGAAGCCTCCTTCTCCCTCTCTAACTCCCCCTGCTTGTGTTCCCTCTCTGGCTGTGTTTCTCTCTGTCAAATGAATAAATAAAATCTTTAAAAAAAAATCATTGACCCCAAAAGGGACAATAAGAGAGTGGGGTTCACACCCAAAAAGGCGAGTGGAAAGATCTTGCCCCTTAACAATACAATCAGCCATTTGATCCACCATGGAGTATACTCGGTGTGCTCCTCCCACCAAAAGGTGGATCCAGTGAATAGGTTCCTCTTCCTGGGCTAAAAGGGCAGCAAGGAGTGTTTCTCCTACTAGGATGTAGAGGATTAGCGGTAAGGTGGGGTTGTATCTTTTTAAAACCACCTCATCAATAGCTAGCTGAACTATGGCAAGCACCTTTTTAAGCTCAGGAGACAGAGTTACTATGGAGGTTAAATTAAGGCCTTTTAGTAAGTCAAAAAGAGGTGTGAGAGTAGCAGTGGTGATGGGAATCCATGGTCTCATCCAGTTGATTTCCCCAAGTAATTTTTGGAGCTGAGGCAAGGTATAGGTGTCCTGAACACTTAATTGAGGCTTTACTGGGGATACAACATATAAAGTCAGGACAGTACCCAAGATCTTAAAGGGGGGTATTTTTCGAAACTTTTCTGGGGCAATCTGGAAGCTGTTACTTTCCAGGAGGTGAATATAGCTTTTAAATAGGCACTCAAGTTGTTGGGCATTTGGATTCCCAATAATAATATCATCCATGTATATGTAAAAAAGTGAATCAGTCTTTTTTGTGAGGGGGGATAGGACCCTGGACATGTAGTCCTGACAAATGGGGGGACTGTTAGCCATGCCCTGGGGTAGCACCGTCTATTCAAAGCATAGGTCAGGCCCTTTAAAATTTAGAGAAGGGAGGGAGAAGGCAAATTTCTCGGTATCCTCCGGATGGAGGGGTATAGAGAAGAAACAATCTTTGATATCTATTACTATGAGATAGTGGTTATTAGGAATGGCCAGTACCCAAGGCAATCCCCTTTGAGGGGTCCCAAAAGGCTTCATTCTTTCATTTATCCTTCTTAGATCCTGGAGTAGTCTCCACTGGCCATTAGGCTTTTTGATTACAAATACTGGGGAATTCCAAGGGCTCATGGATGGTCGGAGGTGGCTCACTCGAATTTGTTGTTCAACCAAATGGTGCAGTTGTTGCAATTTTTGGAGAGGCAATGGCCACTGCTCCACGCAAATGGGGGGCCCCGGGATCCATTTTATTTTGGGGGTCCCTGGAGGAGCAATGGCCTTTAGGATTGGGGGTAGGGCCAGGGCAAGAACGTGGTTGACCCTGTCTAATCATCTCAAATGTAGGGTCATCTCTATAGTTTGGATGACATCTTTGCCCTTCCCGAAATTGTTGCTGATACTCCTCCTCCTCAAGAATGTCATCATAAAAGGCCTTATGGTCAGTGGTGATGTGTGCTTCAGCTTCTCCCAGAACGGTCTTGACCCAACAGGTTTTCATTTAAACCAGAGGCCACAAGGGAGCGAACTTGTCCGGCATTTCCATCCGGATCCACCCAGGGGACCCATTCAGCTGTCTGTTGGGAACCCATTTGCCCTCCAACCCCTAACAGGGAGGGGCCAGCAACCAACTTCCACTGTGGGGGGATCTCTTCCTTTCTTAGAACTGTTTGATCTGCCCCCATGTCAATGAGACATTTGAAGGTCTTTCCCCCTATAGTCGGTACCATCTTAGGTCTAACCCCCGGCACAAGTGGAACTGTCCAATGATTATGCACCAGGGGCTTCCCCTTGTTTAACGGGGCTGGGGAACCCCCCCTTGAAGTTTAAAGGTGGAAGGGGCTTGCCCTCTATATCAGTTTGGGATCTACAGTCCTTGGACCAATGAAATCCCTTTCGGCACCTGGGGCACGGGGTGCAGTAGGGTTTTGAGATTTAGTGTTTGGAACAGGCCCCGTATTTCTGTGGGGACATTCCCACTTAAAGTGCCCCTCCTGCCCACACCCAAAACAGGAGCACCCTTTTCCAGGAAATGCCTGTTGAAGAGCAAAGACTAAGGTAGCCACATCATCCTGGCGGGAGGCCTGTAACATGGTTGCCAAGGTTTGGGTTTGGTGAGAATGGGTCCCTATATCCCTAGTGGCAATAATCCATTTTTCCATGGATCTATCCCTTAATCCTGTACAGGCCATTTTATGTTTGTGGTTCATACCTTCCCAGACCATCATCTTAACAAAGTGATCCCTGAGCTCTCCTGGGGGGAGCTTCCTCTTTAAGCTCCCTTCCACTCTACTAATGAAGCTAGACAGATCTTCCCCAGCCTTTTGGTTTATTCCTGTGATGGGGGACTCAGAGGGGCCCTCCTCACGCTTTTGCCAGGCCGCTAAGCCCAGGGCTCGTATCTGGTCCTAGTAAGGGGAGGGGGGAATTGTAGCTTGCTGGATTCCTGATGAGAATTGTTCCGCGGTTCCAGCAAGCATTCCCATAGTAATGGGGATTACAGGGTTGGCATGCTGATTTCTCTCAGCCTGCTGCTGGCATTCTTCCTTGTATAAGGCACACTACTTGATATAGACAGGGCCCGGGAGAGCCACCTGGGCCAAGGCCCTCCAATCAGCGGCAGTACATGGCTGGTGGGCAAGACCCTGGAGTATAGTCTCTGTACAAGGGGCATTAGGGCCGTCCTCAATGACAGCCTTTTTTAAGTCCTTAAGATCACCGGGCTCCCAGGGGTACCAGGCAGCAGGGCGATTACCACCCAGGTTAACATTAACCGGGAATGACTGGCATGACTCTGCACCATGCTGTGGGTGGAGCCCTGACTCTGTGCAGGGCAAACAACCAATGGGAGAGTTTGAGCCCTTATATGGAATGGCAGCAGTAGCGCCAGGGTCTGGATATGGAGGAGGAGGAGCAGGGGATGACCTGAATTGTTTAGAGGAGGAGCCAGCATCTGGTAATGGAGGGTAGAGAGAGGATTTGGGCTTTGGAGGCCCCAGGGCAGCATCAAAAGGGTCCAAAGGGCCGCCACCATGATCTTTGTTGGCCCCGTTATTATCCCCTTTGGCTTTAGAAACAACTTCCCCAGAGGGAGGGAGGCTAGACTCTCTTTGAGAACAGGGTCTGTCCCAGGAGCCACCCCATCCTCCGGTTTTTTAGTATTTGGCTTAGTCTTTGTTTGGGGAGGTCAGGGAGGGAAGCAACTCTTAAGGGCCATCAAAACGGGGTAAAGTCCTGGGGGGGAATCTTACCCCGATCAACTTGGGCTTTCCATATGAGTTGCTCCACCCTGTCCCAGGTCTCCCAGTCCAACAAGTTGCTCTATGGCAACCATGGAGCAACTTTAATCAAGGTGTTCCAAGCCTTTACCGCCTGACCATCAGAAAGTTTTAGGCCCCTACTTTTAAGGAGGACCTTGAGGGATTCAAGGGAGGGATCACTTTTGGATAAAGACTGTCCCATAGCTTATGGGAATACACTTACCCACAGTCCAATTGGCTCATCAGCGAAGTGAAGGATCCTCACACGGGGCACCAGTGGCCCCATGTTGGGCGCCAATTGTTGCTCTCTCTGCAACACTGGTGTGGGGGAGGGATAACTGGACCAGCCTGTTATCCTCTGGGGGCTGAGCGAGATGGTAAGTGTCGACGGCCCAGCCACCCCCCTGAAACTGGGAAAGCAAGCACACCGAGCTGGGAGTTGAGTCAGCTGGGAAGGCGCAGCAATCTCTGCTTTATTGTATCAGAGACACAGTTATATAGAGAGGAAAGGAGGGAGTAAAAGAAGTAGCAGGGGCCAATAGGAGCTCATTAGTGGCTATCACTAAGGCCTTAGGCAGATTTCAGGCTGGACTGCTGGGTGGGGCTAAGTTCGCCAGTCTGCCCTGGGCTAAGAGCCGAGGGCGGGAAGATTCAGCTAGGTCACATACTTGGAAGTATTTTGGAGAAGCCCAAGAGGCCACCCCAGCTGACTTCCACTAATGGCCACAAACTAGCAGGCGCCAGGAGGTCCCAACAGCCCCCTGCTTTGTTTTCTGTTTTCAATATTTCCTTGGAGACTCACAGTATTTTCTGGTTGTATAGAAATTTTAGGATTGTTTGTTCCAACCCTAAAAATGCCAATGGTAATTTTATAGGGATGGCATTGAAAGTGTAGATTGCTCTGGGCAGCATAGACATTTTAACTTTTTTTTCCTTTTTGAAAAAAAGTAACATATAATGTATTATTTGCTTCAGGGGTACAGGTCTGTGAATCATCAGTCTTACACAATTCATAGCACTCACCAGAGCACATGCCCTCCCCAATGTTTATTCTTCCAATCCATGAGCATGGAATATTTTCCCCTTTTTGAGTCTTCCTCAATTACTTTCATAAGTGTTTGATAGTTTCTAGAATATAAATCCTTTATATCTTTGGTTAGGTTTATTCCTAGGTATCTTATGGTTTTAGGTGCTATTGTAAATGGAAGCTATTCCCTCATTTCTCTTTCTACACTTACATTGTTAGTGTATAGAAAAGCAACAGGTTTATGTTCATTGATTTTGTGTTCTGCCACCTTACTGAATTGCTGTATGATTTCTAATAATTTGAGGGTGGAGTCTTTTGGATTTTCCAAGTATCATGTTCTCTGTGAAGAGAGAGAGTTTGACTTCTTCTTTGCCAATATGAATTCCTTTTTTCTTTTCTTTTTGTTGTCTGATTTCTCTTGCTAGGACTTCTAACACTATGTTGAATAATACTGACAAGAATGGGCATCCTCGTCTTGTTCCTGATCTCAATGGGAAGGCTGTCAGTTTTTCCCCATTGAGAATGATATTCACTGTGAGTTTTTCGTACATAGATTTTATGAGGTTAAGGAATGTTCCCTCTATCCCTATACTTTGAGAGTATTAATCAGGAACAGATACTATATTTTGTCAAATGCTTTTTCTATATCAATTGAGAGGACCATGTGGTTCTTCTTTCTGCTCTAATCTTTATTCTCTTCTCCTGCTTGATTTAGGTTTTATTTGCTGTTCTTTTTCAAGTTCCTTTTTTTATAGTTTAAAGTTTTTATTTAAATTACAGTTAACATACAGTGTAATATTAGTTCAGGTATAAAATTTAGTGACTCATCATTTATGTACAACACCCAGTGATCATCATAAGTGCACTCCTTAAATCCCATCACACATTTCACCCATCTTCCTGACAATCTCCCCTCCAACAACCCTCAGTTTCTTCTCTATAGTTAAGCATCTATTTTATGGTTTGCCTCTGGTTTCTTTTGTTTTTCGCTGCCTATGTTCATCTGTTTTGTTTCTTTTTTTTAAGATTTTATTTATTTATTTGACACAAAGAAATATCACAAATAGGCAGAGAGGCAGGCAGAGAAATAGGGGAAAGCAAGACGTTCCTTTAAATGTAAGCTTAGTTTGTGCATTCAGAATTTTTCTACTTTTTTAGTGAGGCTTGGATGGCTATGTATTTCCCCCTTAAAACTGCCTTTGCTGTATTCCACAGATTTTGGATAAATCTGTTTTCATTCTCATTGGTTTCCATGATTTTTTTAAATTCGTCTTTGATTTCCTGGTTGACCTAAACATTGTTGAGCAGGATGGTCTTTAGCTTCCAAGTATCTGAATTCCTTCCAAACTTTTTTCTTGTAATTGAGTATCCAGTTTCAAAGCATTGTGATCTGAGAATATTCAGGGAAAAATGTGATTCTTTCAGTATTGGTTGAAACCTGATCTGCACTACAGTATGTGGTCCACTCTGGACAAAGTCCATGTGCACTCGAGAAGAATGAGTGTTCTGTTGTTTTAGGGTAGAATGTTCTATATATATCTATGAGGTCCATCTGGTCCAATGTGTAATTCAAAGCTCGTGTTTCTTTGTTGATCTGCTTAGATGACCTATTCATTGCTGAAAGTGGAGTGTTGGGGTCTCCTACTATTGAAGTATTATTATCAGCATGATTTTTTTTGGTTAACAATTGGTTTATGTAATTGGCTGCTCCAATGTCAGAGGCATAGATATTTACAGTTGTTAGATATTCGTGTTATATAGATCCTTTAATAATCATATAGTGTCCCTCTGTATCTCTCACTTACAGCCTTTAGCTTAAAATTTAATTTGTCTGATATGGGAATTGCTACCCTAGCTTTCTTTTGAAGTTCATTGGCATGAAAAATTGCTCCCTATCCCCTCACTTTCAGTCTGGAGGTATCTTTAGGTTCAAAATGAGTCTCTTGTAGACAGCATATAAAGGGGTCACAAATTTTTACCCAATTTGCAACTCTGCCATTTCTTTGGAGGATTTAGGCCATTCACATTGAGAGTGACTATTGAAAGATACGACTTTAGTGCCATAGTATTGACTATGAAGCTCCAGTTTCTATATATTGTTTCTGTTAATTTCTGTCTGTATTACTCTTGATTTCTCTCTTCTTTTATAAAATATCCCTTAATATTTCTTGCATGATATTCTTTCAGTTTCTGCTGATCCTAGAAACTCCTTCTCTCCATCCATTCTGAATGATAGCCTTGCCAGATAAAGTATCATTTGCTGCGTGTTCTTCTCATTTAACACCCTTAATATGTCTTGCCATCCCTTTTTTGCCTGCTGGGTCTCTGTGAACAGTCTGACATTATTTGCTGTTCCTTCCTCCATAGGTAAGAAATCTCTTTCCCCTAGTTTCCTTCAGGATTGTGTACTTGGTGCTAAGATTTTCTAGTTTACTATTATATATCTGGGCTTTGATTTGTTCTCATTGAACTTGGGAAGAGTCCTCTCTGCCTCTTGGACATGAATGCTTGATTTCTCCCCCAGATTAGGGAAGTTCTCAGCTACAATTTGCTCAAATATATCTTCTAGTCCCCTCTCTCCCTTCACAACTTTAGGGATCCCAATAATTCTGACATTGGAATGTTTCATGGCATCATTATCTCTCTCAGTCAGATCTCTTGTTTATCCCAGGCCCCTTCAGCTTCCTTCTTTTCTATTGTCTTATGTCCAAGCTCACTAATTCATTCTTCTGCTTCATTTACCCTGGCTGTCAGGGTATCCAGTTTAGAATGCATCTCATTCATAGCATTTTTAAATTCAGCCTGATTTGATCTCATTTCTGCCCTTAGAGATTCTATATCATTGCTAATATTTTTTTCAAGCCTGGATAACAACTTCTTAATTGTTACTCTAAAGTCCAACTCTGAATCTTGCTTATGTCGGTATGCCTTTGATCTATGGCAGAGGCCATGATTTCTGATTCTTCTCTTTTTGGGGGTTCCTCCTCTTAGTCATTCTGTTGGTGGGTGGTTGAGAGAATGTACAGAATCTAATATTAATCACGACCCAAGCAAGATGGATCCATTTTATAGGGACCCTAGGGCTGTCATCCTCATATTCTTCCAGCCTGTCTTCTGAGGGAGGAGCCTGTCTCACTGTTACTCATGCAACCTTGCTTGGACAATTGTTCTTCCCCCTGTTGGGTGGGCTAGGCTCAGTGGAAACCAGTTTTTTGAGGTTTTGTTCTCTGGCAGCTTTCCACATCTCTTCTACCTCTTCAGAATCATAGCAAAAATGACTGCACCTAAACCTATGACCCAGAGCAGAGAAATCATTGTATGTTCTTCACTGAGCTCTCCAGGACACATAGTCTCTGTTTCTGTCTGCACTGCTAAAAACTGCAGCCTCCCAAGTGGTGCACTCTACAGCAACTCTCTCAGAGGTCAACCCCAGGGCCGGGACATGTTTCTGCCCTTTGTGCTTCTAAAACTGCATGCCTCACCTCCTGGATCCTGTCTGGGGGCTGCATTAAAGTCCCTTTCCCACTGCTACCAGTCTGCAATTCTGTGCCTGGTCTCTAGTCTGGAAAACTTTTTCACCTGGTGTTACATCACCTTCCCAGAGCCAGCTAATGGTGGCTCCCTCCCCCTTCTGTTTATCTTCCAATATCTGCCCCCAAAATAATGACTCCACCCTTTATATTTTGTGACTGCCAGAGATTTTTCTGCTTTAGAGATTCGGATATATATTCTTACATCTCAGTCTGATTTTGTGGGTGTTCAGAATGCTTTGGTAGATATTCAGCTAAATTCATGGTACTGGTTGAAATAGGGTCTCATACTCCTTCACCATCCTGCCTTTCCCCCTCCGTTTTGTATCTATTGAAGTGATAGATAGTGATAGATAGTGGTTTTTATTTCTTTTATTAATGTGATGTATCATACTGATTGATTTGCAAATATTAAAGTGCTCTTGCAATCCATGAATAAATCCCACTTGATCATACTGAATAATTTTTTAATGTATCTTTGGATTCAGTTTGATAGTATTTTGTTAAGGTTTTTGAATCTATACTCATCAGAGTTATGGGTCTGTAGGTCTCTTCTTTTGTTATGCTTTTATCTAGTTTTGGTATCATGGTGATCCTGGCCTCATAGAATGAATTTGAAAATTCCCCTTCCATTTATTTCTCCTTTTTTTGGTGATGGTGGGGTAGTTGGAGAAAAATAGTTGATAACTCTTCTTTAGTAGTTTGGTAGAATTCACCTGTGAAGCCATGTGGCCCTGGGATTTTGTTGCTTGTGATTTTTTTTTTTTTATTACTGATTCAGTTTCTTTGCAGGTTATTGGTCTGTTCAAGTTTTCTGTTTCTTCATATTTCAGTTTTGGTAGTTTATATATTTCTAGGAATTTATCCATTTCTTCTATGTTGTCCAGATAGTGTTACATAGTTTTTGATAATATTCTTTTATAATTGTATTTCTGTGGAGTAGGTTCTCATTTCTCCTCCCACATTTGTGAGTGTTTTGGGTCATTACACTTTTCTTTTTGATAAACCTGGGTAGAAGATTATATACTTTATTATTTCTTTAAAGAAACAGCTCCTCGGTTTATTGATCTGCTTTATTGGGGGGGTTGTTTTGTTTCTGTATTATTTATTTATCCATTAATTTTTTTATTATTTCCTTCCTTCTTTTGGCTCCTCTGTATTGCCAAATTTCTACTGAAAAATTTCCTGCTAGCATTATGGGTTTTCCGTTATAAGTTAAGGATATCTTTTGTTTGCTGCTATTAAGATTTTTTTCTTTATCAGTGTATGTTGAAAATTTTATTACAATATGTCTGGTGTGGGCCTGATTATGTTGATCTTGTTGGTAGTTCTCTGTGCCTATCAGATCTGGATGCCTTTTTCCCACTCCAGATTAGGGATGTTTTCAGCTATTATTTCTTCAAATAAAATTTCTGCTCCCATTTCTCTCTTCTCTTCTGGGTCCCCTATAATACAAATATTAGTACATTCGATGGAGTCACTGAGTCCTAGGTGTTCTCATGTGGCATAACTCTTCTATCTCTTTTGTTCAGTTTCATTGTTTTCCAGTATGTTTCTCCTAGGTCATTAATTCATTTCACTGCTTCTCCTAGCCTCCTATTTATTCTATCAAACTTGTTCCGATATCATTTATTGCATTCTTTGTCATTTCTGATTGATTTTTTTTAACTTTTTTTTATCTCTGTGGTAAGGGTATCACTGATGCCTTCCATTCTTTTCTCAAGTCCAGTAAGTATCCTATGATTATTGCTTTAAAATCTGTATCAGGTGTGTTTTTGATATGGTTTGCTGAGATCTCTGGCTATGATGTTATCTTGTTCTTTCATTTGGGTAAATTATTCTTTCTTCTCATTTTATAAGTCTCTGCTTATTTCTCTGTGTTAGAAAAGCCAGTTATGTCTCCTGATTCTCAAAGTAATGACCTGATGAAAAAGAGGTCATATAGTGCCCAGGGATTGGCACTTTAGGAAGTATCTCCATAATGTGTGTTGCATGACCTCTACTGTTGTGTTCTTGCTTCTCTTTCTTTCAGACCAGATATCCAGAGAGGTTCTGCTTTCATGCTGTGAGCTGTGTTTGGTCCTTGGCCTGAATGTGGCAAGTTTTTTTAAATAGATTTGCCTTGGTCTGTCTGCTTGTGAAATTAGACCTGACATCACCACCACCAGAACTGAAGCCCTAAAAAACTCTCTGGTAGGAAGACATGGTGTGAGCAGGGATTTGTGCTGGTCTTCTCTGGGAAGGGTCCTCCACAGTGGGACAGAGGAAAGTGTGATTAAGAAGAGCAGTCCTACTAGAACACAAGGGGTATGGCTTAGTGAAAACAGATTAAGCAGTCAGTGTGCCACAGTGATGCTTCCCAGATATGACTCTGTGTTTATGCTGAGTGGCAGTGGAGGGAAATGCTTCCAGTCAGCTCATTTATTCTTGGAGCAGTCTCTCAGGGGACATGATCTGAGAAGAGCAAATAATTTCCCTAGTGTGTGCCAAAGATGTTCTTTGGATTATTTTTTCCATGTTGTATTCCCCCATGTTGTTACCTCTCATCTTTTCAAGAGTAGCACAATACCCTCTAGGCTTTACTCCAGCCAAGCCCCCTGACCTTTAAAATTCCAGGCTTTAAGTCCTGCTGGTTGCAAGAACTCATGAAATTCACCCCCTCTCATTTTCTAAGCTAGTGCCTATGGGAAACTATTTCCTTGTACATTTCCCTGTATGCTCCTCTCTCTTTCCCTTTTCCAGGACCACAGCTCTCTTCCCTCCATAGTATCCAGTGCCCTTTTCTACCCTAAACCAGTTTTCTGCACTTCCTTCCTTCTTTGATGTGGTCACTTCTCTATTTGTGGAGGTTTTTTTTCTCTCAGTCTTCTGGTTGATTTCTGGGGCATTTACAATAATTTGATAGTTATCTAGCTCTATTTATAGGACTAGGTGGGCCTAAAGTCATCCTACTCCACCACCATCTTCTTGTCTTCTATTTTGCATATTCTGAGGAAACTCCATGCTGTTTTTCCACAGTGGTTGCATAAGTTTGTGTTCCAACCAACAGTGAATGAGGGTTCCTTTTACCCCACATTCTTGCTGATGATTGTCTCTTGTGTTTTTTATTTTGGCCATATTGCAGGTGTGAGGTGATATTCCACAGTTTTCATTTGCATTCCCCTGATGATTAAAAATGTTGAGGATTTTTTTTTCATGTGTCTGTTGGCCATCTGTATATCTTTTTTGAAGAAAGTTTTTGCTTTTATAAAAATCAATGCTCTAATGTTGGGTGCTTAATTATTTACAATTTTTAGATATTGTTAGTGTGTTGACCACTTTATCTTTATATAATGACCTACTGTGTCTCTTTTTAACATTTTTATGTTAAAGTATTTTTGCCTGATATAAATATAGGTATTCATGCTTTTTGCCCAAAGTGTCCTGTTTCTGTTTTTTTACTCTCTGTTTATATGTGTCTCTAACACTAAAACAACTCCCTTTTAAGTAGCATATGGTTTGATCTTATTTTTGTTTTGTTTTTATCCATTCAGCCATTCTACATCTTAGAATTGGAGAATTAATCTGTTTATGTTTAAAGTCATTATTAATAGTAAAGACTACTATTTCCTTGCTTCCTATTCTACTGTGTGTGTGTGTGTGTGTTCATATCTTTTGGGTTCCAGTATACTTTGATTAATTTATTGTGTTTTTTTGTGTAACTTTTGTAGGATTTTTCCACTGAGGTTACCATGAAACTTATATAAAATATCTTAAACTTTTGGGGCACCTGAGTGGCTCAGTTGGTTAAGTGACTGCCTTCGGCTCAGGTCATGATCCCAGAGACCCTGGATCAAGCCCCATATCAGGCTCCCTGCTCCACAGGAAGCCTGCTTCTCCCTCTCTCACTCCCCCTGCTTGTGTTCCCTCTCTCGCTGTGTTTCTCTTTGTCAAATAAATAAATAAAATCTTAAAAAACATATCTTAAACTTTTTATAACACCTTATTTTAATGGATAACATCTTAAATTCAATAGAATTCATAGATTTTATACTTTTACTTCTCTTCCCCCTCACATTCTAGGTCATTGCTGCTATAATTTACAAGATTTTTTTATATTGTGTAATGAACAACAGATTGTTCTAATTATGGATATTTTTATTATGTTTGCTTTATTTTTTTTGGTATACCAGTGGAAAAAAGTGAGAACTTCTTGTTTAATACATATATGTACTTCTACATGTTTGCTTTATTTTTTAACTTTTACATTACAGTTGTGAGTAAATCATGTACCACTCTTAACCATATTGCAGAATCTAACTGGGAGTATATATATATATTCATTACCAGTGATATTTACACTGACATTTTATATTTTATAATGTTAATTTGTGTTCTTTTAGTTGCACTTAAAATACTAGATCATTTTTTTTGTATAAAAGGTCTGGTGGTAATGGACACCCTGTTTTTGCTTGTTTTAAAGACTTCTTTGAAAGTCTTTAATCCTCTTTTTTCCCCTTAAAAGACTATTTTGCCAGACATGGAAATCTATTCTAACAATTATTTTCTTTCAATTTTTTGAATATGTCATATCGTTTCTACTGTCCTAAAATGTTTCTTCTATGAAATATGTTGATAGTCTCATGGGATTCTCTATTATGTACCTTATCTCTTTTCC
The DNA here is from genome assembly GCA_004023965.1 of Spilogale gracilis. Classification (NCBI taxonomy): domain Eukaryota; kingdom Metazoa; phylum Chordata; class Mammalia; order Carnivora; family Mephitidae; genus Spilogale; species Spilogale gracilis. The sequence goes on from PITA01001375.1 coordinate 91,156, forward strand.
TGTTTTTAAAATTATTTCTTTGTCTTTGACTTTGACAGTATAATTCTAATGTGTCTATGTGTAGCACTATTTGGTTTTAACCAATATGGTATCCTTGGGTTTCATGGACCTGATTGTCCCTTTTTCCCCATCTTTGGGAAATTCTTAGACATTATTGCTTTAAATACACTTTCTTCCCTTTTCTCTTTTTCTTCTCCTTCTGAAACTCCCAAAATGTGAATACTGTTTCTTTTCATTGTGTTCCATAATCCCCCAGGCCTTCTTTACTATTTTTTTTCATCTTCTCCTACCAGATGTATTTCTTTTTTCCCTATATATTTTATTTATTTATTTGTTTGATTGTTTATATTACATTGTTTTATTTCATTTTTTAATTGTTGCATAATTTTATTTTTTAATTTTTTTCAATATTCCAAGATTCATTTTTGATGTCCCACACCCAGTTCTCTCAGTAATATGTGCCCTCAATACCCACCACCAGGCTCACCCATTCCCTCACCCCCCTCTCCAAGACACTCAGTTTGTTTCTGTGTCCAGTCTCTCATGTTTCATCTCCCACTGTGATTTACCCCACTTCTCATTCTCTTTCCTTCTTCTACTGTCCTCCATATTACTCCTTCTGCTTCACAAGTAAGTGAAACCATATGGTACTTGGCTTTTTCTACTTAGCTTATTTTACTCAGCATAATCTCCTCCAATTCAGTCCATGCTGCTACAAAAGTTAGATATTCATCTTTTCTGATGGGGGAATAATATTCCATTATATATATGGACCATATCTTCTTTATCCATTCATCTGTTGAAGGGCACCTTGGCTTTTCCCACAGTTTGGTAATTCTGGCCATTGCTGCAATGAACATTGGGGTGCATATGGCCCTTCTTTTCACTACATCTTTATCTTGGGGGTAAATACCCAGCAGTGCAATTTCAGGGTCATAGGGTAACTCTATTTTTAATTTTTTTAAGGAATTCTCACACTGTTTCTAAAGTGGCTGCACCAACTTGCATTCCCACCAACAATGTAAGAGGGATCCCTTTATCCACAGCCTCTCCAACACTTGTTGTTTTCTGTCCTGTTAATTTTGTCCATTCTAACTGGTAGAAGGTGCTATCTCAATGTGGTTTTTATTAGAATTTCCCTGAGAGCTAGTGGTGACAAACATTTTTTCATGTGTCTGCTAGCCATTTGTGTATCTTCTATGGAGAAAGGTTTCTTTTCTCCTGCCTATTTTTTGATGTCATGATCTTTATTTTGGTTGTTGAGTTTGAGGAGTTCTTTCTAGATCTTGGATATCAGCCCTTCATCTGTAGTGTCATTTGCAAATATCCTCTCCCATTCCGTGGGTTGCCTCTTTCTTCTGTTGACTGTTTCCTTTGCTGTGCAGAAGCTTTTTATTTTGATGAAGTCCCAAAATTTCATTTTTACTTTTGTCTCCTTTGTCTTTGGAGATTTGTCTTGAAAGAAGTTGCTGTGGCCGATGTCAAAGAGATTACAGCCTATGTTCTCCTCTAGGGTTTGATAGATTCCTGCCTCTCAATGAGGTCTTTCACCCATTTCAAGTTTATCTTTGTTTGTGGCATAAAAGAATGGTTGAATTTCATTCTTTTATATGCAGCTGTCCAATTGTACCATCACCATTTATTAAAGAGACTGTCTTTTCTTCACTGGATATTTTTTCCTGCTTTGTTGAAGATTATTTGACCATAGAGTTGAGGGTCCATATATGAACTCTCTACTCTGTTCCATTGGTCTACATTTCTGTTTTTGTGCCAGTACCATGCTATCTTGGTGATCATAGATTTGTAATAAAGCTTGAAATCAGGTAATGTGATGCCCCCAGCTTTGTATTTCTTTTTCAACATTTCTTTAGCAATTTGGGGTCTTTTCTGGTTCCATACAAATTGTAGGTTTGTTTGTTCCATCACTTTGAAAAATGTTGCTGGAATTTTGATTGAGATGGCATTGAACGTTTACATTACTCTGGGTGGTATAGACATTTTAACAATGTTTATTCTTCTGATCCATGAGCATGGAATGCTCTTCAATCTTCTTGTTTCTTCTTCAATTTCTTTCGTGAGTGTTCTGTAGTTCCTCAAGTACAAATCCTTTACTTCTTTGGTTATGTTTATTTCTAGGTATCTTATGGGTTTGGTTGCTATAATAAATGGAATCCATTCTCTGATTTCCATTTCTATATTTTCATTGTTAGTTTATAAGAACACAACTGATTTCTGTGCATTGACTTTGTATCCTACCACAGTACTGAATTGTTGCATGAGTTCTAGTAGTTTGGGGGTAGAGTATTTTGGGTTTTTCATGTAAGTATCATGTCATCTGCAAAGAGAGAGAGTTTATTTCTTCTTTGCCAACTTGAATGCCTTTTATTTCTTTTTGTTGCCTGACTGCTGTTGCTAGGACGTCTAACACTATATTGAACAATAGTGGCAAGAGTGGACATCCATGTCTTGTTCCCAATCGCAATGGGAAGGCTGTCAGTTTTTTCCAATTGAGAGTGATATTCCCTGTGGGTTTTTTGTAGGTAGATTTTATGGAGTTGAGGATTTCTCCCTCTATCCCTATACTTTGAAGAGTTTCAATCAGGAATGGATATTAAATTTTGTCAAATGCTTTTTCTGCATCAATTGAGAAGACCATGTGGTTCTTCTCTCTTCTCTTATTGATTTGTTCCATCACATTGATTGATTTGCGAATGTTGAACCACCCTTGCATCCCAGGGATAAATCCCACCTGGTGATGGCAGATAATCTTTTTTTAAATATTTTCTTTATGTATTTGACAAAGAGAAACACACTAGAGAGGGAACACAAGCAGGGGGAGTGCACCAATCAGGGAGGTGAAAGTGGGGCTCAATCCCAGAACTCTGGGATCATAACCTGAGCCAAAGGCATTCACTTAACCAACTGAGCCACCCAGGTGCCCCATTGTGGATAATCTTTTTAATATACTGTTGGATCTTATTAGCTAGGATCTTGTTAAGAATCTTGGCATCCATATTCATCAGGGATATCTGTCTGAAATTCTTCTTCTTGTTGGGGTCTTTGTCTGGTTTTGGGACTAAAGTAATGCTGGCTTCATGGAAAGAGCTTGGAAGATTTCCTTCTGTTTCTATTTTTTGAAACAGCTCCAGGAGAATAGGCATTATTTCTTCTTTGAATGTTTGGTAGAATTCCCCAGGGAATCTGTCTGGTCCTGGGCTCTTGTTTTTGGAGAGGTTTTTGATCACTGCTTTAATCTTGTTACTAGATATAGGTCTATTCAGATTGTCAATGTCTTCCTGTTTCAGTCTTGGAAGTTTATAGGTTTCCAGGAATGTATCCATATCTTCCAGGTTTTTAAACTTATTGGCATATAATTGTTGATAGTAATTTCTTTCTTTTTTTAATATTTTATTTATTTGACAGAGAGAAACACAGCCAGAGAGGGAACACAAACAGGGGGAGTGAGAGAGGGAGAAGCAGGCTTCCTGCCGAGCAGGGAGCCCGATGTGGGACTCGATCCCGGGTCTCCGGGATCATGATCTGAGCTGAAGGCAGTTGCTCAACCAACTGAGCCACCCAGGCGCCCTGATAGTAATTTCTGATGATTGTTTCTATTTCCTTGGTGTTAGTCGTGATCTCTCCCCTTTCATTCATCATTTTATTAATTTGGGTCTTCTCCCTTTTCTTTTGGATTAGTTTGACCAATGGTTTATTGATCTTATTAATTGTAGCTCTTGTTTCTAATTTGTTGATCTCTGCTGTAATCTTAATTATTTCCTGTCTTGTGTGTGTTGTTTTTTCCAGTTCCTTAAGGTTTAAAGAGAGTTGATGTATTGGGGATTTTTCCATTTTTTTGACTGAGGCTTGCTTGGCTATGTATTTCCCCCTTAGGACTGCCTCTGCCATAGGTTTTCAATTGATGTATCTTTATTCTCATTGGTTTCCATAAAATGTTTAAGTTCCTTCTTTGATTTCCTGGTTGATCCAAATATTCTTGAGCAGGATAGTCTTTAGCTTGCAAGTGTTTGAATTCCTTCTGAACTTTTTCTTGTGGTTGAGTTGCAGTTTCAAAGCATTTTGGTCAGAGAATATGCAAGGAATAATCTAAACTTTTTGGCATTGTTTGAGCCCTGATTTGTGACCCAGTATGGAGTCTATTCTGGATAAAGTTCAATGTGCGCTTAAGAAGAAGGAGTATTCTGTTGTGTTAGGGTGGAATGTTCTGAATATATCTATGAGATCCATCTGGTCCAGTGTGTCATTCAAAGCTCTTGTTTCTTTGTTGATTTTCTGTTTAGAGGATCTGTCCGTTGCTGAGAGCGGTGTGTTAAGATCTCCTACAATTAATACATTTGTATTGATATGACTCTTTATTTTGCTTAACAGTTGGCTTAGTTGTTGGCTTCTCCCATGTTGGGGGCATAAATATTACAATTGTTAGATCTTCTTGGTGTATAGACCCTTTGATAATGATGTAGTGTCCTTCTGTGTCTCTGACTACAGTTTTTAGATTAAAATCTAATTTGTCTGATATGAGAATCACTACCCCAACTTTCTGTTGAGGTCCATTGGCACAAAAGATGGTCCTCCATCCCCTAACTTTCAGTCTGGAAGTGTCTACAGATTCAAAATGTGTCTCTTGTAGACAGCATATGGATGGGTCCTGTTGTTTTTATCAGTCTGCAACCCTGTGCCATTTTATTGGAGCATTTAGGTCACTCACATTGAGAGTGATTATTGATAGGTAAGATTTTATTGAAATCATTTTGCCTTTGAAGCTCTTGTTTCTATAGATTACCTCTGTAATTTTATGTTCTGTGTCACTCTTGGATTTGTTCCTCTTTTATAGAACCCCCCCCCTTAATATGTCTTGTAGTGCTGGCTCGATGGTCGCATAATCTTTTTTACCTTGGTGGTCCTGGAAGATCTTTATGTCTCCTTCCATTTTGAAAGTCAACCTTGCTAGGTACATTATTCTTGGTCGCATATTTTTTAAATTTAATTTCCTGAATATGTCTTGCCAGCCCTTTCTGACCTGCAAGTTCTGTGGACAGGTATGATGTTATTCTGATGGTTCTCTGTTTGTACATAAGGGATATTTTCCCCCTAGCTGCCCTTAAGGCATATTCTTTGAATTTATGATTCATGAATTTCACAATTATGCACTTAGAGGTTTTTCTAGCCTCATTGATCTAGGGTTGCCTCTCTGCCTCTAGGACATTTCCCAGATTAGGGAAATTTTCATTCAGGATTTGTTCAACTATATCTTCTAGCCTTCTCTCTCTCTCTCTAAACTCCCTCAGGGATTCCAGTAATTCTGATATTGTAGTATTTCATGGCATCATTTATTTCCCTAATTCTATTTTCATAGGATTTTAGCTGTTTGCTCTAATACTTCTTCTGTTCCTCCTTCTCAATCAATCTGTTCTCTAGATCACTAATGTAATCTTCTGCTTCACTTACCCAAGCTGTTAGGGCATTTAGATTAGATTGGATCTCATTGATAGCTAGGTTGGCTTTCACTTCCACCTTTAGAGCTTCTACCTTGCCACTAATGTGCTTTTCCAACTTAGCCATTGCTTGGATAATTGCTACCCTGAATTCCGTTTCTGTCATATTGTTTGTGTTCATATCCAGTAGTTCTGTGACAGGGGTTGCAGACTCTGAGTTTTTCTTCTGTTGGTTGTTCCTCCTCCAATTCATTTTTGTGAGGGATGGTTGAGGGGATGTAAAGCTGAATATATCAATCACGATCCAGGCAAGTTGCTCATTGGAAGGTTTCAGAGCAATCAGAAGTCACCACTGAAAAGGAAGAATAGAGAAAAAGAGAGAGAAAAAGAGAAAATAAGCAAGAAAAAACCCGGCCAAAACAGGCCCCAAAGGTATGATTCACACTGCACAAAAACAAACAAACAAAAAAAGAGTAAACAAAAAGATCATCAAAATTAAAAGAAAGGGGAAAAAAGCAAAAAGCACGACCCAACCCAAAGGACCCCCAAGAAAAATATTTATATATTATAAGGGCAAAAACAAATACATAGAAACAATGAAAGAAGAATAAGATGGGAACGTAAGTACAAACCCTCATTCTGGGCAAGGAAAGTATTTCAGTTACTCCTGGTGTATCTTGTTATTATTGTTAGAGGACTTCACTTTCCAGAGGTGTAGGGAAATTAAAACTGGTTTATATATAGGGGTAGCATTGAATAGGAATGAAGGATTACCTTGAAGCTTATATCTATATGTATATTTAAAAGAGAGAAACAAACAAACACCGGTATGTGTATGAAAAAATTTCAATGTGAAAAGTTATTATGGAATGTTGTATTAAATATCACGTTGTAATAATAAATGGGTTAAAAAATAAAAAAACAAGAATCGTGCGAATTAATTTAAAATTTAAACAAAAACTTAAAAATAAAAAAATGAAAAGAATTTAAAAAGAAAGTAAAAAGAAAAGCTGAATCTCTAAAATATACAGGTTTTGGGGTAGTACCGGGAGCTTAATATACTGTTTTTTCTCCGATGTTGGGGTTTTAGTTTTATAGAGACCTTTGGTGGTTGTCCTCTTATTCTTCTCGCTTGCTTTCTGGGCTAGAGGTCTGCCATGTTGTTTTTCAGTCAATGTTTTTTGGGCTGAGTCCTCTGTCCCCTATCAAGGGGCTGGGCTCTATGGAAACTGGTTTTTCAGGCTTCTGTTCTCTGGAGGTTTTGTTCTTTTACAACTTTTTGCAGCTTTTCAGAAAGTCAGGGCAAAGTAAACTGACTGCACCCAGACCTCGTCTCAGAGAGAATACTCAGTTAGCTCCCCTCTGGATGGTGCAGGGCGCACACAGATTCTCCCCCTCTGCACTCTCCCCTGCATCCCGCCACCTCTCACAGATAGTACATACGATCAGTCACTAGCCAGAATGGTGCCCGAGGCCTCCGCTTGTCCCTTCACTCCCGTGCCACAGAAACCATGAGTTAAATTGGTTTGTGTGAGCATGTCGCTCTCCAGACCCTCTCTGGAGCCTACACCCACGCGAGGTGCACTAGGACTCTGCGGTCTCGCACATCGCATGGAAGGCTGTGGCAAGAGTCATCTCTGTCACAGGTTGCGCTCCCCTAGCCCAAGTGGTTGTACAAGCAGGGACTCAGTGTTTTCAGGAGTGCTTTCTACCACTGGCCTGGAGTTGTAGTTTTAGCCAGAGGCTGCCAGATTCCCCCAGTTGCCCCTTAAGGGCCTTTGTTTTTTAGTGCTTTTATCCAAACTACAATTTGAAGCTGCTCCCCAAGCACGGGGCACTTTCGTACTGGGGTATTATTTTCCAATGGGTCGCTTCTGGTGACTTCCTCCCCCTCCTGTTTCTCCTCCAAAATCTGTCCAAGTGCTCCCACTCCTCCACTTTACCTCTCCACTGATGGTCTTCTGTCTCCATAGAGATCCAGAAGTGTGTAGTCTTACATCTCAGGCTGATTTCATGGGTGTTCAGTGTTCTGATAGATATTTAGCTCACTTCAGGGGACACTTTGAAATGGGATCTCCTTCTTCTCTGCCATATTGCCTCCCTCCTCTTTTTCTGCATCTATTGAGAGGATCATATGATTCTTATCCTTTCTTTATTATTGTGGCATATCATGTTTATTGATTTGTGAATACTGACATACCTCTGCAGCCCAGGAATAAATCCCATTTCATTGTTGTGACTAATTGTTTTTGTTTTGTTTTTTGAATAATTATTTTAATGTACTATTGGATTCAATTTATTAGTATCTTCTGGAGAATTTTTGTATCTCTGTTCATCAGAGATATTGAACTATAATCATTCTTTTCAGTAGGGTCTTTTCCTGGTTTTGGAATCAAGATAATGCTCACCTCATGGAATGACTTTAGAAGTTTTCTTTCCATTTCTATTTTTTGGGGGGAGCAATTTTTCTTTTTTTTCTTTATTTTTTTAAAATTTTATTTTAAATTTTTATGTATTTTATTTTTTATTATGTTAATTTACCCAGCATATAGTATATCATTAGTTTTTGATGTAGTGTTCAATGATTCATTAGTTGTGAATAACAGCCAGTGTTCATCACAGCATGTGCCCTCTTCAATACCCATTACCAGGCTCCTCCATCCCCCCACCCCCTCCCCTCTGAAAGCCTCAGTTTTGTTTTGTTTTGTTTTTTTTTCTGGAGTCCATAGTCTCTCATGGTTCATTTCTCTCTCTGATTTCCTCCCCTTCAATTTCCCTCCATTCCCTCATGGTCTTCTGGGGTCTTATTTATGTTCCACATATGAGTGCAACCATGTGATAATTGTCTTTCTCTGCTTGACTTATTTGATTTTGCATAATCCCCTCCAGGGCCATTCGTGTTGATGGAAATGGTGAGTATTTTCCCTTTCTGATGGCTGAGTAATATTCCATCGTATATATGGACCACATCTTCTTTATCCATTAATCTCTTGGCTCCTCCCATAGTTTGGTTATTGTGGACATTGATGCTATGAACATTGGGGTGCATGTGCCCCTTTTTTTCATTACATCTGTATCTTTGGAGTTAGTGCCTAGTAGTGCAATTACTGGGGTCATAGGATACCTCTATTTTTAATATCTTGAGGAACCTCCACACTGTTTTCCAGAGTGTCTGTACCAGGTTGCATTCCCAGAAACAGTTTAAAATTATTCCCTTTTCTCCACATTATTGCCAACTTTTGCTGTTTCCTGTCTTATTAATTTTTGCCACCCTAACTAGTGTAAGGTCATATCTCATTGCGGTTTTGATTTGTACTTCCCTGACGGCTAGTGATGTTGAACATTTTTTTTTATTGTGTCTCTTAATCATTTGTATGTCTTCTTTAGAGAAATGTCTGTTCATGTCTTCTGCCTATTTATTGACTGGATTATTTGTGTTTTGGGTGTTGAGTTTGAGAAATTCTTTATAGATGTTGGATACTAGCCCTTTATCTGATATGTCATTTTCAAATATCTTCTCCCATTCCTTGGGTTGCCTCTTTGTTTTGTTGACTGTTTCATTTGCTGTGCAGAAGCTTTTTATCTTGATGAAATACTAAATGTTCATTTTTGCTTTTGTTTCCCTTGTCTTTGGGTCATTTCTTGAAAAAAGCTGCTGTGGATGATGTGATAGAGGTCATTTCCCATGTTCTCTTCTAGGATGAGGTCTCCTACTTCTCCGCCATCTTGCCCCCTTTCCCTGACAAAACATCTCAGATGAATTTCAATACCCTATCCTTTTTTTCTGCATGATCAAGCCTAATTTTGAAACTCTTGAATTCTTCAGTTCAGTTACATTTTTCAACTCTAGGATTTCTGTTTTGTTTTGTTTCTGTTCCTATCTCCTTGCTGAACTTCTTGTTTAATTTATGCATGATTTTACAAATTTCACTTATTTGTCTGTGTTTTATTGTATTTTACTAACCTTTCTTAATGGGATTATTCTAAATTCTTTGACAGTTTACAATTCTCCATTTCTTTAGGGTCAGTTATTGGAGTTCTTTTAGTGTCATTTGGGGGTGTCATTATTTAAATGATTTTTTTGTGTGTGAGCCTTGATTACTTATGTTAATATCAGAACATTTGAATAATTGGCCTTTTTCTAGACTGTATATGTTTGCTTTGGCAGAGATAGTTCTTTACCAGTTAACTCAGTAAGGTTTCTAGGTGTGACTACTGATAATGTCCTTGGACAGATGAGGTCTACTATTATGGTTTATTTTTGTGTGAAGCAACTGTTTGAGCTCTGAGAGTTGGGGGTCTGGATTGTACCACTGGCTGAGAATAATTGGACAGGGCTGCTGACTTTGTTCCCTACACAGCTTGGGTTGGAGGGGAGGCTTCACAATTGTTTGCATTCTCTGTTAAGACTTACTAGATGGTATGGACTGGGTATTATATTTAGTAGTAGGTGGGGCTATGAATTAACTTACCTGCCCTGGCCAGGCAACTGCATGAGACCTAGAGCCTGTAAAACGTGTTTTGGGGATTTGAATCAGTCAGTATGCATTTAATTTCCTGGTCAGGAGAGGACACTGGCTGTGCTCTGCAGAGAGGGGAAGATACAGTCTGTGTTCTCAGTTTAAGTGTTATTGTATGCATAACTTTTGAATGGGCTATGCAGTTTCCTGTATGCTCTAGTTATGTTCCCTGTTTGGACAGCTAGAGGTTTATTCAGCAATGAACAAAGCTACAAATTAAATTCTTTGCCTGGGGACAGAAGGAAAAACAGCTTTAAAGCTTGTAAACCTCTTTGTTGTCTTAAGTCAAGGTGACCCATAACTTATGTTCCTTGATCAAAGAGGACCACTGACTTTGCTCTGAGAACTATAAGTTTTGCCTGACTACCTTTTGGCTCATGTGGCATTGGGCTGCACAACTTCCAGGAGATGCACCAGCCTTTCTGTTCAGTTGCAGCTAAAAGATACTTCCCACAGTGTGTGGGACTATATCACAGATTCCTTACCTGGGCAGGAGGGAGAGGAACTTCTCCAGGCTACCTTATTTTCCCCAGTCTTTTTATATGGGAGGTACTGGGATCTATTCTCAGCCGTGGCCATGAATTAATTTCTGTGCTCACACATAGCACAGGAATGATCCACATCGAGTACTGGCTTTGCTCTGGGGTCAATCAGCTTTGCCCTCCTGCCTCTCAGCATGAGTGCTTCTGAGCTGCATTGCTTCCAGAAATTATTGCCAGGCTTTCTGGAGCTTAAAGACATTCTCCACTGCAGATGGGGTTGTGATTCAGCTTCCTTCTTTGGCATAGGCAAACCAGGTTCTAGGGCCAGCAAAATTCCTCATCTGTAGATCCAAATCAGGCATATCCAAACCTTGCTAAGTTCCCTAGTCAGAGTATGACCCTGACGTAGCCCTGCAGACCAGCAAAGCTACTGGTTAGAATTACTTTTTGGGAACTTTGCATATGAACTTAGTCTGCCAAAATCCATGTATTGGTTGTTGCAAACCCCTCCCCTCTTCTCCAACACAGTCAGATCCCCAGTGATTAAGCCCTGCAGATTCTTCTGCAATCCTAATTGTGCAAAATCAGAGTAGGGCCTCCCACAAAGGAACCTACAATGCTGAAGAGGGGCTGGTTTCCCTGTAGGTTCTTTCTCATTGGAGAAGCCAGAGACTCAGGGGAAACCTCTCAGTGTGGTGCTCTGCTGGCATGGGGAAGGGACAATGTAGTCAATGTGTAGCCTTTTCCCTTACTCTTTTAATGTAGTCTATCTTGGTCTCTGTGCTGCAGGTGAGTGATTAAGTTTCACCCCAGTGATCTCAGATTCCCTCATTTTTCTTAAATAATTGTTAGTTGTTCTTCTTGTGAAGGGTGGCAAAATCAGGAACAACTTATGTCATCATTTTGGTGACATTACTCCTATTATAAGTTTTGGCTTTGTGATTACTATGACAATTTCATGTAGACTTATGTTTGTAATAGTCTATTTTAAGTTGATAACAACTTAAGTTTGAATGCATTCTAAAGCTCTAAACTTTTACTCTCCTCCCATGTTTTATGTTTTTGATATCACATTTTACATCGCTGTATTCTATAACTAATTATTGCAGTTACAATTATCTGTACTACTTTTGTCTTTTAGCCTTCATACTAGCTTTATAGCAGGTAATCCACTACATTTACCATATTTACCTTTGCCAATGTGATTTATAATTTCATGTGGTTTCTTGTTACTGATCTGGGTCTCATCTCTTCAGCTTAAGGAAGTCCTTTTTATATTTTTTTGTAAATATGATATAGTGGTGAAGAACTCCTTTAGTTTTTGCTTGTATGAAAATCTGTTTATCTCTCTTTGTATTCTGAATGATGACTTTGCCAGATGAAGTATTCTTGGTTGGGTTTTTTTTCTTTCAGCACTTTGAATGTATCATGCTACACTTTCTGATCTGAAAGATGTCTGCTGAAAAAAATGTGCTTATAATTTTATCATTTTTTTATTTTTTGTCTTTTTTTCTTTATCTTTAATTTTTGACATTTTATATTATGTGTCTTGGTATGGACTCATGCTATGTCTGTTTCCTTCCTCAGGTTAAGGAAATTTTTGACCATTATTTCTTGAAATAAATTTTCTGTCTTTCTTCTCCTTCTGGGACTCCTGCATTGTGAATATTAGTCTGTTTGATGCTTTCCCATAAATTCCTTAAGCTATTTACATTTTTTTCTTTTTTGCTGCTCCATTAGTTGAGCTTCTCTTCCTTGCCTTTGAGTTCACTGATCCTTTCCTGCTTCATCTAGTCTACTATTAATCCCCTCTAATGTATTTCTCAGTCCAACCAATATATTATTTAGCTTCGTGACTTCTGTTTGGCACTTTCCTATATTTTTTTATCTCCTTGCTGAAATTCTCACTGTGCTTATTTATTCTTCACCTGAGTTCAATAAGCATATTAAAAATATATTTATTTATTTGAGAGACAGAGAAAGAAAGAGAGAGCAGGAGGAAGAAGAGGGGGAGATAGAGAGAATCTCAAGCAGACTCTGAGCTGAGCATAAAGCCTAATGCAGGGCTTGATATCCTAACTCTGAGATCATGACCTGAGCCAAAATCAAGAGTTGGATGCTTAACCAACTGAGCTTCCTAGGCATCCTGGTGAGCATCTTTACAAACATTAATTTGCTTTTATAAAAAAGATTCTATTTATTTATTTGATAGAGAGAGCACAAGTAGGCAGAGCAGAAGGCAGAGCAAGAAGGAGAAGCAGGCTCTCTGCTGAGCCAGGAGTCCAATGCAGGGCTTGATCCCAGGACCCTGGATCATGACCAAAGCCAAAGGCAGCTGCTTAACTGACTGAGCTGCCTAGGAGTCCCTATTTGAGCTCTTTATCAAGTAAATTACTTATCTCTTTTTCATTAAGTTTCCCCCCCCCCTGAGGTTTTATCTTTTTCTTTCAATTGGAACATGTTTCCCTCTTTTTTCATTTTCCTTGACTCTCTGTTTTGGTTTATGATGAAACAGTCACCACTCCCTGTCAAAGAAGGGTTAGCCTCATATATGAAATGAACCTTATTGTTCAACCCTGCCCTAGTTCTTGGTTATCTCTCAAACCTTTGTAATTGTCCAGGCAGACCATTTTATTTTTAATAGCTCCTAGTAGTTGAGGGTATACCAAGATGTCATGGTCCCAAAGGGGAGGATTTCAATCAGAATTTAGCTTCAATCTGATTAGAATCCAGACCCTCAAGCATATCTTTTAAAGAATGCAAATATATATGGTCCTATAAGACTGCAAGTGTGAGCCCCACTGGACACCAGAGCCAGGCAAGAGTTGTTCCTTGAGCAGCAGTCACAAAAATTGGGCCTCCACATAAGTGTGCAGGTTTTATTCTGGGAGATGCCAATGAGCTGTTGTGAGGTAAAGGGACAACACAAAGGTAAAGTGTTCCCCAACCTATGTTTTCTGAGAGCAACTTTATAGTTTCTAGATGTGTACCAAACTTAAACCTGCCCCTAAGACTGAAGTTCCAGTACAAGCAAGTAGGCCTCTTTCACAGAATAGCTGGATGTGTATTCCAGTCTCCTGCCTGATTGTTACAGACCTGCAGGGCCCAGAAACCTAAGATTCCCTGGCCACCAGAGCCAGGTATTCAAGGGCTATCTCCCAGTGGCAGTGAAAAAAACAGTGCACCATACTTAAAAACTTGGGCACCAGATGCATATAAACATTCACCTCAGAGATGCTGGCACTCTGAAGCATGGCAAAGGAAGAATATGAAAATAGTGCCACCCTTTAACGTCCCAAGAAATTTTTACAGTCAGGCCTTAGATGTATGCTTAGTTAGAAACCTGATGTTCAGGCTGCAGCTATGATAATAAGATAATTAAACCTCTTTTACCAAAATAATGAGGTCTTGGGTCTGTTGTCCCTTGCTCTGCCCTCAGGGTAATAGCTATTAAAGAACCCTTCCTCCATTGGGTACAGTTCTGTGAGACTAGAGTGTAAGCCCTGTTAGCCACCAGAGCCAGGCAATGTAAGGTTTCCTCTCACAGCAGCCACAATCATGGCACCAGAAAAGGTATAAACTCCTTTATGTAAGATACCAAAGAGTTGGAGCAAGGCAGGGGAGTGTAAAGATCACACCCAAATAGTCTTCTTTCTCAGAAAGACTAGTGTGTATTTCAACCTGATAATTTGTGCAGTATCATGGCAGTGGTAGTATACCACAAACTACCTCCAATTGTTACAGTCCCATACGACTTAAAATTTCAAGCCCCCTAGGTCTCCAGAGTCAGGTGATCAAGAGACATCCCTTAGGCAACAGCCACAAAAGCCAGCTCACCAAATGTAAAAACCTGTGCACAATATATGTGTGGAAACTTTCTTTCAGAAGATATTAGTGCTCTGGAGTGTGACAGAGGGAGAATGAAAAAGTTGTTTCCACTGGGTGCAGTGAAGTAAAGGAGTACAAAGGTAGAAACTGCTGTATAAAGAAAACAAAAATGGGGCACCTGGGTGGCTCAGTTGGTTAAGTGACTGCCTTCGGCTCAGGTCATGATCTTGGAGTCCTAGGATGGAACCCCACATTGGGTTCCCTGCTCAGTGGGAAGCCTGCTTCTCCCTCTCTCACTCCCCCTGCTTGTGTTCCCTCTCTACCTGGATTTCTCTCTATCAAATAAATAAATAAAATCTTTGGGGAGCTTGGGTGGCTCAGTTGGTTAATCAATTGCCTTTGGCTCAGGTCATGATTCCGGAGTTCTGGGATCGAGCCCCACATCGGGCTCCCTGCTCAGCAGGAAGTCTGCTTCTTCATCTCTCACTCCCCCTGCTTGTGTTCCCTCTCTAGCTGTCTAGCTGCGTTTCTCTCTGTCAAATAAATAAATAAAATCTTTTGAAAAATTAAAAAAAGGAAAAAATAGCAATGTAAAAATAAAAAGGGAAAGGAAAATAGGGAAAGTAAGAAAAAAAATGGTGCCAGCTGATTTTAGTAGGCCTGAGGGAGAGCAGGGAGTTGTTGTCTGCTTGCCTCTGTGCCTGAAGAGTATTAAGAGTATTTCAACAGATAACTGACCCTTACACCAATGTTCCAAAATTTAAAAATTAATCTGTTTCACATAAAGTCTCGGCACTTTTCAAGGAGCTGCTATATACTGAGCCTTAAAATGAGTGACTGTGCAAAGGACGCCTTTAAGAGCTCTTTTCCAGTTTGCTACAGCCCTGTGGGTCTAATGGCATTGAGGCTTGTTGGTCTTCAAAGCCAGATATTTTTGAGGCTTCTCTCTCACATATCAGTTTTAAAAACTGGGGTGCCCAATATGGGATATACTTTGCTCCTCAAGTTGAAGCTCCAGATTTTTAAACGCCCCCTCCCCACCACCTGCCAATTGTGGATCACTGAGCCAGGGCAGGAGTTTATGGTGAGATTGCATCTCAGCTTTCCTTACCAACTTTAATGTGGTTATCTTCTCATTTTCAAATGTAAAAGGGTCACTCTGCTAGTGTTTAGTTTTTATTTTTGTCTTTGTTTTCCCCATAGAAAGTTATTCTATATATAGCTCTAGATTTGATATGTCCTTGGGAGCAGGTGAGTTCAGGTTCTTCCAATGTCATCACTTCAAACTGAAACCAGATCTCTAAATTTTACTGCCTCATTACTACCTGCTCCCCTGTACATTTCTAGCTGAACTATAATATTCAGTATTAGTCACCTCCCAGCTTTTTTTTCCTTTTCTACCTTTTGCTCAGGAGGGTTTCTAATAAGAATGCTTACTCTCCTCTTTGACAACAACTTGAAAACGTTGCCATCATGTAAGACCCAACTCAGATGGAAATTCTCAAGTCATAGAAACTTACCCCCAACTCCAGATGATCAGGAAATCTGCTAGTCTATAATAACACCTACTGGAATTTTATCACTCCTTTTCCTCATAGTAGCCAATTGAAGTTCAGCTTCTGTAAATCAGTTTTTCCCTTTCCACTTTATCAATTCCATACATTGAAAATTCTCAAAATATCTTAATTATTCATATATAGTAAATTTTGAACCCTGGTAGATTAATTAACTCTCTCAGAGCCTTAGAGAAAAATAGCATATTTTTACTTGTAATTACATATTGAATTTGTAATGCACTTAAAGCCTTAGTATTTGGTCTAAAGAGTTACTATGACACCTAAACTACTTACTACTTAAAAGTGGAATGTAGTTTTAAGTTTGTATTACAAGCACTAACTCTACCTTTATGGTGGGTTATAGTCCTATAAAATGTACAAAAAAATGTAAGAAAAAACTGATTTACTTACAGTAGCAATCTTATAATAAGGAAGTTAAATTTTCAAATAAGAGTATTATCCTTAACATTTTTATAGAAATAACCACAGGTACATAAGAATAATTTATATAATCTATGATGTGTTATATCTGTAATCTGTGCTAGTATTTAAAGTCTTCTAAAAGCAAACAGCATAACCAATCATGCACAAACTGTATTTAAAATCATGCAGATTTTTGTGCAAAGTTATTTTCTCTCTCAAAACTCCTTCCTTCTTTTTACTAAAACTATCAGGTTAAGGAGTCTTTCATCAGTATTATAAGATTCTGAATGGTATTGACTGGTATCTAAGTGGATATTGACAGGTATCTTGCAGAGATATGGAGGCAAATATATAAATATTTTTGGTGACTTTTTAAAAGCTCATTCAAGAAGATATATTTTCCTGTCCTATTTGTCTTGCATCATATCTCTGTAGGAACCATACAGATAAGTGTTAAAATTGTTGTTCATTGTAATAACTTAAGGCAATCTCACCAATTTACTGAGCTGTTATCTCATAAGATCAAACATTATTATCTTTCTGCCAGCATTGTATAAGACATCACAGCTTTTAATAAAGTTCAAGAACCAACCATTACTTGCTTTGGTGTTATATTTTTCTCTCTCATTACAATAGGAATTCATATGTCAATAAAAGCCCAAAGATTCCACTTTAATAGTGGCCAAATGAAATGTACATACATTAATTAGCCCACTAATCTACAAATCCTGTATTCAAAGCATTATCTCTAGGTAGCAACTTCAAAGTAGGCATGAGTATTTGGAACTGAAATATCTTTTCTCTGCAAACAGCACGATGTGTATTTCCAAATAGCTTTCTTTCAAAATTAAATTCTTAGAGTGGGGCCATCTAGGCAGTTATTCTGATAATGCTTCCATTAACTCCAAACATATCCAGAAACCTTCTTTCTTTCGACAGAGAGCCAGATCACAAGTAGGCAGAGAGGCAAGCAGAGAGAGAGGAGTAAGCCGGCTCCCCACAGAGCAGAGAGCCCAGCCTGATGTGGGCCTCAATCCAGGAGCCTGAGATCATGACCTGAGCCAAAAGCAGAGGCTTTAATCCACTGAGTCACCCAGGCACCCATCTGGAAACCTTTAATCAGTGCTTTCAGATGTAGGTTAATAAAGCACAAGAAAACCAGTTTTATTAAGTTATAAATACAGAATTCTTTTTCTCCCTAGAAACCTTGTTATTCTTTCTTTTAATTTCTCTGTTTTAGTTTTCTCCTCAGCCAGTCTGTTTGAATGGATAGTCATTCTGAAAACAACTGCCTTCCCCTTCCTGTATGCAAATTGTCTATGCTATTTAAATTTCAAGTATAAGTGATAAAAGTGATGTATTCAAAAATGCCAATCTGAGAAGCTGAGGATTGCTTATATTCAAATCCTCCATAATGGCTCTGAAATAATAGACATAACCCCTAGAAAAATGAAAAGAAAGAGATTGCCAGAAGGACAAATGTTTTTCTCCCATTAATTTATGATGTGATAATGTTTTCTGTTTCTAATGAAATTCTGTGAGCTCTACTGACAGAACTTTCTCAATAAACACAAACTTGTTCAGTGATGTATAATAATGTTCAGAAAGAAAGAAGTTGGGCAAGCTCCAAAAAAAATCTAAATTTTACAGAATGTTCATTTCTCATTTTTTTTTGCCATTCCCCATAGCAACATTAGATATGTCAAGTAAGTCAAGAGAAACAAAAAGAAATATAAACTTTTGGGATTACACCAGAATAAAAGAGATTTTGGACAGTGAAGAAAAGAATCAATAAAACAAAAATAGCAGCCTACTGAATGAGAAAATATTTGCAATGTTATATCCAATAAGGGGTTAATACCCAAAATATGTGAACTTCTACATCCGTCAGCTTTATAGCCTTCTTTCTTTCATCTATTTATGGGTTTTGTATGACCTACATTAAGCCCTAAAATGTAATTGGTAGGACATAATAAACAATATGGGTCTCCTATATCCCTGATCATTGAACTGTAGCTTGGGACAGTATTAGAAAAAAAAAACTATCTATTTAACATTTTATACTTTGTAGCCAGAATCCTGATCTGTCATTCCCATAATCCAGATTTTTCAGATTATCTCAAGCAAATTGTGTAGAAATAGCTTTGGTCTGATGCAGCTTAACTTTGGTCTGTGTGTTCATTTAAGTCAAGTTTAATATTGACTTAATAAAAGTAACAACACACATAGAGGGAATAATTCATGCATATGTGGTTTATACAGAAGAAATTTTAGCTCACCACTGTTTATCTTCAAACAGGTTTCTTTTCCTTTCTGAGGTTCTACTTATTCATTTGTATTATAAACTTCCACAAGTTCATTAGAAGGGCCAGATGAGATGCTTGCTATATTGTGAAAGTACTTAAGAAACTGATAACCCAGAATACAATAGGCATCCAATATATTTTCAATGAATGGGCAAATTTCCATGCCCTTTATTCAGTATTAGGTTTATGGCTCTGAAATTCATGCATACATTACTTCGGTTGTCACTCCCCTTTACCTGTGTTTTTATCTCTTAGAAAGACAAGAATTTTATTCTCATTCACAAATAAAAGTCTTCATATAAAACAGATTTACTTTTATAGTTTAGAAAAAGATTCATGCATTTATTGTATCTTAATATATTTACTAAAGAAATGTGTAAGATAAAATATCCCATTTCCGTTTGATTGAAAACATCTGTAAAACTTGAGATATGTCTCTTTAGAAAGTATCTTGAATTTCAAAGAACAGGCAAATTTTATCTTTCCTACCTCTCTCACATTTCTTATACACTGTCACCCCCATTACATTCCTGTGACCACAATTATTACACAATAAGACTTCCATTGTTCCTAAATTTCCATTAATCAAATTGTCTGGCTGATCATTCTGGCCTTTGGGGAAAGCTAGGAAACATAGTTAAGGTCAGAATTAAAGGGTTATTTTACTTTTAGCTAACCATTGATGAACCACTCTCCCTGCTCATAAGGCGAGAACGGGTCACAGAGTTTCCATGGCGAGATAGCTGGTCACGAAACTCTGAGGCCATGAAGTAATAGAGAATTGGATCCAAAAGACAGCAGAGACTTGCAAGGCACAGACAAAAAGGGTGGAAATACAGAGTGCTTTTAACAATGGTACAACTACTAATGATGGTTTCCTTCACCATAGTGTAAAAAATAAAGTTAATATGGTAAGGAGTGAAACAGATGAAAAAGACAGCAGCACACATAAAAACCATCCGCAGTGCTTTCTGCCGCTCATTGATTCCTTGGAAAGCCATTGGTGGCTGTCTCAAAGATATAGTAGTTTTCCAAGTACACCATGCAATGATTATTACTGGGACCACAAATCCTGCCAGCTCAGCAACTGTAATCATTCCAACCAAAGCCACTGCATTCATTTTCTTATAACCAAGATCAGCAAAACAGGACTCAGTTTTGTTGCCTAGGTAGGTACTTCTCAGAAGGGGAAATGGCAAGCAGGCAGTTCCCACGATGATCCATATGGCAGCACTGATGCCCACATCATACCTACGCTTCCAGTTTCTGGCCCTAAATGGCTTGAGGAGAAAGAAACATCTCTGAAGGCTGATGCACGTCAGGAAACAAATACTTGCATACATGTTGAGATACTTCAGGTAGAAGCATAGCAGGCAAAGGGCCTTCTGGAAGGGCCAGTGGTGGCTGATGTAATAGTAAATCCGGAGGGGTAAGGACAGCACGTGAGCAAGGTCAGCCACAGAGAGGTTGATCATGAAAATGATGGCTTTATTTTTCTTGCTGATGAAGCGGCACAGAACCCACAAGGCTGCACTGTTGGCCAGAAGACCAGGGATGAATATGAGGATGTAGGTGCCTGCATAGAGGGAGTTCTGAAATGTCACATTAGTAGCACTGCAGTCATTGCTGGTACTGTTGCTATCCATCTTGAATATTTCCGTATACTCATCAAGGTAAGCAGCGGAGTTATAATTCCTGCTTAATCAAAGAAAAAAAGAGTATAATGACTAACCAGTTCTATAGCCAACACCCAGATTCCCTTTTATACTTAAAGAAACAGAATATTAGAATTAGAAAAGACCTGTTTTCAGATGAAGAAGCAGATGCTCAAAGAATATATACTACTGATCCAAGGTCACCTAATGAATCAGGAAACTATGAAGTTGTCCCCAAACTGCCCGCCTAAATTGTCTAAGTTGTGTTGTATAGGGAAGGATGTCCTGAAATACTTAGTTTATCTTTCTTATCACAACAAAAAGGCTATGACACTTCAGTCTGATCCTTTACATCCAAATTTTTCTTGCCCCCAAACCTGCTCATTTACAATTACAATGATAGAAATCCAACTTCACCTTTTATAACCCCTTTCTTCTCATTTGGGTTCTGACTTCCTACCTTAATACTACAGCACTTGGAATATGGCCCTGCATCTTTAGCCCACATGCTAGTATACTAGCTGAGTTTCAGGACTTGGAAACCCTACCTTCTTATCATTCTATCAAAATAGCATAAGTGGTTCTCATACACATTCTCTCTCTCTCTCTCTCTCTCTCTCTCTCTCTCTCTCTCTCTCTCTCGGCTTAGGTCTTATTCCAATTTGCATGAAAAGCATCATTAATACACAAATTCAGAATCTGAACTAGGAATTCCCTTCAGCGATCTGAGAAGGAAGAGACTAATTTTCTCGCTAAGAATTCTGTACTGTTGTGACATCATGGACATGGCAGATTATCCAATGGTCTCAGTAAACATTGATTAGGGAACCAGTAAAATAGGCCACATAATCTCTTTTGGAAACAATTTAAACCTTAGTACATTTTTTTCGTTAAAATAGTCATAAAAGAAAATAAATGTGAATGCCCTTAATCTTATTTTATGCTTTAGTGTGGTTTTTTATTATGTAGTAAATATAGGACATGGGGAATATAAAGTAATCTTTAGGGCTTCTCAAGTTCTGGTCATAAATTTATGCAGGCTGCCTGCAAATAATAAGAGAACAACAAGTTCATTATTTTAGTATAATGCTCTTGTAGAATTTTAAACTAGAAAGAACCTTTAAAAATAATTTAATTCAGCCTTCATATAATACATGTAGAAGTAAGGCCAAAGGGAGGTTTATTAAGGCCACAAAGATATTAAATAGAAGCTCTAGGACTTCAAATGGGAGTACAAGGTGCCTAATCCTTATAAACACCTTTCTCTTCATTTGTTTTCTTCTCCAAAACAAATTTTTACAAGCATAGTTTCTGTTCATATGGCAAGCATGTGAATGGTGAATTTAGGGCTAGAATAGAATACAGTAATGAACTTGTTTCTTAGGTGAAATAACATTTTTGTTGTTTTAATTGTTTCTCTTTTGTTTTATTTTGTTTTAAGTAAATTTACAAAACAAAGGAGTGGTTTGTTTTTAGATTCTCCTCAGAAGTAGCGGAATGACTTCCTATAGCTTTTTGTCTCCTATTCCAGGGAATAGAAATGTGAATCAAAGATAGAACCCTAAATGATTAATTCACATATAAAAAAGTCAACATTCTGAACCACTATTATTTTGAAGGGCACTTTCACTTTCCCTCCCCTTAATATTTCATCCTTGCTACTTGACTTGTGATATGTCCTAAAAAGTCATGCTGTCATCTTGCTTATGTATGTATGACTTTGAATAGAAGGTGGAGGGTTGTTCACAGGTGAAGAGAGGAAATAATTATCATGGGTGACGGTCAACAATGCACTCCAGAAACTGCAATTAAATTTTTCACATGCATTATCCAATTTCATTCTTATAGCCATCATCAGAAGTAGGTATTATTATTATTACTCTTGTAGTGCAAATGAGATAACTGAGGTTCAAAGTTATGCAATGAATTTTCTGGGATAACAAACTTAGAAAATAGTAAAATGGGATTTATTATTATTCTTTATTTTCTCCAAAGTCTATGAGGTTTCCACTACACTACTCTCTTCTCTTTGCTTAGGAGGGACTACTTAATAGAATGGGGCTTACGACATCTGGAGGACACATTATAGAAGAACCTTTTTAATCCCATAGTAGGACCTTATAATCTTATGACACTAGGATTACTCTAGTTAGGTTATTATAATATAACTAAACACTTGTCCCCACACACATCATCCATCCTTCCTCAACACCCACTTCATTATTGGAAAAATTTCAAATTATTTATTATCCATGCAAAAATTGTGAGAAACCAAGGGAAGACTCATCAAGTGCACTACAATTCCAAGACCTGAGAATATCTCACACCCACCCAAATTACACTTCCACTTTCGTACTTTACAGACATGGGTATTTATTCCTGATTCACTGGTGTAGAAAGTTTCACTTACTAAAAGGAGATGTTCCATCCACACCCCTGTGTTAAATAACAGAAACCAATTAAGCCAGAACTGCAAGCAAGGGATCAAGTTCACACCTTGTGTGTGTGTGTGGGGGGGGGGGGGATTGTGCCTCTTCAATTCACAGTTTATTGTGAGCTTAGTGATTTTCATGGTCTGCTTTCCAAAATCTCTTCTCCAGACTGAGGGGAAGATAGGATGGTTTTGCCCCAAATATGGTGACAATTAAATGTAAAATTCCCATGGTTGGGTGAAGCTGGGGGAATTTAGTTTGGGTAGAGCAGAAATACAAGCTCTCATGGAGCACTGGGTGTTATATGCAAACAATGAATTATGGAACAGTACATCAAAAACTCATGATGCACTGTATGGTGATTAACATAACATGATAAAAAAAGAAATATAAGCTCTCTCAGGAAATATTTAGCTTGCTGTGGAAAATCTGTGACATTTCTGAAATTTAAGAAAGGAGAACTTAAGAAACCACTAATAGAAAAATGCTGAATGGAAGGGCTAACGTTGGAGTACATTCCTTCTCTGTCTCTGCTTCTGCCACTATCTGTTTCTCTATTTTTGTTGTTGACTATTTCTAGTTGGCTTGTGCCACCTATGTTGCCAATTTTTCACCCCTTCAACCTAGATATATCTTCAGTTCCTGTTTTAGAAAAGCGTATAAGATTGGTGACTCAGTGCTGAGCCTGAGCTCCCCTTCTCAATGTGTCATGACTCTTCCCAGACACTCAAGCTAGAAAGTGGGGATTTAGCTAAACCCTACCACTATATTCCCCCCATATCCAATAAGAAACCAGGTGATTCTCCCTTCTAAATACCTCTCCAATCCATCTATACTTCTACTGTTGCCATCCTAATTTAGGTCACTGTCACCTTTTTTCTTGACTATTGAAACAGATTGATTTACCATACTCCTTGCACTCCAGTCTTAACCCCTGCTGTCCATTCCCCATATTGTGTCTAATACTAACATTAATTTTCACTATTATTTATTGAGGGTTACTATTTATTGATATGCTAAGCGCTCTTCATGTATTATCTCATTAATCCCCATTGCAGTGCTGTGATATCACTGATGAGGAAGCTGAGACCAAAAGAGGTTAAATAGCTGCAACAAAGTCACAAAACTTACTTTGTATAGAGGTCGTATATTAGAATTGGAAACTATGCCTGTTTCCATACTTTCTTACTTTGTTGTGGCACTTGTTAACTAATTATCCCCTTCTAACACTTTCTGTACTGTGTCCCAAATAATCTTTCTTTGAAAAATGTGATTTGCATGTCAGAGAGACCTTCACTGCCAATACTATCTAAGTAAACCTGCATACCATTATATACTCTCATAATCTCTGTCCCTTCCTTCATAGCATCAACATTTGTAATTTAAATGTTTGTTTACTTGTCTGTTGGTGTCCTTTTTATCCATTGTGCCATTAGGTTCATTAGAGTCATAACAATATCTGTTATGTTAATCACCATATAGCTAGGACAGCCTGCTACTTGAGAAACACGGAGAAGTTGCATGATTGGATTAAACTGTAGACAGTAGTGTAAAGTCCCTGTTTGGAAGCATTAAGTGAAAATGCACACTTGGATATGTTAACTAATAAAATTCATATGCTTGCTATTTCCCTATGATGTTGTCTCCTGATTTGGGCTATTAACATCAGTGTTCCTTGTACCTACACTTTTCAACTCAGAAAAATCATACTTGTAGAAGCTTGAGAGAAACGTGAAATAATAATTTATAAATAACAAGTGGTCAGACATATCCTATGGGTAGAAACCAGCATCACTTAAAGTCTCAGAGTATCATTAAGACTATTACATGGACCTCAGAAAGAAGCTAGTCCTTGTGGTCTACTTCTAAAAGCATCTCAACCCTTTACTTGACTTGGCTGTCATTCTGCAAAGGATAAAACCACCTCATCTCATCAGCAAATAACTTTTTACCTGCCCATGCATAGGAATTGAAAGGAGAGTGAGAAGTTTCCATTTTTAGTCACCAAAGCTCTCCATACATTAAAAGTAAGCATAAAGGAAAAAAATAACTTTAGGCTCTTTTTCCATGGCTTTTTGAGGACTCTGGCTACCTTAATCAACATATATTTAATGCACATAATCTTATAAACTCTGTCTTAGGTCTTCTAGAGAATACAGAGCTATCTGCCATAATCTCTGTCCCTGAGAAGCTTCTGGTGTGTTGGGGGAAATATTTTTAAAATCTCCAATATCATAATCAATGTATGACAAGAACTATGATAAATGGCATAGGTGATAAGAAGTCCTTATATTATCACAACATTATCCCTGTAAGGTAAGTGAGACAATACCAGTAATAACCCTACCATAGTGTTTAACTGACAAAGTATTCATGGACAATTAAATACCTTGTTCAAGGTCACCTAGTAAGAACATGATAGAACTAAGACTAGAAGTCAGACTTGAAGGCCTCTTAATGCTCTTTTTATGATGTCAGTCTGCTTCTACTGAATTCTGAGAGATAGAGCACCTCAATCCAGAAGAGAATAGACAGCATTCAAATATCCTAAGTTTAATAAATGACCTATAGATAGCAATAATAGGCGTTCTAGTCCAGCTGGAAAACAGAGTGAGATGGTGGGGAAGGTGGAATGAGAGGTAAGAATGTGAGAATGTAGCAAAAGGAAAAAGAAACTAAAAAGGTAGATGCAACCCAGTCATGGAGGGTTTTAGGGGGAATCATTGAAGGATTCGGGAAGAAAGCTCATATTACCATACTGATGTTTTAAAGCAATCACTCTGGCAGAAGTATAGAAGATGGATTGGAAAGATGGTACATGAGAGACAGGATATCAACTGGGAGTTTGTAGAGTGACCAACAGTTTTATTTGCCTAAGACTGAGGGTTTCCTGAGACATAGAATTTTCAGTGCTAAAATTATGAAAATCCAAGAGAAACAGTACAGTTCATTACCCTACTGGTGCAACAGTTAAGGTAACAGCAACAACAACAGCAACAATGAATTTGGCATGGCAAGAATAATAGAATTTCAAGTAAAAATCATGTACTGGATTAGCCAGTTTGGGACACCATTTGACTGAGGAGTCAGAGATACCTTCAGTTATAGAATATGTGAAAATTTATAAAAAGATATCACAGTTTTACACTTTTTCAAAGCCCTTTCAGATTACCCTATTAATAGGACTTTTCAAGTTTGTACTCTTTGCCAAACCTTGATTCTTGACTCTCTAGCATTATAATTGTTTCACCATACTAACTTGCATCATACATTCCCAGAGATTTTAAATATTTAAATCCCTCCAATTCTGATGGTCCAGCCCAGCACCCACCCTTATACTACTTCCTCCCTTACTCAGCCTACAGTAAATGGTTAAACCCACTACTCTCACACAAGAAATCTCAACTTCCTTGTTCACTATTCTTCTGCTGTACCAGACTGTCAACGCCTTAATCCCAGATCAAGTCCACAATCCATTTTCTTTCTTACTATCCAAACTGAAGAATGATCTTATTTAAAATACTAGGATTTATTTGGAATGCCAAAACTAGAAATTCATGATCTCCAACCTAAGATTTTTTTTTTTGCTTCAGTATGTTTTTCCATTTCCATGGTGGCCATTCAGCACCTTTATAACTCTACTGAAGTTTTTTCTCTCCTACTCTTCCATCACCCACCTTTCTCAGCAGAAAGTGCTTTTTAAGGTTTTATTTAAATTCTAGCTAGTTAATATAAAATATAATATTAGTTTCAGGTTACAATATAGTAATTCAACACTTCCATGCAACACCCAGAGCTCATCACACGAAGTGCACTCCTTTAATCCCCATTACCTACTTTATTCATCTCCCCACCCACCTCCATTCTAGTAACCATCTGTTTGTTCTCTATAGGTAAGAGTCTGTTACTTAGGTTGCCTCTCTTTTTTACCCTTTGCTCATTTGTTTTATTTCTTAAATTCAAAATATTAGTGAAATCATATCGTGTTTGTCTTTCTCTAACTTATTTTGCTTAGCATTATACCTCTAGCTTCATCCATGTCACTGCAAATGACAAGACTTCATTCTTTTTTATAGCTGAGTAATATTCCATAGTACATATTTATGTATACCACATCTTTATCCATTCATGAGTCAATGGATGTTTGCATTGTTTCCATAATTTGGCTATGGTAGATAATGCTGCTATAAATATCTATGTGCATGTATCCCTTTGAATTAGTATTTTTGTATTCTTTGGGTAAATTCTTAGTACTGCAATTGCTGGGTCATAGGGTAGTTCAATTTATAACTTTTTGAGGAACCCCCATACTGTTTTCCAGAGTGGCTGCCCTAATTTACAGTCCCACCAACTGTTCAGCAAAAAGTCTTAACTTCTCAAATCACAGAGAAAATTTGTGTTATTGGGTGAGAAGCAACTCAATTTCATCTACTGTCTCCCCCTAACACACCACATAATCTTAAGTATAGCTACATCTTTCTTACTTCCCAGCACAACTACCTTTCCTGTTGCTCAAGATGAATTCCCGTGCTCTTAATTCACTTTATATCTCTCAGGATCCTCTTTCATTAATTGTTCCCTTTTCTCTAGATCATCATGCTCTTCTCCTTTCTCAGTTGGGTCTTTTTCATCAACTCTCACCAACCTCCAAAATAATTCTTCTCTTGTATATTCATCTTACTGTCTTTGCACTTTTTTCTCTTCTTAAATAAACTTCTCAAAATAGTTGTTTACATCGAATGTTTCCTTTTCTTCACTCTCCATTCTTTATGCACTTCAAGGTGGTATATATACCATTACAACCTCACTGAAATTGCTTAGCAAAAGTGACAAGTGGTCATCATGTTGCTAAATTATGCAGGGCTTCTTTGCTACCCTGGACAAAGTCTGACCACTTCCATCTTTCTGCAAGGTTCTCTTCCTTTGACTTTCAAACAAGAATTTATTAATTCTCTTCTTAGCTATTTATCCATTTATACTGAGTTTCTCTCATGGTTTCTTTTATTCTTTAAATTATCCTTTAAATGTTTGTTTTCCCTAGGTCTGCATCTTCTCTTCTTATTCATCATCTACATGTTGAGTAACATCACTTACTTTAATGGCTTATTCCCTGACATTTTACTTATCCACCACTATGTATCAAATTTCTTAGAATAATCCTAGACTCCTCTCTCATTCAGTCAACCATGTTTTCTCTCCTTCCCTCACTGTCACACTCTCTCTTCCCTCTCTGAGTTATTGAAACACTCACTAACTGATCCATTTCCCTTGAGGATTGCCTGTTAAAATATATTATCTACTCTGCTATCAAAATGATGCATTAAAAATGCAAGTTGGGGCTACCATGTCACCATAAGAATGCTTTGATAATATACATAATGCATTATAACAAATGCTTCCATTTATGTCTGTATTCCTAACTAAGCTCTGAGCACTTTGAAGAGAAATAGCACATCTCACTCATTTTTAAGTCGCTAGAATCTAGCAGAATGACTGACACATATTCATTCAGTAAATATATTTAACTGAAAAAATACTCTGCTTTATAACAATTCATTTTAACTATTTATGGATCTCTCTACACTGGATTGTGAAGTCAGAAGTCATACTCTAAATTCCTTTATCTCTTTCTTTCTAACTCTATAACAATGCTAAACATACAACACTATTAAAACAATTAACTTTAAGTGGCCCAGGTAGGGATTAATTCCAAGGACTTAATCTCATTATTGTACAATCAACTCAGCTAACGCAAACCACACTGACAATAAAGTCCAGACAAAATTATAACCTGTGAAAATGCCACATCCTCAGCATATAATTCAGCTCTTAACTCTGTAGATGTGAACCACTTAGGTAGAGATAAGAGCAGAATTTCCAGTGTCTCCAATACCACCCTTATAGAAATAAATGCCTCTTGGTCACTCCAGTGTGCAATGCTCTGTCCAGGGTACATATTGCTTACACCAAAGACCAAGACCATGATGAGAGATGCCACTTCTCTTGCAGGAGGGACCTAATGACAGAAGCCAACCCTTAAAGGGAAGTTTCTTCCTGGATCCTATCTCAGAAGCCAATATTTGGGGTACCTGGGTGGCTCAATTGGTTAAGTGACTGCCTTCAGCTCAGGTCATGATCCTGAAGACCCGGGATTGAGCCCCGCATTGGGCTCCCTGCTCGGCAGGACACCTGCTTCTTCCTCTCTCACTCCCCTCTCTCGTTTGTGTTCCCCCTCTCGCTGTGTTTCTCTCTGTCAAATATATATCTTTAGAAAAAAAAAGAAGCCAATATTTTACTCTTTCTCCGGGTTCTCCCTTAACTCTCATCTTTTCCTTGCCCTGGGAAACCCTATTATGACTATATCCTTCTTTGTAAATCTATAGTACTTTTATATGGACTTGTAGCCTACACCATAACTATGTTGTCTTTCTGACAGAGGACTCTATCTTGGACTTTATATGCTTCACTTTGCTTAGCAAAGAGTTAGGAATGCATTAAGTACTCAGTTCATATGGATTGATTTGTAAAAACAAGAATATGGATAATAAGTTCGTATTGGGAGAGCCTCCAAAGCATTCCACCCTAGATTTTTTATTTAAAATCCAACAGGAGCCCCAAAAGCTTAAGTATAAATATGGTCATTAAACATTAACTTTATGGAAATAACAAAATTTGTCTCAGAAAATAAAGGTATGCTATGTATTTAAATATAACTCAGTGGAGCTGAGTCCAAGAACTTAGGAGGTACCAGTAACATTTAACCCAAGGTTGCTTTGCATCCCAACTACCTAAATGTCGTTTCACAAAGGTACAACCAATGTGAAATTATATTATTATGTCATCAGAATTTGTACCAGACTTCTAAGTTTCAGTGAAGTGCTAAGTCCAAGAAGTTTCCACATGCATGCTGACAGTCACTGTCCAAGTGTTATTCATATATTACCTTTAATCTTTGCAGGGACTCTGAGGAAATTACTATTACACTCCTTTTACAGATCAGAATGTGGATGCTTGGGGTGCCTGGGCGGCTCGGTCATTAAGCGTCTGCCTTCAGCTCAGGTCATGTTCCTGGAGTCCTGGGACTGAGCCCTGCATCGAGCTCCTGCTGGGCAGGAAGCCTGCTTCTCCCTCTCTCACTCCCTCGTCTCATGTTCCCTCTCTAGCTGTGTTTCTCTCTGTCAAATAAACAAATAAAATCTTTTTTAAAAATTTAAAAAAAGAAAATGGAGGCTCAGCAGTATTAATTTTCTGTCTCAAAGTCAGCTATTATGATTTTCCATTGTTATAAGGCTGTTTGTGAGCAGAAAAAGCTAAAAGTTTTCTGACACAAACAACTTTTTGCACAAACAAAATTTATTTTAAAGTGGCATTTCTACAGATAGGAGTGTTCATCAAAGATGAAGCTATTCTCAGTTCTAGTTCCAGCACATTTATATCTTTGCATATATGGCAAATTACTGCCCACCAGGTGTCAGGGTAGGATTGCAACAAAACCAAGGATCTTTAGGAAGTTTTGCCTATGAACCCAAATCATAATTGATCTGTGAATAGAGTACTGGAACAATTTCTTTATATCAGTAGTGAGTTCAATGTGACAATATTTGCTGAGGGTTGGGGAAAACCCTAAAGCAGTAGGATGTATTGAAAAGAGCACTGGATTTGGAGCTAAGACATTTAGATTCTAGTAACTATTAGATTGGCCTTTGTGTTGTCCTGATAAGCCTCTTCCTTTGTCTGGTTTTCATTTACCTCGTTATTAAATAATACAGTTTGAACTGAATGATTTTTAACTCCTTTCCAGCTCTAACTTGCTATGATTTTATGGGCATGGTGCCTCTCAAACCCTTCCTCTAAACAATACTATAAGCACTGCCACTGTCATCATTAATACAGCAACCACCACCTCTGATTTATACTTTATAAACCATTATTATACCTATATTTGCCGTTAATCATTAGTAAAGGTATATATTATGAATAATCAGGCCAGAGAATATCATCCCCATCTCACAGATCAGAAAACTGAGGCTCAAGGAGTGACCTTATTTACCTGAAGACATAAGGTTAACAAGTGGCAGAGTGAGGAAGGTGAAACCTAGACTACTGGTATCAAGGTGATTGCTCTTTTCCTATACAACTCTACAAATCCTCACTCTCTCGGTCCTCCCCCTCTTTTCACCCCTCAGCATTAAGTCATTACTAACACTGACTGAACATGTTTACCAAATTTGCTTTTCTTATTTTCTTTGATATTAGGGCCAGTATGTGGGGTTGTCACCTTTGGAGGAGAGGGGAAAATCAAATAGGGAAGGGTGCCTGGGTGGCTCAGTTGTTAAGTGTCTGCCTTCAGCTCAGGTCATGATCTTGGAGTCCCAGGATCAAGTCCTGCATCCAGCTCCCTACTTGGCAGAAAGCCTGCTTCTCCCTCTTTTCACTCCCTCTGCTTGTGTTCCCTCCCAGCAGTGTTTCTCTCTGTCAAATAAAATCTCTCTTAAAAAAGTCAAATAGGGAAATGTTTTGGAAGGGGGCCCTCCCACTCTCTAGGGGACAACTTTTACAAGTAATTTGGGTATCTGACTTGATTTGTCTTACTTGACCTTTTTCTTCTTTAAGTCTCACATGTATTACCTAAGCCAGTCTGACCATGACCATGGTGTCCTTCGTTCAATCACTCACAATCACAGCCAAAAAAGAACAACTGGAATTTGGAACTCTGTTATTTCCTGAATGGATTACAATCAACTCTAAATCACCTACTTGACCTCAGAAACACTAAGATTTGGATATATTCTGTAAGTCTAGATATTTTGTCTATAAATTAGAGGAAGTGAAAATTATTTTCCTCCCAAAAATGAATTAAGGCAATTAGGCTATTCACAAACAAAATCTTAAATGTTTGAATTTAACTTCCCTGCATGCATTCTTATTAGATTTTTAATCATTTAGGAAAGACGCCTAATTAGATATCATTTTTGCCATTGGGGCGGTATTTTGGAGGTGGAAGGAATCAGGTTCTTTAGACAGAACTGGGGTCATATCTTAACTCAGTTATCAGCTGACTAGCCTGAAGCAACTTCTTCATATCTCTGGGCTTCAGTTTCCTCATTTATAAAAGTAAGATCATAGTCTCTGCAACAACATAGATTGCTGTAAAGATTAAATGGAAAATGTACAAGAAATGACCTATTTCCTTGTCTGGTACACAGTGACATTAAATAAATGTTAGTTCCTTTCTCCTTTACTTGTATAAAAAGTAATCACCACGGGTTTTTGGCTGGATCCTATACTTTTCTGGGTTTAGAAAATCCCTAAAAGGGAATAGTTGTGAGATATGGCTAAAATAATAATTCTTAAGTGGAAGACTGGAAAACATGTGTTATTTGAAAAAAACAGAATATTCCTTATTATAGTGAATATATTTTGGGATCAAAATCATTGTTCCTATAACACTAACTATTAAAAGTATAGATCTATAAAATATTTGTAGTTGTTGAGCACACAGTACTCAGAAAATGTTGATGTAATGGGTGGGTTTTTCCAGGAGTCTAAGTTCTGGTTCCTGGGGAAGCAAGTCCACAATAACCTTGTAGTGACATTTTTTGGTTTCTCAAGGGGAACTTTGGTTTTAAAATATTGAGAAATAGTGTTTGGGTGACAATTTCATTCTGGAAATAAGATTTCAGAGCTATTTCCCTTGGTTTTTGTGTGTATTTTTCATGTTTTTTAAAAAAAGGAAATTACTTATCCAAAAAAAAAGCAACTCAAAAATTTGCCTGTGGTTTAAAATTGAGTTTTCATGATAACATTATTCTGAAAGAAATATACTGGCTTTGACAAAATTTACTGGATTCCATTTATGATCTAGGTTATGTTTCTGGAAAGTCCCCTCTAGTTAGATTTTCATGTTATGGCCCTATTACTCACCACTTAATGATATATAATTCTTCTCACGTACCTAGTCAAGTCATTGGATTGTTATGAAGGACAGTAAAGATCATCTATTCTAAGCTCTCCCACTTATTACAGTTGAGAATATTGAGACCTACAAAAATAAAACAACTTGCCTAAGGCTACACAGTGAGTCATTAACAAAACTTGAACTAGGAACAAAAGTTTTTGATTCTGTGTTTACTGGTCCATCTACTTCATTACTCTGCCTGTGAAACATGCAAACCAATACTAGATAAAAAAATGTCCTCAAAAAATATCATGACCTGGATGTAATCTGACTTCTTGACCAAGTTTTACAATAAAGCACAGACTTTCTACCAGTCATTGTCCTGACTATTGGAATTCTTAGAATGGTTTCACAACAGACAGCTCTGTCCTCTTTACTTGAGCTGTGGCTGAAGAATAGAGACCGCCCTGCCTATTAGGATATTATTTGACTTATCTCAAATACAACTGGCCATGAAAAGCTACCCTAAATCACCCAGAACTATGCTTACTCATTTTTTAGCCTTATGCTCCACTACTACCACAGTTTGAGCAATCCATACAACATGAACTTAATTACTTTCCTGGTTAAGTTTCGATAGGAACGGCTTTTAACTAAAAAGGACCTTTATTCAACATTTGTGTGCAAAGACAATTACCCTGAATGCATTATCTGATTCTTGGTACAGTTCAGTTCATTTCCCACCTCAGTATACCAGCATACCACCTATTTCAGTAGTGCATAATTTTACTGTGTCAGAACTACTAAGAGATAAACTCCTTAATTAATAGAAATGGCAGTGACATCTTTCATCCATTTAAGCAATTAAATAAAAATTTCCCCACTGGCACGATCTTTGGGACTGCAATGACTCCCCACCAAAATTATAACAAAGCTTATTATTTTATTCAGAATCATCTTGGTACCAATAGACATGACACAGCCCACCTTTAAGGACTCCCTAACAGAAGTTTCCTTTTGACTCAGTCATCTTGGCTCAGAACCAGAGAAGTTGCTAGTACTCAGAGTAATAAGAACAATAATCACTTGAAAGATAAGTACCTCTCTAGGGCTCTGCTATACAGTAGGGCTAAATTTGGGTGAACAAAGTAATTTATAAAGGATCAAGAAACACCTCTGAACACACTCTTAAATCACTTGTCTTTACTTTTACATTTGTCTGAAATCAAGTGTTTTTATTTCACTGGCCCTCAGTTTCTCCATCTGTACTGTGGTGAATTTGCATCTCTAAGAGCTTATTCAGCTACAAAATCTATGATCTGATTTGTTCTATCCTGAAAGAAGTTAACTGTTTCTGTATATGTGAAAACTAAACTTATCAAAGCAAGAAACTTATACACAAACTTTTCCCTCAGTATGGAACTAGATAAATTATAGAGATCAAAAATTCAAAT
The DNA here is from genome assembly GCA_004023965.1 of Spilogale gracilis. Taxonomy (NCBI): domain Eukaryota; kingdom Metazoa; phylum Chordata; class Mammalia; order Carnivora; family Mephitidae; genus Spilogale; species Spilogale gracilis. Next base: position 125,160 of record PITA01001375.1, read on the forward strand.
ACTCTTTTTCTGGCTAAATATGCCAAGTTGTCCCAATAAGTCACAAAAATACAGTTTACTTAACACTTTTGCTCCTCTCCCTGGTTGATGGAGAACAAAAAGCCCTCGGAAAAAAATGTGAGCTGCATCACATGCTCCATGCTCCTGAGTAATGGTGGTGACTGATGGCATTAACTGACTTTGTTGTACTCTAGTTAGGCTCAAGGGCAATCACCATTGATTCTGCTGTAAGAAGTCTGGAATGAGAAACCAGGAACCATTTTAAATTTGGAGAATGACTGCACATCTTCCTCTATCCTGATCTTCATGCCCCCACCAATCTTTCCACATGGAACCACCAATTCCCAAAACCGGGTTTTAACTTACCCTGGGGCCTTGTCAGGATTAGCACTCTCGTTTCTTTGCAGGGAACTGAGGGTGAAAAAGCTTAACTCTGGGTGGCACAGATCCTGCTGACAACTGACAAATTTGTTATTGAAAGAGGAAGTTGAGTTCATTTGGTGTCTCACCACAAAAACCTTATTTGCACAAACCAAAGGTAAGTCCCTTGAACAGATGACGGCACTCAAGTTTTATTTTATTTTTATTTAATTGTACAGAGAAATTCAAAGGATATGGAGCCCACGTTTGTGCAAAATCAAATAATAACTGCATACCATCCTTCCTCACTGTTCTTCACCATATCTCCTTCCACCAAAACTCTCATGTCTATCTGGCACACTAGAATCTCTGTGGAAAGATAGTGTTTTAGGCAAAATATGAAGATTTTATTTTAGAACAAGAAAATTGCAACTCCTTCAAGGTCATACTGTGAGAAAATCTCAAAAATATAAGATAGAACTAACAGCAGTAAAATCATCTTTGCTACACTCTTCCTTCCACATAGAGTGCTCTTTCCTCAACCTCTCATCCCAAAGCTCATAATTTAATGTGTAGGTTAGTTATTTTTGTTGATGGTTTATTCCCTGTGTATACTGCAAATTGATCGAAGTTAAAGATCATTTCTGACTCATCTTTATATTCCCAATTATTCTAGCACAAAGACATTTTGTGTTTATTGGATGAATAAGTGAGGTAATAAATGAAAAAACTAAATGTTCAAATAGTACATGAATAAATAAACAGTGCTGATTACAGAGTCTTTCTCCAGTGTACTAAGATTTTGGTCTTCATGTATAATGTTTATGGGGCCTTATAAGTGTGCGAATAAAGAAAAAATATACACCTGGGGATTATAATGTTGCCCAAGTCTGAAAGTAGTTATGAAATAAACAAGGCTTGCAAAGCATACAAACCTCTGTGAACATGTAAGGGAACCACACTCAGAACCCAGAACCAAGAGTTGCAAAGAGCCTTCTGGGTAGTAACCATAGCAAAGAGAAAAAAAGAAAGTGCAGTGGGTTAGGTGGAAAAGTAGCATTTTAAAATATATATTATTCATTTGACAGAGAGAAACACAGCTAGAGAGAAAACACAAGCAAGAGGAGTGAGAGAGGGAGAAGCAGGCTTCCTGCAGAGCAGAGAGCCTGATGTGAGACTGGATCCAGGGACTCCAGGATCATGACCTGAGCTGAAGGCAGACACTTAATGACTGAGCTGCCCAGGTGCCCCAAAAAGTAGCATTTTAACTTATGGATTAAATTCATTAAAAAGAAAGTGGATGACAACACTTTTGTAGGAGGGAAACCTAGAGCTGCAACAAACCCTCCTTATAAACCAGAACAATTCAGGAACTAGATGAAACCATGACTAACAGTCAAAGATTTCTAATAAAAATTTCAAGGTTATCAAGAGTTAGAAAAGATATAATTTCAGCAATAGACACTAAGAATTTGAACTGCTTTATGAAAGATCATGACTTGTGAGGACTGGCAAAAGTAAATGATACCCATCTGGGCTGAGGTATATCAAATGTAACATGTTTGACCTTGCAATTCCATTCTTAATTATGACTTCATATATTTATCTAGCTTGAATCTGTTAATTTAGTTTTCTGACTTGACCTCCTACCAAAAGGAGAATATACTGACAGTCCACTTGACAGTTCTGTTCCTCAGTATAAATTATTAAATTGGTATTAAATTAAATTAAATTATTAAATTGGTATTAAATTATTAGATTGGCTTTCTCAAAAAAATCCATCCCTTGTGAGTTTGAGCCCTAGGGTTTGATTATTTTCTGGACAAAGCAATTCCAGACTTGTTAAACTTTATAGTCAAACCCTGAGACAGTAGGAGAACAAGATCCTTTTTCTGATAATTAGCTATTGTCACTACTTCCCACCTTCATTTCACAGAAAAAAAAAAAAAAAACAACACTTAACATTGCTAAGAAAACCTGCCAGCTTACCTCATTTCTCTTTTGCATGCAAGTATCTCACTTTTCATTGGTCCTAAAAAGGGAAGAAAAAATTGCTCAGAAGTCAGTGACCCAGTTTACGCAAAGACAATTTCAACTCAGATAAAGTTTTGATTATTAATTAAAAGGAGTAAATCTGTGGATAAACCAAAAAAAGCTAATAACTGAATTATCTCCAATTACCTTTTAGAAGAGAGTTTTTTTGGTTACTGAATACCAATATCAATATCAACTCAAACAAAGTAATAAATATTTAGTCCTAAGAGTCTAAAAAATAGTACATATTTTATATTTTCCCATAGTTCTGAGCTCATCTCTTCTTTGTATATATCCCCTCAAAGTTTATGTTTAAATGATACATAATAGCTTCCCTAGGCTGGAGTAAATTTGTGAGTTAGTGCTTTAAAAGATTTTGGGTATCCTGTAATAGTATGAGTAGATTAAGTAAGATTACTTACTAGACTAAGTAATAGTAAGAGGCAGACAGGCAGGAGAGTTATTTACTCATCTCAGTGTGGTTCAGGAAGGCAGAGATCAAGTAAATTTGTGAGTTAGTGCTTTAAAAGATTTTGGGTATCCTGTAATAGTATGAGTAGATTCACTAAATGAGTAGATTAAATGTCACTCATTTAGTGAATGACATTATTCACTAAAATATACTGTTTTTTTAGGACACAAGACTATTACCTGATTTTAGTATTATGAAGAACTAAATATCTCCTAAGCAATTCATTTGATTTGATTTGATTCTTATGGATACTAATAATTGGGTCACATATGTCTTTTTTATATAGTCTGCTGAAAAGCTGGAACTAATTTATAGTTTACTGCTAGCAAATTTGGAGATATTTTTATGGTAACTTTCATTATAACTTTTCATAGCTCTATTTTTATGTCCTTGTTCATTTTCTCTATATTATTTTACACCTAACATTTATTTATATTATCTTGCTATAGTATGCAGCATTTTAAATGATTTTCAATCCTTCCTGGAACAATAGTGAAACAAATAATTAAAAGAAGTGAATGTGATTTCAATTTCTTTTGTGTTACAACTAGTGAATATTAATTGATTTAGATAAGCAGTCTTCAACAGTTTCCCATATCTGGAGAGGAAATAACAGGGGATATAGCAGAGAGGTGGATCATAAGCTTACCTCATCCCATGGATACAACTAAATATCACTCACATCAGTGTATATAACCCAAAAAATGATGCAAAAAATTGGCAGAAAAAAAGCTCCACAAAAGGTAGAGAAGAGACCACATCAAAAAAAGTAGGAAAGGTGAAGATTTGGTTTAGGAATGAAATCAACCATGGCAGTCCATGCTCAGAAAGAAGCTGGTAGCACAGAGAATGGTGAGAAACACACTGTTACACTGGGTGGGGGTGTGCATGGGAAAGACAGATCCCCAAAATATTTAGCCTTGAAAACAAGATGGTGAGAGGGTCTAAATTCCATGAATTATGAGCCAGGAATTAATTTCTAGAACGTTAAAAGTCATCAGGGTTAGCTCTGGACAAGCCTGGAGGGCATCAGGAAGCTGAGTCCAAACTCTTAAGAGAGAGAACAAAAAACATCCAGAGGAGTTAGAGCCTTGAAAGAGAGTTTGAAAAATGCCAGAGGCAGACAGGCAGGAGAGTTATTTACTCATCTCAGTGTGGTTCAGGAAGGCAGAGATCATGGGAAGACCCCTTCAGGAACAAAGTAGCTGGCAAATGACATTTTCTTTCTCTGCACTTCAACATAAACCCACAGTGACCTGAGAGAACATGCTCAATGCCAACACTCTCTACCTAATTTGCTTACAGCAAATTCCATGTCCCCATGCTTCAGCAGATCTCTCCTTCTCAGTCACTCTTACCTCAGTCCCAGAGCTTCAGGTTCCTTTTTCCAGAGGACCTGCATAAACCCCACCCACAACTTGTCTCCCAACCCATGAGTTTTGTGAAAATTTATTTCTTGTGACAGTGGCAGCAGCAGGTCTTATTCTACTGGTGCACACCTTCTTAAAGCATGCTCCCCCCAGATGGGGACAAAATGCTGCCCATAACAGGCAAAAAAAGAAGAAAGAAAGAAAGAAAGAAAGAAAGAAAGAAAGAAAGAAAGAAAGAAAGGAAGGAAGAAAGAAAGGAAGGAAGAAAGAAGGAAAAAAAAGGATTTGCAAAAAATTGAACTGAAGTAACGAGTGACCAGGGTTCAACAGGAGGGCACATGCAGCCTACATAGGAGATACTCCCTGAAGTACAACATCCCAGGGAGCAGGTGACACCGTGCTGCAGGGAACTACAGGACCCCTTCTTCACAAAGCCAGTACCTTCAAGAATAGGAGATGGAGCTGAGTTTCTTAACACACAGAAACAAACACAGAGATTTAGACAAAATAAAGACATAGAGGAATATTTCCCAAATGAAACAACAGGACAAAACCACAGCAAGAGACCTAAGTGAAACAGCTCTAAGTAATAAGTATGATAGAAAATTTGAAGTAATGAGCATTAATACACCAAGAGTGGAGGACATCTCTTTATTAAGTGTGAGACTCTTAATAAAGAGATAAAATGAATCAAACACAGATGAAGAACACAATGAAGGAAATAAAAAATATACTTGATGGGATAAATAGCAGGCAAGATGAAGCAAAAGAATGAATTAATGACCTGTAAGGCAGAGTAATGGAAAGTAATCAAGCTGAAAATATGAAAGCAAAAAGTTGTGCAAAATGAGAATAAACTAAGGGAACTCAGTGACTCCATCAAGCAAAATAACATTCACATTATATCCATTCCAGAAGAGCAGGAAGAGGGGGCAGAAAATTAATTTGAAGTAATAATAGCTAAAAACTTTCCTAATCTTTGAAATTCAGGAGGCACAGTGATCCCCTCCCTCAAATCAAACCAAGGAGGTCCACGCCAAGAGACATAGTAAAGAAAAAAAAAATTAAAAGCAAGAAAGAAGATAGTTACATATGTGGAGAACCTCATAAGGCTATGAGCATATTTTTCAGCAGAAACTTTGCAGTCCAGAAGAGAGTGGCATAATATATTCAAAGTGCTGAAAGGGAAAAATCTGCAGGCAAAAATACTCTACCAGCAAGGCTATAATTTAGAATAGGAAAGTTAAATATTTCTCAAACAAACAAACAAAAAGCCTAAAGTAGTTTACAACCAGGGTGCTGGGGTGGCTCATTCGTTAAGCCTCTGCCTTCAGCTTAGGTCATGATCCTAGAGACCCATGATCAAGCCCTGCATCTAGATCACTGCTTGGCAGGAAGCCTGCTTCTCCCTCTCTCATTCCCCCTGCTGGTGTTCCCTCTCTAGCTGTGTTTCTCACTGTCAAATAAATAAATAATATCTTAAAGAAAAAAAAAAGAGTTCACGACCACTAAACCGGCCCTACAAGAAATAATAAATGGGGGGTGTGCCTGGGTGGCTCAGTCAGTTGTGCATCTGACTCAGGTCTTGACCTCACCATTGTGAGTTCAAGCTCTGCATTAAGCTCCATGCAAGGCATGGAGCCTACTTAAAAATAAATAAATAATAAAAGGGACTCTTTGAGTGGAAAGGAAAGACAATAAGTGAAAGCATGGCATGTAAAAAAACCCAAAAACTGTAAAAATAAATATTTTTGTAAAAATTGAGATACGAATAAAGTAAAATGAAATAAAATATGACACCATTTACCTTAAATGTGGAGGGGAGTAGAGGAACAAAGAATGGATTCAAACTTAAGTGGCCATCAACTTCATATAGATTGCTATATGCAGAAAATGTTATCTATGAACCTAATGGAAACCATATATCAAAAACCAGTACTAGATAGGCAAAGAATAAAGAGAAAGAAATCCAAAGATACAACTAAAGAAAGTTAAAAAAAAAAGACCCAAGAGAAGAAAGGATCAGAGGAAAACTACAAAAACAACCAAAAAAAAGTTTTAAAAAATGACAATAAAGACATACCCACCAATAGTTACTTTGAAAGTGGAGTGGGAAGATGGTGGAGGAATAAGAGGAACCTAGTCTCACCTCATCTCACAAACACAGCTATATAACTATCAGATCATCCTAAATACTCCATAAATTGTCCTGAAGACTGGCAGAACAAACACCAAAACTGAGAGTAGAGAAGAAACTACATCCAAGAATGTAGGAACTCTAAAGACAGTTTCAGAGAGAAATAAATCCTGCAGTTTGACGGGAGCAGCAGTAGTGCATAAGGGGGACAGACTAGCGCACAGGGGACCACACAGGATAAATCCCCCACAGAAATCAGTTTGGAGGGGCTCCTGGGTGGCTTAGAGGGTTAAGCCTCTGCTTTCAGCTCAGGTCATGATCTCACTGTCCTGGGATTGAGCCTCACATTGGGCTGTCTGCTTAGCAGGGAGTCTACTTACCCCTCTCTCTCTGCCTGCCTCTCTGCTTACCTGTGATATCTCTCTCTCTCTTTCTCTCTTTCCCTCTATTCCTCCCTCCCTCCCTTCCTCCCTGTCATATAAATAAATAAAATCTTTTTTAAAAAAGAAATAAATCAGTTTGGAAAGTGAAAGGGGTGAAATTCGTGAATTCTGGCAACTAGCAGAGCTTCAACCCTGGACTTTTAAAGGTCAGCAGGCTTGACTGGGATAGAGCCCAGAGGGCAGTGTGCTGGTATCAGTGAGAAACCAATTAAACAACTTGGGGACACACAGAATGGAATACAGCAATCTGAAGAGCACCTGGGGAACATGGTGAGGAACTATTTGTTCATCTTGGAGTACATCCCAGAGAGAAAGCATTCATGGACACACTCCTTTTGGAACAAAGCAAGTGGCTGGTGCCATATTCTTCCTCCAATCATTTAGCATAAAGACAGGGCAACTTGAAGAACCACCACAGTGCCAACACTGGCTATTAACTTGCTTATACCAAGCCCCACCACCACTCCAGCAGAACCACCATTCCCAGTCATGTTTACCTTAGTCCCAGAACAGTGGTCTACTCTCTGAGAAGACCAGCCTAAATCCTTGCACACACTGCATCTCCTGATATAGATTTTTGGAGTCTCAGTTCCAGTGGCAGTGGGGACAGGTCTCACCTCACAGAGACGAGCACACTAACTTAAAACACACTACATTCAGGCCATGGACAAAACACTGCCATAAGAGATAAAGGCAGTCTCTACAGATGACTGGCATGGAAGATAAAGCAGCCAGGACAAAATAGCAGAGGACAAGCCACATATATTGGAGACACTCTCAGAAATGCTAGGCCTGGGTAACAGTAAGCACTACACATCATGGAACTGTAGGACCTCTTCTTCATAAGGTGATAACTCTCAAGAACAGAAAATGTAGCTGAATTTTCAAATACAGAGAAACAGGCACAGAGACTTAAAGAGAGAGTACAGAGAAATTTATCCCAAATGATTAGCAGGACACGTCAGAGATCTATGTGAAACAGATATAAGTACCATGCTCCACAGAGAATTTAAAGTAATGATCATGAGGATATTCACTGGATTTGATAAAAGGGTGGAAAACATCAGTGAGACACTTAACACAGAGATAATGAATAACATAGCAGAGATAAAGGGCTTAATACACAAAATAAGAAACACACTTGATTGAATGAACAACAGTCTGGAAGAAGCAGAGGAATTAATTAATGACCTAGAAGACAGTGTAATGGAAAGTAATCACACTTAACAAAAGAAAGAAAATTTATGCAACACAAAAATATACAGGGAACTCAGTGACTCCATAAATGTAATAACATTTGTAGTAAAGGGATCCCAGAAAAAGGAGAGAAAAGGTGGCAAAAAATACATTTGAAGAAATAATAACTGAAAACTTTCCTAATCAGGGGAAGGACACAAAAATCCAAATCTAGAATAGACTACCCCCATCAAAATAAACAAAACCACATCAATACCAAAACATATTATAATTTAATTGACAAAATATAGTGATAAAGAAAAAAAATTTAAAGCAACAAGGCAAAAGAAGACAAAACTCAGAAGGAAAAACCCAATAAAAAGCTTACAGGGGATTTTACAGAAGAAATTGTCCAAGCAAGAAGAGAGTGGCATGATATATTCAAAAAGCTGAATGGAAAAAAATCTGCAGGCATAAATACTTTATCCAGGAAGTCTATTACCCGGTATAGAAGGAAAGATAAAGAGTTTCCCAGATAAACAAAACACTGAAGGAATTTGCAACCCCAAACAAACTTTGTAAAAAATATTAAAGGGGATTTTTTTCAATGGAAAGGAAAGACCAAAAGTGGTAGTATAAAGTAAAGAAACACAATAGCAGTGAAGATGACTTTTCTGTAAAAAATTAAAAAATCATCAATAAATTCACAAAATAAAGAGATGTAAAATATAACAATATTTACCAAAAATGTGGGAAGGAGAGTAGTAAAGAATTGGTTCAAACTTAAGTGACCATCAAATTCATATAGACTGCTATATGCAGCTGATGTTTTATACAAAGCTAGTAGTAAACCATATATCAAAAACCACTAATAAATATGCAAATAATAAAGGCGAATAAATCCAAACATACCACTAAAGAAAGTCAGCAAACCATGAAAGAGAAAGACAAGAAAGCATTAGAGAAAAATCACCAGAAACAACCACAAAACAAAAAATAAAAGGATAACAAATATATATCTACCCATAATTACTTTGACTGCAAATGGACTAAATACTCCCATGGAAGACAAAAGATGTAAGAATGGATTAAAAAAAAAATAAGACCCATCTGTATGCTGCCTATAAGAGGCGTAGTTTAGACCTAAAGACACCTGCAAATTGAAAGTGAGGGAATGAAGAAAAATCTATCATGCAAATCATTGCCAAAAGAAAGCCAGGGTAACTTTACCTACATGAATAAACAGACATTAAAAACAAAACTATAACAGGAGACAAAGAAGGATTCTATATAATAATAAAGGGAACAATCAAAAAGAATCAAAAAGAAAGTAGAGCGGTTGTGAATATTTACAGATCCAACATAGAAACACCCAAATGCATAAGAAAGTTAATAAGAAGCATAAAGGAACTAATCAGTAATAGTGTAAAAATAGTAGGAAAAATAGTAGGATACTTGAATATCCCACTTACATTAATGGACATATCATCTAAGCAGAAAATAAACAAGGAAACAATGGTTTTGAAAGACATTTTGGACCAGGTAGATTTAACATATATATTTAGAACATTCTATCCTAAAACAGCAGAATACACATACTTTTCAATAGCACATGAAACATTCTCCAGAATAGGTTACATTTAGCCCACAAAACAAGCTGCAACAAATTAAGGAAGATTCAAATCATACCACGCAACTTCTCTGAAAACAACACTATGAAACTAGAAGTCAACCAAAAGAAAAAATCTGGAAAGACCACAAATATATGAAGGTTAAATACCATGTTACTAAACAGGGGTGCCTAGGTGGCTCAGTTGTTAAGTGTCTGCCTTCGATTCAGGTCATGATCCTGGAGTGCCAGGATTGAGCCTCACATCGGAGTCCCTGTTCAGCAGGAAGCCTGCTTCTCCCTCTCTCCCTCCCCCTGCTTGTGTTCTTCTCTCTCTAGCTGTGCTTCTCTCTGTCAAATAAATAAAATCTTTTTTTAAAAATGTTAGTAAACAATAAATGGATCAATGCAAAAATAAAAGTAAGAATAAAAAATGTACATTGAAACCAATGAAAATGAAAATACAATGAGCCAAAACTTTAAGATGCAATAAAAGTGGTTCTAAGAGGGAAGTTTATAACAAAACAGGCCTACCTCCAAAAGAAAACAAATCTTAAACAACCTAACCTTACTCCTAAAGGGCGTGGAAAAAGAACAAACAAAACCCAAAATCAGCAGAAGGAAAAAAAATAATAAGAGAATAAATAAATTATAAAGAAACAAAAAAAATGGATCAATAAAACCAGGAGCTGGTACTTTGAAAAACTAAATAAAATTGATAAAAATCTAGCCAGACTAATTAAGAAAAAAAGAGAAAGGACTCTAATAAGTAAAATCACAAATAAGAGAAAAGAAATAGCAACCAACACCACAGAAATATAAATATAAGATAAAGACCATAGTATTAAAGACTATATACCAAAAAATTGGACAATCCAGAATAAATGGATAAATTCCTAGAAACATACAGAGTATTAAAACTTAAATGGGAAGGAGACATTTGGATGGCTCAGTCAGTTAAGCATCTGCCTTCAGCCCAGGACAGGATCCAACATCAGGCCTCTTGCTTAGCACAGAACCTGCTTTTCTCTTACTGCTCTCCTGGCATGTGTTTTTCTCTCTCTCTCTCTCTCTCTCTCTCTCTCTCTCTCTCTCTCTCTCAATCTCTCTCTCTCTCTTTCTCTCTCCAAATAAATAAAATCTTAAAAAAGAACCAAAACAGGAAGAAATAGAAAATTTCAACAAAACAATAAAGTGCAAAGGTGTTGAATCTGTACTCCAAAAACTCACCAAACAAAAGACCAGGACCAAAAAGCTGCACAGGTGAATTCTAACAAACATTTAAGGAAGAATTAATACCAATTATTGTCAAACTATTCCAAAAAATAGAAAAGGAGGAGAACTTCCAAAATAATTCTATGAGTCCAGCATTACCTTGATAAACAAAACTAGGTAAACACACCACTAGAAAGGGGAACTATAGGCCGAAATCCCTCATGAACATAGATGGGAAAATCCCCGACAAAATACTATCAAAACATACCCAACAAGACATTTAAAAACTATTTATCTAGATAAAGTGGTGTTTATTTAAGGTTGTAAGGAAGGTTCAATATCACAAATCAATTAACATGCTTTGTTGTATTGATAAGAGAAAGGATAAGAATCATATGGTCATTTCAATAGATGCAGAAAAAGAATTTGAGAAAGTACAACCCCCATTCATAATAAAACTCATCAACAAATAGGTCTGGAGGGGGATGCTTGGGGGGCCCAGTAAGTTAAGTTCCTGCCTTCAGCTCAGGTCATAATACTAGGGTCCTAGGATCAAGTCCCATGTTGAGCTCCTTGCTGGGAGCCTGCTTCTTCCTCTGCCTGCTGCTCCACTTTCTTGTTCCTTCTCTCTATATATCTCTCTTTCTGACAGGTGAATAAATAAAATATTTTTTAAAAAAAATTAAAAATTAGGCTTTGAGGGAGCATATTAAAGCCCATCTATGAAGAAACCACAGCTAATATCATCCTTAATGGGAAAAATTGAGAGATTTTCCCTTAAGGTCAAGAACAAGACAAAGATGTCTATGCCAACCACTTCTATTCAACATAGTAGGGGACGTCCTAGCCACACCAATCAGACAACAAAAAGAAATGAATATCATCCAAGTCAATAAGATGCAAAACTTTCATTCTTTGCACATGGCATGATATTATATATAGAAAACCCAAAATACTTAATCAAAATACTGCTAGACCTAATAAACAAATTCAGTAAAGTTGCAGGATACAAAATCAATGCACAGAACTCAGTTTCATTTCTATACACCAATAATGAAGCATCAGAAAGAAAAATTAAGAAAATAATACCAATTATAATTGCAGCAAAATTAATAAGACAACTAAGAATAAACTTAACCAAAGAGGTGAAAGACCTGTATTCTGAAAAATTTAAACACTGATGAAAGAAATTGAAGATGATGCTATAAAGTGAAAGAAATTCTACAGTCATGGATTGGAAGTATAAATATTGTTAACATGTCTTTATTAACCAAAGGATGCAATACATTTAATGCAATCCCTATCAAAATGTCAACAGCAGTTTTCTTAGAATTAGAATAAACATTTTTAAATTCGTATTGAACCACAAAACATCCAGAATAGCCAGAAAAATATTGAAGAAAAATAAACAATGCTGAAGGAATCACAATTCTGGACTTCGAGTTACATTAAAAAGTTGTAGTAATCAAAACACTATGGTACTGGCATAGAAATAGATACATAGATAAATGGAACAGAAAAGAAAATAGATAAATAAGGCCACAGTTTTATGCTCAATTAATTATCCAAAAGGAGGAATCTTCCAAAATGGGAAAAAGACAGTCTCTTCAAAAAATGGTGTTGGTAAAATTGGACACCAACTTGCAGAAGAATGAAACGGTATCACTTTCTTATACTGTAAACAAAAACAAATTCAAAATTGATGAGAGACCTAAATGTGAGGCAGGAATCTATCAAAATCCGAGAGAAGAATACAGGCAGCAGCCTCTTCAACCTCAGCCACAGCAACTTCTTGCTAGACATGTCTCCAAAGATGGGAAACAAAAGCAAAAATGAACTATTGGGATTTCATCAAGATAAAAAGCTTTTGCACAGCCAACAAAATAGTCAACAAAACTAAAAGGCAACTGGTGATATGGGAGAAGATATTTACAAATGACATATCAGATAAAGGGCTAGTATCTAATATCTATAAAGAACTTATCAAACTCAACACCCAAAAGACAAATAATCCAGGCAAGAAATGGAAAGAAGGCATGAACAGATATTTCTCCCAAGAAGACATACAAATGGCCAACAGACACATGAAAAGATGTTCCATGTCATTTGGCATCAGGGAAATACAAATCAAAACAACAATGAGATACCACCTTACACCAGTCAGAATGACTAAAACTAACAAGACAGAAAACAACAAATATTGGTGAGGATGTGGAAAAGGGGAATCCTCTTATACTATTGGTGGAAATCCAAGCTGGTACAGCCACTCTGGAAAATAGTATGGAGGCTCCCAAAGACATTAAAAATAGAGCTACCCTACTACCTGGCAATTGCACTACTAAGTATTTACCCCAAAGATACAAATGTAGTGATCTGAAAGGGCACCTGCACTCCAATGTTTATAGCAGCAATGTCCACAAGAGCCAAACTATGGAAAAAACCCAGATGCCCATTGACAGAAGAATGGATAAAGAAGATGGGGTATGTATATATACCATACATGTGGTATGTATATATACCATATTACTCAGCCATCAGAGAAGGTGAACTTTTACCATTTACATCGATATGGATGGAACTAGAGGGTATTATGCTGGGTGAAGTAAGTCAGTCAGAGAAAGACAATTATCATATGGTTTCACTCATATGTGGAATTTCAGAAACAGCATAGAGAGTCACAGGAGAAAGTAGGGAAAACTGAATGAAAGAAATCAGAGAGAGAGACAAACCATGACAGACTCTTAACTATAGGAAACAAACTGAGGATTGTGGGAAAGGGGGTGGAGGGATGGGGTAACTGGGTGATGGCCATTAAGGAGGGTATGTGATATGATGCGCACCTGGTATTATATGCAACTGATAAAGTATTGAGCTATACATCTGAAACTAATGATATACTATATGTTGGCTGACTGAGTTTAAATTAAAAAATGAATAATCTATCACCCCCTCTCACTGCTCACCACACCTACAGCAACCCACAGTTTTTTTGCTATAGTTAAGAGTCTATTTTCTGGTTTGCTTCTCTGTGTTTTGCCCCTATGCTCATGTTTTGTTTCTGAAATTCCACATATCAATGAAATGTGTTTTTGTCTTCCTCTGGCTGACTGAATTTGCTTTAAATAATGTTCTCTAGCTTCATGATGTCACTATAAATGTCAAGATTTCATTGTTTTTATGGCAGAGTAATAGCCCACTCTATATATGTACTCCTTCTTTATCCATTCATCAGTCGATGGACACATGGGATCTTTCTATAAATTGGATATATTGATAATGCATCTGTAAACATTGGAATTGCACATACCCCTTCAAATCAGATTTTTGTACTTTTGGGGTAAATACCTAGTAGTGCAATTCTGGATTTTCAGGTGTTTCTATTTTTTTAATTATTTTTTATTTATTTATTTTTTGTTACTTAAATTTTTTTCCATTGTTCCAAGATTCATTCCACCCTCCCTCCAAGTCCGTCAGTTTGTTTCTGTGTCCAAAGTCTCTGTTGTTTCATTTCTTTCCCTGGATTACCCTATCCCCATTTACTTTCCTTCTCCTACTGTCATCCAGGTTACCCCTAAACCTCCATACTGTTTTCCAGAGTGTCTGAACCAGTTAGCATTCCACCATAGTATCAGAGGGTTCCCCTTTCTCCACATCTTTTCCAACAACCACTATTTCCTGTGTCGTTAATTTTCACCATTCTGACAGTTGTGATGTGATATCTCATTGTAGTTTCGATTTGTATTTCCCTGATGATGAGTGATGTTGAACATCTTTTCATGTGTCTTTAGCCATTTGGGTGTCTTCTTTGGGAAAATGTCTACTTATGGCTTATGCCCATTTCCTAACCAGATTATTTGTTCTTTTGGATGTTGAGTTCAATCAGTTATTTATACATTTTTCATACTAATGCTTTTTCAGATATGTCATTTGCAAGTATCTTCTCCCATTCTGAAGTTTGTCTTTTAGTTTTGGTAATTGTTTCCTTATTTTGTGGAAGCCTTTTATTTTGATCAAGTCCCAATAGCTTATTTTACCTATTGCTCTCCTTGCCTGCGAGGACATATCTTGTAATAATTTGCAACAGTCTATATCAAAAAGGTTACTGCCTGCGTTTTTCTCTAGGATTTTGATGGTTCCTATCTCACATTTAGATCTTTCATCCATTTAGATTTTGTTTGTTTGTTTGTTTTTTGTTTGTTTTTATTTTTTATTGTTACTTAATTTTTTCCAGTGTTCCAAGATTCAGTCCCCATTCCCAACACCCAGTGCTCCATGCAGTAGGTGCCCCCAGTACCCAAAACCAGACTCCCAACTACCACCCCCCTACATCAAAGTCCCTCACTTTCTTTCTGTATCCAAAGTCTCTGTTGTTTTGTTTCTCTCCCTGGATTACCCTAGTTCCCATTTACTTTCCTTCTCCCACTGTCCTCCAGGTTACCGCTCATGCACCACAAGTAAGTGAAACCATGTGATACTTGACTTTCTCTATTTGGCTTATTTCACTCAGAATAATCTCTTCCAGTCCAGTCCATATTGCTACAAAAGTTGGATATTCATCCTTTCTGATGGGGGCATAGTATTCCATTGTATATATGTACCACATTTTCTTTATCCATTCATTTGTTGATGGACACCTTGGCTCTTTCCACAGTTTGGCAATTGTGGCCATTGCTGTGATGAACATTGGGGTACATATGGCCCTTCTTTTTACTACATCTGTATCTTTGGGATAAATGACCAGTAGTGGAATTGCAGGGTCATAGGGTAGCTCTATCTTTAATTTTTTAAGGAATCTCCACACTGTTTTCCAAAGCGGCTGCACCAGTTTACATTCCCACCAACAGTGTAAGAGGGTTCCCCTTTCTCTGCAGCCTCTCCAACACTTGTTGTTTCCTGACTTGTTAATTTTGGCCATTCTGATTGGTGTAAGGTGGTATCTCAGTGTGGTTTTGATTTGAATTTCCCTGATAGCTAGTGACGCCGAACATTTTTTCCTGTGTCTGTTAGCCATTTGTATATCTTCTATGGAGAAGTGCCTCTTCATGTCTCTTGCCCATTTTTGGTGTGTTCATCTTCTTTTTGGATGTTGAGTTTGAGTAGTTCTTTATAGATCTTGGGTACCAGCCCTTTGTCTGTACTGTCATTTGCAAATATATTCTTCCATTCTGTGGGTTGTCTCTTTGTTTTGTTGACTGTTTCCTTTGCTGTACAGAAGCTTTTTATTTTGATGAAGTCCCAGAAGTTCATTTTCGCTTTTGTCTCCTTTGCCTTTGGAGACGTGTCTTGAAAGAAGTTGCTGTGGCCATGTCAAACAGGTCACTGCCTATGTTCTTTTCTAGGATTTGGATGTATTCCTGCCTCACGTTGAGGTCTTTCATCCATTTCGGGTTTGCTTTTGTGTGGTGTAAGAGAATGGTCTAGTTTCTTTCTTCTATACGTAGCTGTCCAATTTTCCCAGCACCATTTATTGAAGAGACTGTTTTTTTTCCACTGGATATTTTTTCTTGCTTTGTCAAAGATGATTTGCCCATAGAATTGTGGGTCCATATCTGGACTCTCCACTCTGTTCCATTGGTCTATTTCTCTGTTTTTGTGCCAGTACCATGCTGTCTTGGTAATCACAGCGTTGTAATAAAGCCTGAAGTCAGGTAATGAGATGCCCCCAGCTTTGCTTTTCTTCTTCAGCAGTTCCTTAGCGATTCGGGGTCTTTTCTGGTTCCATATAAATTCTAGGATTGTTTGTTCTAACGTTTTGAAGAATGTTGGTGGAATTTTGATTGGAATGGCATTGAAAGTATAGATTTCTCTGGGCAGTATAGACATTTTGACAATGTTTATTCTTCCGATCCATGAGCATGGAATGCTCTTCCATCTTTTTGTGTCTTCTTCAATTTCTTTCATGAGTGTTCTGTAGTTCCTTGAGTACAGATCCTTGACTTCTTTGGTTAGGTTTATTCCTAAGTATCTTATAGTTTTTGGTGCTATAGTAAATGGAATTGATTCATGGATTCTCTTATTTCCCTTCCTATTTTTTCATTGTTAGTGTATAATAATGCAACTGAATTCTGTGCATTAATTTTGTATCCTGCCACATTACCGAATTGTTGTATGAGTACTAGTAGTTTGGGGGAAGAGTTTTTTTGGGTTTTCCACATAGAGTATCATGTCATCTGCAAAGAGAGAGAGTTTGACTTCCTCTTTGCCAAGCTGGATGGCTTTTATTTCTTTCTGTTGTCTGATTGCTGTTGCTAGGACTTCTAACACTATGTTGAACAGTAGTGGTGAGAGTGGGCATCCTTGCCTTGTTCCTGATCTCAGAGGAAAGGCTGTCAGTTTTTCCCCATTGAGGATGATATTCACTGTGGGTTTTTTGTAGATAGATTTTATGATGCTGAAATGTTCCCTCTATCCCTATACTTTGAAGAATTTTGATCAGGAACGGATGTTGTATTTTGTCAAATGCCTTTTCTGCATCAATTGAGAGTACCATGTGGTTCTTCTCTCTTCTCTTATTGATTTGTTCTATCACGTTGATTGTTTTGCAAGTGTTGAATCACCCCTGCATCCCTGGGATAAAACCCACCAGGTCATGGTGAATATCTTTTTAATGTATTGTTGGATCCTGTTAGCAAGAATCTTGTTGAGAATCTTGGCATCCATATTTATCAGCGATATTGGTCTGAAGTTCTCCTTTTTGATGGGGTCTTTGTCTGGTTTGGGGATTAGATTGATGCTGGCTTCATAGAAAGAGTCTGGAAGTTTTCCCTCTGTTTCTATTTTTTGAAAGTGCTTCAGGAAAATAGGTGTTATTTCTTCTTTGAACGCTTGGTAGAATTCCCCATGGAATCCGTCTGGTCCTGGACTCTTGTTTTGGGGGAGGTTTTTGATCACTGCTTTAATCTTGTTACTAGATATAGGTCTATTCAAATTGTCAGTGTCTTTCTGTTTCAGTCTTGGTTGTTTATAGCTTTCTAGGAATGTATCCATCTCTTCTAGGCTGTTAAACATATTGGCATATAATTGTTGGTAGTAATTTTTGATGATTGTTTCTATTTCCTTGGTGTTAGCCATAATCTCTCCCCCTTCATTCATAATTTTATTGATTTTGGTCTTCTCCCTTTTCTTTTGGATTACTTTGGCCAAGGGTTTATCAATCTTATCGATTCTTTCAAAGAACCAGCTTCTAGTTTCGTTGATGCGTTCTACTGTATCTCTAGTTTCTGATTTATTCATCTCTGCTCTAATCCTTATCATTTCCCGTCTTGTGTGGGGGGTTGGTTTAATTTTTGTTGATTTTCCAGTTCTTTAAGGTGTAATGACAGTTGATGTATTCAGGATTTTTCAATTTTTTTGAGTGAGGCTTGGATGGCTATGAATTTCCCCCTTAGGACTGCCTTTGCTGTATCCCATAGGTTTTGGGTCGATGTATCTTCATTCTCATTGGTTTCCATGAAGTGTTTCAGTTCTTCTTTGATTTCTTGGTTAATCCACATATTCTTGAGCAGGATCGTCTTTAGCTTCCAAGTGTTTGACTTTCTCCTGAACTTTTTATGGTGGTTGAGTTCCAGTTTCACAGCATTGTGGTCAGAGAATATGCAGGGAATAATTTCAATCTTCTGGTATCGGTTGAGCCCTGATTTGTGACCTAGTATATGGTTTATTCTGGAGAAAGTTCCATGTGCACTCGAGAAGAATGAGTATTCGGCTGTTTTAGGGTGGAATATTCTGAATGTATCTATGAGATCCATCTGGTCCAATGTGTCATTCAAGGCTCTTGATTCTTTGTTTATTTTCTGTTTAGATGATCTGTCCATTGCTGAGAGTGGTGTGTTAAGATCTCCTACAATTAATGTACTCGCATCAACATGATTATTTTGTTTAACAGTTGGCTTATGTAGTTGCCTCTCCCTTGTTGGGGGCATAAATATTTGTAATTGTTAGATCTTCTTGAAGTATAGACCCTTTAAGAATGATGTAGTGTCCTTCTGTGTCTCTGACTACAGTCTTTAGACTAAACTCCAATTTGTCTGATATGAGAATCACTACCTTTTTTGGGGTCCATTGGCATGAAAGATGGTCTTCCATCCCCTCGCTTTCAATCTGGAAGTGTCTTTAGATTCAAGATGAGTCTCTTGTAAACAGCATATGGATAGGTACTATCGTTTTATCCAGTATGCAACCCTGTGTCTTTTTATTGGAGCATTTAGGCCATTCACAATGAGAGTGATTATTGATAGATATGTTTCTATTGAGATCATGTGGCCCCTGGTGTTCATGTTTCTATAGATTACCTCTGTAAATATCTGTTCTGTGTCACTCTTTGGTTTGTTTCTCCTCTATAGAACCCCTCTTAGTATTTCTTGTAGTGCTGGCTTGGTGGTTGCATAATCTTTTAGACCTTGGTGGTCTTGGAAGCTCTTTATTTCTCCTTCCATTTTGAAAGTTAACCTTGCTGGATATATTATCCTTGGTTGCATATTTTTGTCATGTAATTTCCTGAATATGTCTTGCCATCCCTTTCTGGCTTGCCAGGTTTCCGTGGAAAGGTCTGATGTTATTCTGATGGCCCTCCCTTTATAGGTAAGGGATCGCTTTCCCCTAGCTGCCCTTAAGACATATTCTTTGGTTTTATGATTCACCAATTTCACTATTATGTGCCTGGAGGTTTTTCTGGCCTCACTGATCTTGGGGGATATCCTCTCTGCTTCCAGGACATGAACGTTTTTTTCATTTGCAAGATTTGGGAAATTTTCATCCATGATTTGTTCAACAATATTTTCTAGGCTTCTCTCTCTCGACTCCTTTGGGGATTCCAATAATTCTGATATTGGAGCGTTTCATGGCATCATTTATTTCCCTTATTCTGTTTTCATGGCATTTTAGCTCTTTGCTCCAAGACTTCTCTTGCTCCTCCTTCTTAATCCATCTGTCTTCTAAATCACTTATATGATCTTCAGATTCACTTACTCTGGCTGTTAGCATATTTAAAATCGATTGCATCTCATCTATAGCCTTTCTAACCTCAGCTTTCGCTTCTGTTCCTATGGCTTCCTCTTTGAGACTAATGTTCTTTTCTTTTTTATTTTTTAAAGATTTTATTTATTTGACAGGGAGAAACACAGCCAGAGAGGGAACACAAGCAGCGGGACTGAAAGAGGGAGAAGCCGGCTTCCCCCTGGAGCAGGGAGCTGATGTGGGGCTCAGTTCCGGGTCTCTGGAATCATGACCTGAGCTGAAGGCAGTTGCTTAACCAACTGAGCCACCCAGGCACCCCAAGACTAATGTTCTTTTCTAAGTTAGCCATTGCTTGGACGATTGCTGCCCTCAATTCCATTTCTGTCATATTGTTTATGTTCATTTCCAGTAATTCTGTGACCGGGGTTGCAGTCTCGGGGTTCTTCTTCTGTTGGATGTTCCTCCTCCGAGTCTTTGTGGTTAGGAGTGGTTGAGGGGGTGTATAGCTAACTATATCAGCCACTATCTAGGTGGATTGGTCACTGGAAGGTTTTGGAGCAACCAAAATTCACCACTGAAAAGGGAGGAGAAAGAAAAAAGAAAACGGAAGAGAGGAAGCAAGAAAAGAATCTCCTGCCAGAGTGGGGTCTGGTGGTAGGATTTATATGCTACAAAACTGCTACAGGGTAAAGAAAAGGGCTTTCAAGGGTAAATGATGAGATCAAAAAGTGAAGCCCAACCTATATGACCCCCAAGACCAGTATTTATATAATACAAACGCAAAGACAATTACACAGAAACACTTACAGACTAGAGTGCAGACACTCCTTGTGGGCAAGGAATGCCTTTCAGACACTCCCGAGTTTGTCTTGTTATTATTGTTGGAGGAGCCCACTTTCTAAAGATATAGGGAGATTAGAACTGGTTGTATATAGGCGTAGTATTGAATAGGGATGTGGGATTAACTTGATTCTTATAACTACATGTATATGTAAAAGAGAGAATTAAAGAAAGAAGAGAGAAGAAAGGGAAAAACAGAGAAAACAAAGAGGGAAGCAAGAGGCAACAACAACAGCAGAAAATACAGGAATGTGTTTGAAAAAATTTCAAGGTAAAAAAAATGTTATGGGGTGTTGTATTGAGTATCACGTTGTGATAAAAAGGGGGTTAAAAATTGAATGAAGAAAAACCGTGAGAATGCATTTTTAAGTTTAAAATGGAAGGTTTAATAGTAAAAATAGAAAAAAGTTAAAAAGCAAATAAGGTGGAAAACTGTATCAATAACGTGTAGGGCTTTTGATACTTGTAGTCAGTACCAGGAGTTTAATAAATTGCCTTTCCCCCCGATGTTGGGGTTTTACAGTTTGGGTGTTGTCCTCCTGTGCTTCTGGCTTGCTTTCTGGGGGCAGGGTCTGCTGCACTGTTTTCAGTCCCTTCTCCCTGGGCTGCGTCTCTCCACCCCCTTGCTAGAGACTGGTCTCAATGGTAACCAGGTTTTCAGGTTACAGTTTTCTGATGGGGAGCGTTGTTCTTTTATGTCCTTTTTCATCTGCCGAGGAAGTCAGGTTGGAGCAAGATGTCTGCGCCCAGACTTCCCTCCCAGAGAGAGCCTCTACACAGAAAGAGGCTCTTTCCTGCCTCCTGGTTGGCAGCCTGTCACAGCCAGGCAGGCGCAGATGCTGGATTGATTTCTGCCCAAGCCCCCGCTTGTCGCTTCACTCCCGCACCTCGAAACCGCAACTGATTCTGGATCACGCGACCTTGTCTGTGCCAAAGAACCTGTGGAAGTCTGCAAAATCGCCTTCCCTGGGGGGTCCTCGCCTGGTCCACAGGGAGGAGAGAAGCGGGAGAGAAAAGCAGCGGAGGAAAAGGGAAAAAAGAAAGAAAAAAGAAAAAAAAAAAGGAGAAAGCGGCAGAAAAATAGACTCCACGCCCGCTCTTTTCACTGAGATCCTTTACACTACACAGGGCACTCTTGCTCTGTGAGAAACCCTGCTCCTCTGGATTAAGCAGTGGAGAGACAGACTCCGCACCCCAGCCCCTCTAAGTTCTCTTGAGCCACGGGGCACTTCCTCTCCCTGTGGATCCCCGTCTCCCTGCTGCTGCAGCGGAAAAACAGACTCCTTGCTGCTGGTTTTGCTGCGTTCCTTTGCCCCTCACAGGGCACTCTCTGTCCCTGCGAGTCCCCGTCTCCCTGCTGCTGTGGGGAAAAAACAGACCCCACGCCGCAGGCTCTGCTGCGTTCCCAGTTCTGCCTCTCCCCTAATCAGACTGTAATCTGCTGTTATTCCCCGAGCACAGAGCACTTTCATGCTGGCGTATTTGCTTTCAGTGGTTCAGCTCTGTGGGCTTCCTCCCCCACAGCCCTCTCTCTGGGGGTAAGGCTCCGGTTGCTCTCACTTGTTTCTACCTTTTTGCTGATGGTCTTTGTCTCCCGTGGTGATCCAGAAGCGTGAAATATCACATTTCAGGCTGATTTCATGGGTGCTCACAGTGGTCCTGTAATGTTTTTTTTTTGCTGGAATTGAGCTCACTTCAGGGAACTCCCCAAAATGCGGTTACCTGACCTTCTGCCATCTTCTTCTCCCAATCATCTTTCATCCATTTTGAATTTATTTTTGTGTATGGTGCAAGAAAGTGGTCCACTTTCATTCTTTTGCATGTTGCTGTCCACTTTCCACAAAACCATTTGTTGAAGAGATTTTTTCAATAGGATATCATTTTTCAATTGGATATTCTTTCCTGCTTTGGTAAAGATCAATTGACCATAATGTTGTGGATCCATCTATGGGTTATCTATTTTGTTACATTGATCTATGTGCCTATTTTGTGTCAGTACCATGCTTTCTTCTTGACCACAGCTTTGTAATATAACTTGAAGTCTGTAATTATGATGGCCCCAGCTCTGAATTTACTTTCCAAAGATTGCTTTGACTATTTGGGGTCTTTTGTAGTTCCATACAAATTTTAAGATTGTTTGTTCTAGCTCTGTGAAAAATGATCATGGTATTTTGGTAAGGATTGCATTAAATGCATAGACTGCTTTGAGTAATACAGATATTTTAACAGTATTTGTTCTTCCAATCTTCAAAAAAAACATGATTTTTTTTCATTTCTTTTTGTCATCTTCAATTTCTTTCATCAGTGTTTTATAGTTTTTAGAGTATAGGTCTTTCAACTCTTTGATTAGGTTTATTCCTATATATCTTATGCTTTTTGGTGAAATTATAAATGGGACTGATTCCCTGATTTCTCTTTCTGCTGTTTCATTATTGGTGTGTAGAAATGAGCAGATTTTTGTACATTGATTTTGTATCCTATGAATTTATTGAATTCGTGTATCAGTTCTAGCAGTTTTCTGATAGAGTCTTTTGGGTTTTCTACATAGAGTATCATATCTTCTGCAAATAGTGAAAGTTTGACTTATTCCTGTCTGATTTAGATGCTTTTTATTTCTTTTTGTTTTCTGATTGCTGAGGTTAGGTCTTCAAGTACTATGTTAAGTAAAAGTGTTAAGAGTGCACATCTCTGTCTCATTCCTGACTGTAGAGGAGAAAGTCTTAGTTCTTCCCCATTGAGGATGATATTAGCATAGAATTTTTACATATGGCCTTTATGATAATGAAGTATGGTTCCTCTAAACTTACCTTGTTCAGTTTTTGTCATGAATGGTTGTTGTAATTTGTCAAGTGCTTTTTCTGCATCTCTTGAAAGAATCATATAGTTCTTTTCTAGTTTGTTTTTTGTTGCTGTTGTTTTTTTCTTCATCCCCTTAATGATGAACCAATGGATACAAAGGATAATAGGACACAATGAGAAGAAAACAGAATTGTTTTATTCACAAAATGGTGGCTGAAGTAGAGTATAGAATATTTGCTCAGATATCTGCTGTTTCTACCACTAGATACCTCTTGTCCACAACACAAACCCTGTCACTGTATTTGTCAGCCTACTGAAAGACTTTGTCTGGGTTGTAACATCTCAATTTGTTTTTTGTTCGTTTGTTTGTTTATGTTATGTTAGACACCATTACAATACATCATTAGTTTTTGATGTAGTGTTCCAAGATCCATTGTTTATGTATAACACCCAGTGCTCCATGCAATCTGTGCCCTCCTTAATGGCCATCACCAGGCTCATCCATCTCCTTACCCCCTCCCTTCTAAAACCCTCAATTTGTTTCTCAGAGTCCACAATCTCTCATGGTTCCTCTCCCCCTCCTAATTCCCCTCTTCATTTTTCCCTTCCTTCTTCTAATGTCCTCCATGCTATTCATTATGTTCCACAAATAAGTGAAACCATATGATAATTGACTTTCTCTGCTTGACTTATTTCCCTTAGCATAATCTCCTCCAGTCCTAACCATGTTAATGCAAAAGCTGGGTATTCATCCTTTCTGATGGTTGAGTAATATTCCATTGCATATATGGACCACATTTTATTTAACCATTCATCTGTTGAAGGGCATCTCAGCTCTTTCCACAGTTTGGCTATTGTGGACATTATTGCTCTGAATGTGGTGAGTTTTAGCTAGGTGTCCTCTGGTCTGTTTATTAAAAGTGATGTAATGCTATTTCCACTAGAACTGAAGCTTTGCAGAGCTCTATGGTCAGCAGACATGGTGTGTGCTGGGATCTGCTAGCATTCTGGGAGAGGGGTCTGCTGTGTTACTCCTAAGTCACATTTCCCCTAGAAAAGCCATGTCAGCAGAGCACGGGGTGAAGGGGGGAGGCAGGACTTGGTATAAGCAGGTTAGGCAGCCACTGTTTACCAGTAGTGTTTACTGAATTGAGTTTATGTTGAGGATCAGGTAAAGAAAATGGTGCCAGCCCTCTCCTTTGTCCCTGGAAAGGGATATCTGTGTTTGCTCTTCTCAGAGAAACACTTTCACAGGAGTGCATAATTTCACCTTGTGTGTCACAAATGTTTTTCAGATTGTTGTTTTCACATGTTCTGTCTCTGGGTCACTTGCCTTCCAGGAGCAGCACAGTGTAGTTTTCTCTTTACATTAGTCAGACCTTCTGACTTTTAAAATTCCAAACTTCAGGGGCCTGGTGTATTGGGGGGTACCTACACTGGTCTTCTGGGAAAAGGTCTTGCCACACTGGGACTGATGCAGGTTTGACCCAGAAGGCCAAATGTGCCAGAACAAAGGGGCATGTGATTTGGTGCAAGCAGGTTAAACAGTATCCTGATTACCTGCCCTCAGCAGGTGTTTCTGCACCTATGGTGAGTAGCAGAGAGGAAAATGGCACATGCCAGTTCTTTTGTCCCCAGAGTGTCAATGCCACCTCTCACAGAAGCACCCCAAAAATAATGAATGGTGTCTCCCTGTGCCACTAGGCAATATTCAGATCACATAGTTTGCCCTGGAATTGTTTGCCTCCTTCTGCTCCAGAAATAAGGTAGTGTCCTCATGTATCTTTCCCAGCCAAGTGCAGGGATCTCTAAAACCACAATCTTTGAGCCCTGCTGGTTGCAAAGCATATGAAATTCAACCCATCTCACTTTTCCAGCCAGTGGTTTTGGAAAATTGTTTTCCTGGTACATACTCTTGTGCATTTCACTCCTCACCTTTTTCCATGACCAGGTCTCTTTCCCATCCACAGCACCTATAATCCATTTCTCTCCCAAACCTTGTCTCCACCATTCCTACCTTTCTTGAAATGGCCTCTTCTCTCCTTCTAGTTATGCAATTTGTTCTATCAGTCCTCAGGTTCATTTCTTGACCGTTCAGAATGATTTGATCATTATCTAGCTGTGTTCAACAGATGAGTCAACCCTAGGGTCCTCCTACTATGCCACCATCTTATCTCCCTGAAGGGGTTTAATTTTTCTATTTTTTCACTAAAACTTTTTTGAGCCATTCACTGAAGTACCTTTTTTTCAAATAGAAAAAAAAAAATACCTTATAGAAGGTTAAGATGGCAGAAGATTAGGGAAATCCTAGGTTTGCCTCTTCCCTCAAATATAGCTAGTTATCAAATCATTTGGAACACCCAAGAAATAAACTGAAGTTTTGGGAGAACAAAAACTACAATTCTGCAAGTAGAAAAGCAACCATCTCTTGGAATGTGGGAGGTTTGGAGACTTGAACTGGAGAAGGTTTAGCTGTGGGAATGGTGGTGGGGAGGGACCCTGCATACAGAGGTACCACAAAGTATTATAAACAACAAATAGTGCAAAATCTGGACCTGTAAAAGTCTGCTACAGTGGGTTGTGTGCCTGGCTTATATGTTCTCAGGTGGTTAAGTGGGGCAGAATCCTAGGTGCAACACCATGGTCTGAGGATCCCCTGGGTTGCAAGAAGAATGGGTAGCACCTAAGTGCTATACTGTTCCCAGGCACAGGAGCTCAGAAGCTGACTGAGAATAGCAAGTGATGGTGCCAGCTTTCTGCTCTGATTTGTCATAAACTGTGAACTGCTTTATAGTTGTGTGACCACTTTCCTGGAAAGGGCTCAGCAAATGACTGACAAATGACAAATGACAGCAAAAGTTTAGCAAGACCATCCCCTGGAGGAACAATGCAGGTCTGCTCATCAGGAGTCCTGAAAATTTGGAGTGTTAAAACTCAGTCATGTGCCTGAAATAAAAACAGCAACAACAACAACAGTGACAAAAGACCTCAGCCATGGGCAGGGATGAATGCAGGTTTCTGATAGAAACCAGAGACACAAGAGTGACTGCTCTTCTGGAAGAGCTCACTGAGAAGTGGGGGACGGGTCACAGACTTTCAGCTCTGGGTACAACCAGCAAGGCACTGCCATATTCATCCCACCCATCAATACTGAAAGCCTTCAAGGAGCAAAAAAGCGCCACCTAGTGGAGGATATAACTGCTTACATCAAGTCTCAGAGCATTTCCACTAGGACAAGACAAACTGAGAACAAGAGCAACAAGCTCTTCCCCCAGAACCAGCAGAAAACCTCACTTACACCAAGTTTACCGATCATAGAGAGCTGAAAAGCTTCAGCTCTAGGAGAAAACAGGATCTAGCTTTCTTTTCCCTTATATTTTTTATTTATTATTACTCTCCATTTGTTTTCTTATTTTTTCCATTCCTTCTTTTCTTTTTTCATTTTTAAAATATTTATATATACTTTATATTTTTATTGTTTGTTTTTTATTTTCAATTTTATTGATTGATTGATTGATTGATTGATATTTATTTGGGGGGAGAAGAAATCTAGATTCTATTAACAAACAGAACTAAACACAACCAGGATCTTGTTTGTGCCCGGAGCCGGCCCGGCAGTGGTAATGGTAAGGGTTCCCTGAGGGTGGCGACGGAGTCAGGGATAAAATGAGGAGACCAGACGCGAAGAGTGGCGTGGGGATCTCCTCTCCTGAAAACTGTGTCTTCAGGGTTCTTTATTTAAAGCTTTTTAGTTACATCAATCTAGCTTTAAGCAAACAGTTGTTTCTATCTTGCTCTCTTTGCTTCTGTCTCTCTTGCTTTCTGTCCAGTTTCTCTGTTTCTGTTTCTCTCTCTGCTCCCCTGTCTCTGTTGCTCTCTCTTTTTCTCTCTCAATCTATCTCTCTCTCTGTCTCAGTCTCTTGCTTTGTGTTAAAGTCTGATGTCGACCGCCTTCCCAAAGAGAAACCGAGGACGCTCAGGATAATGCAAATCATACAGCGAGGTTTATTTCTAGCTAGCTAGGGTCCAAGCATCTGCCCAGTAGAGCGGGTTTCAGCAAGGACCCTGAATGCAAGGGTCTAGGGGTTTATATGCATTTTAAACAGCAAGCATGAGTCACACAGTAATTTTCTCTGTTGGGTGAGATAACATTCTTAACCCCCTCCCCAATTCCTGGACTGCTCACACATTTCTGGTACTGGGGCAAGGAAGCAAGATGCACAGATGGTTCCTTGACCTATCTGTCCTCATTTGGTTAACACAGGCCTTGTAAAGGCATCAATCACCAGGGGGTCTTAGATCTGTAGATGCCTAACTCACCAGGGGGTTATCAAACCTGTCATAGCTGCCCTCAGGCTAATCAGGTCCTAACACTCTAAAGCTAAGCAGGTCCTATCACTTTGCAGGCTCTCAGCCTTTGCCTCAGTCTCTCTTTCTGTCTATCTCTTGCTCTGCTCTCTCTTGCTTCACTCTCTCTGCCTTTGCCTCTCTCTGTGCAGGCTCTCTGTCTTTCTCTCTGTGTCTGTTTCTGTCTCTCTATCTCCGTCTCTCAGACTCTCAGTCTCATGGCTTTGTCTCTTCACTTTGCTCTTCTTCCTTCTTCTCTCAGTCTTCCTCTCTCTATATTTGCCTGTCAAGGGTCCCAGTCTTTTATTATTCCCAAGTGAGGAAGTTGGGTGGTGCAGTTAAATCTTTAACTGCTTTGCACCCACCCTAGAGACAGGATTAGTATTGTTACTGCAGGGTACAGAGTGATTGCTTAAACTCACAGAAGTTGAGACCATTGAGGCAGAGGGATCAAGGAATACAGATAAGAGGTACAGAGATATGATTAGTGGGAGGAGGATAAATGGAACTATGTCTTGAATAAGCACACCAAGGACATATTGCCCTGACCCACAGGGTAAGTGGCTTTTCGGATTCTAGGCTGGGAAAGCCCAGAGGGGCTTTCATTCACATTCACAGGTACCTCCACCAGAATTCCTGGTGGCTTGGGCATGGCAGGAGGGGCAGATCACGCACGGCCCCAACAGTTTGTTTGCTTTTCTGTTTTTTGTTTTGTTTAGTTTTTTGTTTTGTTTTGTTTTGTTCTTTTTCTTTTCCAGACAAAAGGACAAAATGGATAAATTCACCCAGAAAGAATAGAAAGTAGAACTCACGGCCAGGTATTTAATCAATACAGATGTAAATAAGATATCTGTACTAGAATTTAAAACAGCAATTATAAGTATACTAGCTGGGATTTAAGAAAGCATAGAAGACCAAAGAGAATCCCTGACAACACAGACAAAAGAGCTAAAATTTAGTCAGGCTGAAATAAAATATGTTATAACTCAGAAACAATCCCAAGTGGAGCACACAAAAATGAGGCTGAATGAAGCAGAGGAGCAAATCAGTGATACAGAAAATAAAATGGAATGTAATGAAGGACAAACAAGCGGGAAAGAAAGGCATGGACTATGAACTCACTGACTTATTAAACAGTATGTATGAATGTAATAACATTCACATCATTGGAGTTCCAAAAGAAGAAGAGAGAAAAAAGGGCAGAAGGTTTATTTGAACAAATTATAGCTGGAAACTTCCTTAATCAGGGGAAGGACATGGACATTAAAATCCAAGAAGCATGGAGAATTCCCATTAAATTTAACAAAGCCAAACATAGCCAAGACATATCATGGCCACACTCACAAAATACACAAATAGGGAAATAATTCTGAAAGCACCAAGTGAAAAAAAAAGTTCTTAACATACAAGGAAGGACAGATAATATTTGCAGTCAATCTGTCCACAAAAAGGTGGCAGGACAGAAAGGAATGGCAGGAAATAATCAATGTACTGAATGGGAAAAAATATGAAGCCAAGAATTCTTTGTCAGCAAGACTGTCATTCAGAATATAAAGAGAGATAGAGTTCCTATACAAACAAAAACTAAAGGAGTTCCTGACCATTAAACCAGCCCTGCATGAAATTTTAAGGGGGGCTCTGAGTCGAGAAAAAAAGACCAAAAACAACAAAGACTGGAAAGGACCAGAGAACACCACCAGAAACACCAAATTTACAGGTAATACAATATACTAAATTCATATCTTTCAATAATCACTCTGAATATAAATGCAATAAATGTTCTGGTCAAAAGACGTAGGGTATACAAGAGATTCATTTTAGACCTAAAGGCACCTAAAGATTGAAAGTGAAGGGATGGAGAAACATCTATCATGCTAATAGTAATTTTTTTTTAAAAAAGCCAGAATAGAAAGACATATCAGACAAACTAGATTTTAAAACAAAGACTGTAACAAAAGATGAAGAGCACTAGATCATAATTAGGAGTCTATCCATCAAGGTGATCTAACAATTGTAAATATTTATGCCCCCAACTTGGAAGCACCCAAATATATAAATCAATACTAACTATAAATAAACTTATTGATATAACACAGTAATAGTAGGGAACTTTAACACACCACTTACAGCAATGGATATATAATCTAAGCAGAAAACCAATCAGGATACAATGGCTTTGAATGACACTCTGAACCAGATGGACATAGCAGCTATATTCAGAACAATCCATCCTGAAGCAGCAGAATATACATTTTTTTTATGAGTGCACATGGAACATTCTCCAGAACAGATTACATACTGGGTTACAAATCAACCCTCAACATGTACAAAAAGATGGAGATCATGCCAAGCATACTTCAGACCAGAATGCTATGAAACTTAAAGTCAATCACAGAAAAAAATTGGAAAAACCACAAATAAATGGAGGTTAAAGAATATCCTACTATAGAATGAATGAGCTGAATAGCAAACTACAGAAGAAATTTTAAGAAATACATGGAAGCAAATGAAAAAAAAAAGTGACAGTCCAAAACCTTTGGGATGCAGAAAAGGCAGTCCTAAGAGGTAAACATATTGCAATAGGCCTACCCCAAGAATCAAGAAAAGTCTCAAATACACAACCCAACCTTATGCTTAAAGGAGATAGCAAAGGAACAACAAATGAAGTTTTAAGGCAGCAGAAGATGGGATATAATAAAGATTAGAACAGAAATGTAGAATAAAGAAACATACAAACAAACAAACAAAAAAAACAGTAGAACAGAGTTACACAACTAAGAGCTGGTTACTTGAAAGAATTAATAAAATTCATGAACCCCTAGCCAGACTTATTAAAAAGAAAAGGACCCAAATATATAAAATCATAAAATAGAAGAGATCACAACTAATTCTGAAGAAATACAGACATTTTAAGTGAACACCATGAAAAATTATATGCCAAAAATTGGGCAATCTGGAAGAAATGGAAAAACTTCTAGAAACCTACAAGCTATGAAAACTGAAACAGGAAGAAACAGAAAATTTGAACGGACCTATAGCCATCAAAAAAAAAAAATTGAGTCAGTAATCAAAGACCACCGAATAAATAAAAGTGCACAGTCTGATGAATTCCCAGGGGAATTCCACCAGGCATTTAATAAGAGTTAATACCCTTTCTCCTCAAACTGTTCCAAAAAATAGAAATGGAAGAAAATGACCAAACTTCTTGCATGAGAGCAGCATTACCTTGATTCCAAAACCAGATAAAGACCCCACTAAAAAGAATTACAGGCTAATATCCCTCATGAACAAGGATGGAAAAATTCTCATCAAAATATTAGCGAATTAAACCCAACAGTACATTAAAAGAATTATTCACCATGATCAAGTGGGACTTATTCCTTGGCTGCAAGGGTGGATCAATATCTGCAAAACTAGGGAATGTGATACACCACATTAATAAAAGAAAGGATATGAACTATGTGATCCTCTCAACAGATGCAGGAAAAATAATTTGACAAAATATATCAATATTTTATTGATAAAAACCCTTAGAAAAGTAGGGATAGAGGGAACATACCTCAATATCATAAAGGTCATATATGAAAGGCACTCAGCTAATATCATCCTCAACAGGGAAAACTGAGATTCTTTTTCCTACAGTGAAGAACAAGATAAGGATGCCCACTCTCATAATTACTGTTTAACATAGTATTAGAAAACTTAGCCTTGTCAATCAGACAACAAAAATAAATAAAAGGCAATAAAATTTACAAGGAAAAAGTCAAATTTTTGCTATTTGCAGATGACATTATACTCTATGTAGAAAACCTGAAAAACTTCGCCAAAATTGCTAAAAGTAATACATGAATTCAGCAAGTTTGCAGGTTATAAAAATCAAGGTGAAGAAATCTGTTGCATTTCTATACACCAATAGTGAAGCAGCAGAAAGAGAAATCAAGGAATAAATTTCATTTGCAATTACACCAAGAACAAGAAGACACTTAGGAATAAACTTAACTAAAGAGGTAAAAGACTTATATTCTAAAAACCATAAAACACTTATTAAATAAACTGAAGATGACACAAAGCCATGACAAAACACCCCTTGCTCATGGATCAGAAGAACACACATTGCTAAAATGCGTATACTACCCAAAACAATCTACACATTTAAAGCAATCCTTATCAAAATGCCACCAGCGTTTTTCACAGAGCTGGAAGAAATAATCCTCAAATTTGTATGGAACCAAAGAAGACCTTAAAGAGCCAAAGCAATTCTAAAAAAGAAAACAAAATTGGAAACATCAGGATTCTGGATTTTAAGCTATATTACAAATCTGTAGTCATCAAGAAAGTATGGTACTGGCACAAAAAACAGACATAAATCAATGGAACAGAATACAAAACACCCAGAAATGAGCCCACAACTATTTGGCCAACTAAAGTTTAATAAAGCAGGAAAGAAAATCCAATGGGATAAAGAGTCTCTTCAAAAAATGGTGTTGGGAAAACTGGACAGAAATATGCAGGAGAATGAAACTGGACTACTTTCTTACACCATACACAAAAACAAATTCAAAATGGAGGAAAAACCTAAATATTAGGAAGCCATCCAAATTAAAGAGGAGAACAAAAGCAGAAAGATCTTTGGCCTGGGTCATACCAATTTCTTATTAGAGATGACACAAGAGACAAGGCAAACAAAACTAAATATAAACTCTTGAGACTTGCAAGATGCAAGTCAAGTCAAGATGCAAAACTTCTGCCTAATGAAGGAAACAATCAGTAAAACTAAAAGGCATCATACAGAATTGGAAATGATATTTACCAATGACATTCTGATAAGGATTAGTATCCAAAATCTATAAAGAACTTTTCAAACTCAACACCCAAAAAACAGTCTAGTTAATGGGCAGAAGGCATGAATAGACACTTTTCCAAAAATATCCAGATGGCTAACAGACACATGAAAAGGTGCTCAGCATCACTCATCAGTGAAATACAAATCAAAACTATAATGGAATACCACCTCAAACCTGTCAAAATTGTTAAAATTAACAAAAAAAGAAACAACAGATGTTCATGAGGATGTGGAGAAAGGGGAATCCCTTTGCACTGTTAGTGGGAATACAAACTGGTGCAGCCATGCTGAAGAACAGTTTGGAGGTTCCTCAAATGTTAAAACTAGAACTACCCTATAAACCAGCAATTTCACTGCTAGGTGTTTACCCAAAGGGCACAAGAATCCAGATTAGCAGGGGTATATGCAACCCAATATTAATAGCAACATTATCAATAATACCCAAACATTAGAGAGAACCAAAATGTCCATTGAGAGATGACTAGATAAAGAAGAGGTGATCATATATATATATATGTGATCATATATATCACATATATATATGTATAATAGAATATTATTCTGCCAGTAAAAAATGAAATCTTGTAATTTTCAGTGGTGTATATGGAGCTAGAGTGTATTATGCTAAGCAAAATAAGTCAGTCAGAGAAAGACAACCACCATATGGTCTCACACATATGTGGAATTTAAGGCAGGAAATAGGTAACCATAAGGAAATGGGGAAAAGAAAAAAAACAGAGAGGGAAACAAGTGATGAGAGATTCTTAATAACAGAGAACAAACTGAAGATTGATGAGGGGAGGTAGGTAGGGGATAGGTAGATGGGTAATGGGTATTAAAGGGGGCATGTTTTTTTGATGAGTCTTGGATGTTGTATTTAAGAAATGAGTCATTGAATTCTACTCTGAAAGCCAATATTGCAATATATATTAACTAAGCAAAATTTAAACAAAGAAAGAAAAAAATTACTTTGTAACTGGAAGAGGGGTTCATTTTCTTCAAATCTGGGGCTTTTTAGAGATAGGTATTAACACAGGGCAACTTCTTGAGATTCCCTGTGAGGAATCTATAGTCCTAAAAATGAAGATAGTTAGCCTCACAAATGTGAATTTAAAGAAATGTGTTTCAGAGAATTTCTATAATAAGAGATTTTCTTCAACTAAATAACTGATTGTAAGGTATAGATGTTGTGAATTAACATGAATTATGAGGTTTATGCAAATTGATGGTGGTTTGTTTGGTTTCTACAGAGTCAAAGCCATGGACAATTGTGATACAAGGGATACAAGTAAAGATATATCATGAATCAGTTTCTTATTTCAGGTTCCTTGCATTAAGACTTAACTTTCTGTCATTAGGACTGGCCACTGGAAAATGGTGGAATAGGTAAGACTGTATTTGTGCCACACCTTCCTTTGCTGACATTTTTGTTCAGTTTTCTTTCTGAAGAAATGACGCTTTTCCAGAACTTCTGGGTTCCTGTTCTCAAAAAGGAAAGTGATCTCAATGATAAATCCTTACTACTATAACAGGTGCTTTTTTTTAATGAGCATTGCAAACACAGAAGAATAAATTCTAAGTGTCTGGAATTTCAAACACTGACAATAAGCAGAAGATTCCCTATGTCAGTATTTCTCAAGTTTTTGGTCTCAGATCCCTTTGCACTCTTAAAAATTATTTAAGATTCCAAAGACCTTTTATTTATATGGATTGTATATATCAAAATTCACCATACTGGATATTAAAAACCATTTTAAAAATATTAGTTTTTAATATGTTTACTAATAATTCATTATATGTTAATATAATAGCATATATTTATAAGATAGAAGGAATTTATCAAAAAACAGTGAGGATGACATTGTTTTACATTTTTTCAAACCTTTTTAATATCTGGCTTAATAGAAGACAGCTGGATGCTCATTTCCTTTTTCTTTTTTTTTTCTTTTCACTAAGTCTGTTGTGACATATTATTTTAGTTGCAATATGAGAGAAAAAAATGTGGCCTCGTATGAGCATATAGACCAAAAAAGAGCATTTTAATAACATTTTCATATAAATATGCATATTCTTGGTTGATACAACACTAGTCAAGGAGTAGCTTTCTACAGGATAATTGCAATTTGGATTCTGGAAGCATATCAAGAAACTTCTATTCCATTTCACTAAAATTTAGTAACCTATTTTGTACTTAGAATGGACCTTTTATCCATGCAGTATTTGTAAAAATATGTATTGGTACTTTGGAAAATATTAATTCACAATTTATACAACTGTTAATATGATTCACTATACAGAATCAAAATCTATCACATTTATTGCAGCCATAATTGGTTTCATCAGAAAGTCTATAAGTAATAGTAATTTTTCAAGCACACAGTGATGGATGCAAGTTCTCCAAAGCTCTAATTTTTACTTGGAAACTCAAATTTTAATATTGGCAACAAATACTTAGCTGTTGTTCCTTGAAGTAACAGGTTCCCCTTGTTAATTTGCAAGAAATGTCTACCAAATGCAGCTTTTAATAGCTGCAATTTTCCTTCAGTCATTCTTTCAAGTAAAAATTGTATTTCATGACAAAAGTGTCAACACAAAGCTCAAGTAGTTTTATAAGTCCTTTTCTTTGAGACAACCATTATACTTCAGTGTATAAGACAAGTACTTTATATAAACTTCCTCTTTTTCACATAGAACGTTAAAAAATATGTGTACTAAAGTGTCAAGATCTAATAAAATTATTATTTTTTGCTACAGTAGTGTCCCCTTATCTGTGCTTTTGCTTCCCATGGTTTCAGATACCTGCAGTTAACTGTCATCTGGAAACAGATAAGCCTCCTTCTCATGTATTGTCAAAAGGTCAGTATAGCCTAAAGCTATATCACAATGCCTATGTCATTTACCTCACTTCATTTTATCATGCAAGCATTTAATCAATCAATTCGCCCACGTAGGGCTCTCTGCTCAGCAGGGAGACTGCTTCCTCCTCTCTTTAATTAATTAATTAATTAATTTATTTATTTATTTATTAATATTTTTTAACTTTTTTTATTGTTACTTAATTTTTTTTCAAGTGTTCCAAGATTCATTCCCCATTCCCCACACCCAGTGCTCCATGCAGTAGGTGCCCTCAGTACCCACTACCAGGCTCTCCCATCCACCCACCCCCCTCCCTCCAAGTCCCTCAGTTTGTTTCTGTGTCCAAAGTCTCTGTTGTTTCATTTCTCTCCCTGGATTACCCTACTTCCCATTTACTTTCCTTCTCCTACTGTCCTCTAGGTTACCCCTTATGCACCGCAAGTAAGTGAAACCATGTGATACTTGACTTTCTCTACTTGGCTTATTTCACTCAGCATAATCTCTTCCAATCCAGTCCATGTTGCTACAAAAGTTGGATATTCATCCTTTCTGATGGAGGTGCAGTATTCCATTGTATATATGTACCACATCTTCTTTATCTGTTCATCTGTTGATGGGCATCTTGGCTCTTTCCACAGTTTGGCGATTGACATCCTCCTCTCTTTCTATGCCTGCCTCTCTGCCAGCTTGTGATCTCTCTCTCTGTCAAATAAATAAATAAAATCTTTAAAAAAATCATTTAATCATTTCATGCCATCATCAGAAGAAGGGTGAGTACAGCACAGTAAGATATTTTGAGAGAAAGAAATCATATTTACATAGTTTTCATTACAGTAATTATTATAATTGTTTTATTTTATTATTAGTTATATATGAAATTTTGCTGTTCTAATTTATAAATTAAACTTTATTACACATATATACGTACCAGAAAAAAACAGCAATATATATGGTTTAGTACTATGCATGATTTCAGATGACCACTGGGGATTTTGACACATATCCTCCGTGGATAAGGGATGACTATTGTGTTTTATCATATTTTTTTAAGATTTATTTATGTTTATTTGAGAGAAAGAGAGAGTAAGATGAGGGGCAGAGGGAGAGACTCTTCAAGCAGACTCCACACTGACTGTGGAGCCCAACTCTGGGCTGTATTTTATGACTCTGAGATCACACCTGAGCAGAAACCAAGAGTTGGGCACTTAACCAACTGAGACACCCAGGCACCACTATCAAGGACACACTTAAATGAAACTTCTTTTTGGCTCATAAATGTATGATGGTAAAAAATACTAATATATTTTGATACAATTGCCTCAATTTGTATTAAGACACCAGAAGTTTTACTCTCCATGGTTTTTGTATCATCAGTGCAAATATCAATACAGTGTAAGTGATAAATAATATCTTAATATTATTTTTAAGTAATTTTGACCTTGAGGGCTTACTAAAAATGTCTCAGAGCCTTCAGAGATCTGTTGACCATGCATTGAGACCCCTTGTCTCAAACCATGTATCATAAGGGAATGTTTAAAAATTCAGTCAAAACATTGCTAAAATACCTAGAGACACAGCTATACATTTCATGCTGAGAACCAACTTATAACATACTATGTCATATCACTCTAACATTAACTTGAAAGTGACATGTATTCTGTGGAACTATTTGGGCTGTTTTCAAATGCACTTTTGGTGTTTCTTACCTTTTCCCTCTGTCATTATTTTCCCCATATTCATTTTAGTTCAGATCAAATCCAATTAGTTAAAATCAATTGAGCATTTACTAATTGCAAGACCCTTATGCTTGGGTAGATTCAGTGATAAATAAATCCTGGCTCTTGAAGAATTTAAAATCTAATTTTGAAAGTTGGGAATATCCAGACAGTATCCAACTTGCACTGGTTCAACTGCCAACTTTTTTTTTTTACTTTATGGTAGTGCAAAAGGAATATGCATTTAGTAGAAATTGTATTTTGCATTTTGATCTTTTTCTGGGTTACCAATGTGTGGTATAATACTGTCTTATAATCCTGGGCAGGAGGAGTGGACTGCATCTTGCAGTCAGCCACATGATCACAGGGTATAAAATTTATACACTTTCAACTGTTCTGTACCCATACAACCACTCTGTTTTTCACTTCTAGTATAGTATTCAATCAAATATATGATGTAGTCAATATTTTATTATAAAGTAGACTTTGTGTTAGATAATTTTGCCCAAGTATAGACTAATTTAAGGGTTCTGAAAATGTTTAAGGTAGACTAAGCTAAACTATGATGTTTAGCAGTTAGGTCCATTAAATGCATTTTTGACTTGGCAATATATTCGACTTATAGTACATTCGTTGGGACATAGCCCCACTGAAAGTCAAAGAAGATCTAGAACACTTAGTTCTAGAACATAATGCAGACTGAGATCAGAGTTCCCAGTTTCCCTTTTCAGAGGTAACCACTATATTTAGATCTTATCTATGCCTCTATGAATATTCTATACACATAAACCACATACATGTATAACCTTTTTTCTTACAAGAAAACAGCAATACAAGTAATATAAGTAATACAAGAAAGCAGTTAACTATACACACTGATCTGCACCTTGATCTTCCACTTAGTAAAATATCTTAGATGCCATTGCTTATCAGTGAAAATAGTCATTATTTTGATACTTGTTAACTGTCCAATAATTAATTTTATTCTATTCATGAACATTTAGGTGGTTAATAATTTTGGTTTTGCTATTGAAAATGGTGCTGTAAAGAATATATCTTTTTTTTTAAGATTTTATTTATTTGACAGTGGGAAGCACAGCTAGAGAGGGAACACAAGCAGGGGGAGTGAGAAAGGGAGAAGCAGGCTTCCCGCTGAGCAGGGAGTCCGATGTGGGGCTCCATCCTGGGTCTCCAGGATCATGAACTGAGCCGAAGGCAGTCGCCCAACCAACTGAGCCACCCAGGTGCCTGGAATATATCATTTTCAACGTATGAATGGATAAAACAATTGAGTAAGGTGGTCTGGGTTTGAACCCCAGTCTTCTTATTTCCTAGCCGTGTGACCTTAGGCAAGTTCTTTAACCTTTTGGATCTTGTTTTTCTGTTTTTTGTGGTTTTTTTTATCTGAAAATTATCACAAGTTAGGTATGTGAAATACTTATTGTACTACCTGACATATAGCAATCATTTGACATATTTAAGTTATTATTTTTAATTTTCTTTGAATCAGTAAATCCACTGAAATGATCCTGAAAATGTGTACATATGGGGTGCCTGGGTGGTTCAGTCATTGAGTCTGCCTTTGGCTCAGGTCATGATCCTGGAGTCACAAGACTGAGCCCCGCATCAGGCTCCCTACTCAGCAGGAAGCCAGCTTCTCCTTCTCTCACTCCCCCTACTTGTGTTCCCTCTCTAGATGTGTTTTTCTCAGTTAAATAAAATAAATAAATAAATAAATAAATAAATAAATAAATAAATAAATAAATCTATCTTTAAAAAACAAGATGTGTACATACATGAATTTTTCTAAGAGTGGATTCAAAGGGTTCATCAGATTCTGAAAGAAGTATGTAATCCCCCCAAAAAGTGTAGGTACCACTACTGGGAAAAATAATAATAATAATTAATGATAGCTACTGGGTCAAATTTTTCAGTTTATGCTTTATTATAATATCAACCTCTTTTACATGATAACACTTATCTCAATCCCTTCAGTGAATAAACACTTGAAATATATAAAGTATTTTACATCCATTATCTGTAATCCTCATAGCATTCCTGAAAAGAAGGGATTTTTCCATTTTACTTATAAGAAACCTGACAAGG
Organism: Spilogale gracilis; assembly: GCA_004023965.1. Taxonomy (NCBI): domain Eukaryota; kingdom Metazoa; phylum Chordata; class Mammalia; order Carnivora; family Mephitidae; genus Spilogale; species Spilogale gracilis. Next base: position 164,437 of record PITA01001375.1, read on the forward strand.
AAGTCAGTTAATAGGTCTAAGGTTAAATGGCTGGGAAAGCCAGTATTTCAACTCAGTGTAGTTTGGCTCTAAAATTCTCTCAATTATATACTGTTAACCTTTTTTCTTTCTAACTTGAATAATCCCATTTTCTCCATACCAACAACTTTTCTGTGCTCATTTCCTAAATCAAATACTTAAAATCTGACTTCTACTTCTCCTCCTTTACTAAAAGTGGTTTATGAAAAGTTACCAAATGCATCATAATCACCAATTCTGGTGGCTCTTTCTTTACTATTTCTCATTCTTGGACTCTGATATTTAAAATGGTTAACCAGTATGAAGACACCACAGAAAGAAACAAGGTTTAGTTTCAGAGAGACTTAGGTTCAAACCTATGTTTTGTCACTTATTGGTATTATTTTGATTGAGTTACATTACTTATCTGAGCTTCAGTGATTTCATCTATAAAATAGACATAATGTATTTCCTTTTTAGGTTGATTCTGAAATTTTCAAGTAATTTCTTATTAAAAGTTTTAACAAAATAACCTTACAATAAATGCTAGTTGTCTTTCTCCACATTGCAGGTAATGCAGTTCTCAGTTTGTTAACATTGCAATATCTTGGCTGTCCTAACTTTCTAGTTGTTCTTTTTAAATTATTATTATTATTTTAAATTATTTCTGGTTCCTCTTTCTTCTCTAGACCTTAAATCTCAATGTTCCAAAACATATAACTTGAAGGTCTTTTATCTTCTCTTTATTCCTCCACAGTAATCTCACCAAAAATTAAAATTCATGCTCTTATAAATAAAAATAAAACCCCAGAACAGATTTGCCAATTGTCTACAACATATTTCCACCATAGATTCAATACATACCAAATCTCAGTGAATATGCTACTCTCAACCAGTCTACTCTTTGATAGATGTAATATCTTCCAACTTTTCTAGGGCAAAATCTAAAGAACCCTAGTGATAAAAAACACTATATGTATGCCTAAGGGTGTATCCTCTGAGGAGAACATTATACTTCATTTTGTAATAGAAATAGAATTCATTGAACTAAGTAATCAACTCATTAAAAAATAAGCAGACAAGAAGACCCAAGGGAAAGGTTTCAGCAACCAGAGTTGCTGCAACATACTATCTAAGTTATTCAGTTGAAAACCGCTAAAAGAAATAAGATACATGCAAAGAATTAGAAGAGTATGCTACATAGATAGGAAAAAGAGCAAGCAATACAGAAATTTCCTTTGAAAGAGGCAAGGTGTTGGGCTTCTCAGACAAAGGTTTCAAAACAACTATTATAAATAAATTCAAAGAACTAAAGGAAACCATGTTGAGATATTTAAAGGAAAGAGTGAGGACAATGACTTATAAAATAGAGAATATCAGTAAATAGTTGAAATTATATTTAAAAATGGAAATTCTATAGATTAAAAATGCAATAAACAAAATGAAAAATTGCTAGGAGACACATATGTAGATCTAAACTGACAGGAAAAAATGAAAAGTAAAAATAAAGGTAGGTTGTTTAGATTAGGCAATTTGAAGAACAAAGATAAAAAATGAATGAACCTCAGCAAATTTGGGATATTACGAAGTGCATAGCTCATAATGAGAGTACCAGAAACAAAGATGAAAGAGAAATGAGTAAAATTAATTAATTAATTAATTAATTAAGGCTTAAAGTATCCTAAACTTGATAAAGAACATTAATTTCCACATTTAAAAAGGTCAGTGAACTCTAAGTGCAATATAAAATGTTGGACTAAAGATGTCAGAAAGTGCTTTCCTTGATAAAAGCAATGAGGGTATTAATCTGAAGTAAGTAATTCAGTGGTTTTTACTATATTCACTATGATGTGCAGTCTTCACCACTAACTCCTGGATGTTGACATCACGCAAGGTTATGTAGTTCAGTTCAGGTATTGCCAAACACATGTGGCATAAGCTTAGATCTAGTCATGTACACTAGGATTATGTGACAAAATATGATATTTTAAGTTCAATTTGTCAACCATAACTTGATATTTTCTTCCAAGTTTTATAGCTTAAGTTTTTACTTTTAGATATTTAGTTTGCATGAATTTTCATGTGCATAAGGGTCCAAATTCATTGTTTTGCTTGTGTACATTCTATTTTCCCAAAACCAGTTGAAAAAACTATTTTATCATTTAATGGTCTGGGTTCCCTTGTCAAAAAATTATTTGGCAATAAATATACATGAGAGTTTATTTCTGAACACTCGATTCTATATAATTGCTCTGAATGTCTGCCTTTATGCTACTAAAGACTGTTTTGAATACTATACCTTCATTGTAAGTAGTGTTGTCAGCAAGTGTGAGATCTATTTACATTTCTTTTTCAAGCCTGCTCTGGGCAATTTTGAGTCCCTTGGGGTTCCGCATGGAGTTTACAAAAGATTTCTAGGTTTTAGAAAGCATCTTTTGTTTATATTTAAATATCAGTGTTTTTAAATTATTTTTAAACATCCAAGATTTTATTAGTTTCTGGTATACAATATAGCCATTCAATAATCACATACCTCACACAGTGTTCATCATGACAGTGCATATATTAATTCCCATCAATTATTTCACTCATTCCCCCTAATGCTCTTCCATCTTATAACCATCAGTTTCTTCTCTATACTTGACTATTTGATTTGTCACTTTCTCTTTTCTTTCCATTTATGCATTTATTTTGTTTCTTAAATTCCACATATGATGAGTGAAATCATATGGTATTTGTTTTTCTCTGACTTGCTAATTTTGCTTAGCATTATGTTCTCTAGTTCCATCCATGTAGCAAATAGAAAGATTTCATTCTTTTTTATGAATATATCACATATTACTCATATATATGTTACTTATATATTCATATTACATATATATGAGCAATATCTATCTATCTATCTATCATCTATCTATCTATCTATCTATCTATCTATCTATCTATCTATCTATCTATCATCTAATCTCACATCTTCTTTATCCATTCATCAGTCCATAGACACTTGGGTGGCTTCTATAGTTTAGCTATTGTAAATAATGTTGCTTTAATCATAAGGGTGCATGTATCCCTCTCAATTAGTGTTTTTATATTCTTTGGATAAATATCTAGAAGTGCAATTGCTGGATCATAAAAATAGTTCTATATTTAACTTTTTGCGGAATCTCCATCCTGTTTTTCACACTGGCTGCTCCAGTTTGTGCTCCCACCAAAAGAGAAAAAATTCCCTTTTCCATATCCTTGCCAAAACCTATTGTTTCTTATGTTGTTGATTTTAGCCATTCTGACTGATTTGAGGTTATATCTCATTGTAGGTTCGATTTACATGTCCCTGATGATCAGCAATGTTGAGCATCTTTTCATGTGACTGTTGGTCATTTGAATGCCTTTAGAGAAATATCCATTCATGTCTTATGCCCATTTTAAAATTGAATTATTTGTTCTTGGGTGTTGATATGAATAAGTTCTTTAGATATTTTGATTACTAACCCTTTATCAGATATGTCATTTGCAAATATCTTCTCTCATTCTATAGGTTGTCTTTTAGTATTATTATTTCCTTCACTGTATGGGAGCTGCTTCAAGAGACAGTCTTAGGGTAAAAAAGTTGCTACTACCAATGTCAAAGTCACTACCTGTATTCTTTTCTAAGATATTTTTATAGTTTCTGGTCTCACTATTGGGCCTTTCATCAATTTTTAAATTATATTTGTGTGTGGTGTAATAAAGTGCTTCAGTTTCATTATTTTGCATGTTACTGTCCTGTTTTTCCAGCACCATTTGTTGAAGAAACTGACTTTTTCCCATTAGATACTATTTTCTGCTTTGTTGAAGATTAGTTTACTATATAGTTGTGAGTCCGCTTCTGGGTTTTCTATTCTGTTCCATTGATCTATGTGTCTGTTTATGTGCCAGTATCATACTGTCTTGATTATTACAGCTTTGTAATATAACTTAAGTTTGGAATTGCAGTGCCTCCATCTTAGCTTTTCTTTTTCAAGATTGCTTTGGTTATTTAGGGTATTATGTGGTTCCATTAAAATTTCAGGATTGATTGTTCTACCTCTGTGAGAAATGCTATTTGTATTTTGACAAGAATTTCATTAACTGTGTAGATTGCTTTGTGTAGTATAGAAAATTTAACAATATTTATTCTTCCAATTCATGAGCATGCAATGTCTTTCCATTTCTTTGTGTCATCTTCAATTTCTATCATCAGTGTTTTATAGTTTTCAAGAGTACAGTTCTTTCATCTCTTTGGGTAGGTTTATGACTAGGTATCTTATGGTTTGGGGTGCAACTGTAAATGGGATTGATTCCTCAATTTCTCTTTCTGCTGCCTCATTACTGGTATATAGAAATGTAACAGATATTTGTACATTGCTTTTGTGTCCTGTAATTTTTCTGAATTCATTTATCAGGTCTAGTAGTTTTTGGTGAAGTCTTTGGGTTTTCTATATAGAGTATCATGGCATCTACAAATAGTGAAAGTTTGACTGCTTCCTTGACAACTTGGAAGAATTTTTAATTTTGAGATATGATTGCTGAGGCTAGGTCTTCCAATGGTATGTTGAATAAAAGTGGTGAGAGTAGGTATCTTTGTCTTTTCCTAACGTTAGGGAAAGAACTCTCAGTTTTTCCCCATTAAGAAGAATATTAGCTTTCATTTTCTCATATATTGCATTTATTATGTTGACATATGTTGTTTTAAACCAACATTGTTGAGGGTTTTTATCATGAATGGATGTTGGTCTTTTATTTATTTTTTTTAAGATTTTATTTATTTATTTGACAGAGAGATCACAAGTAGGCAGAGAGGCAGGCAGAGAGAGGGGGAAGCAGGCTCCCTGCTGAGCAGAGAGTCTGATGTGGGCCTCGATTCCAGGACCCTGAGATCATGACCCAAGCCAAAAGCAGAGGCTTTAACCCACTGAGCCACCCAGGCACCCATGTTGGTCTTTTATTTTTTTAACTTATTTTTTTTAAGATTTTATTTGTTTTACAGAGAGAAATACAGCCAGAGAGGGAACACAAGCAGGGGGAGTGAGAGAGGGAGAAGCAGGCTTTCTGCCACGCAGGGAGCCTGATGCGGGGCTCGATCCTGGGTCTCCAGGATCATGACCTGAGCCGAAGGAAGTCACTTAACCAACTGAGCCACCCAGGCACCCCCATGTTGGTCTTTTCAAAAATGTTTTCTTCTTCTGCATCTATTGACATGATCACATAGTTCTTATCGTTTATCTTATTGATATGTTATACTACATTGATTGATTTGCAAATGTTGACCCACTATTGCCAACCAGGAATAAATCTCACTAGATCATGGTGCATGATTTTCTTACTGTATTGTTGGGTTTGGTTTGCTAGCATTTTGTGGAGGATTTCACATCTACTTTCATGAGGCATACTGGCCTAAGTTCTTTTTTTTAGTGGTGTCTTTATCTGGTTTTGGTATCAAGTTAATACTTCTCTCATAGAATGAATTTGGAAGTTTTCTCTCTTTTTATGTTTTTTTTTTAGAATAGTTTGGGAAGAATAAGCATTATCTCTACTTTAAATGTTTGGTAGAATTTGCCTGTGAAGACATGTAGTTCTAGACTGTTGTTTTGGGTAAGATTTTGTTTACTAATTCAGTTTTATTGGTGATGATGGGTTCAAGTTTTCTATTACTTTGTGCTTCAGTTTTGGTAGGCTTTTATGTTTCTAGGGATGTATCCATTTCTTCAAGGATGTCCAATTTGTTGGCTTTTTAAAAATATATTCTTTTATAGTTGTTTGCATTTCTGTGGTATTTGTTGTCATTTATCCAGTCTCATTTGTCTTTTTTTTTTTCATTAGATCCTTTCGTTTTTTTCTTTTTGATAAGTCTGGCTGGAGGTTTATCAATTTTTAATATTTTTCAGAGAAACAGCAACTGGTTTCATTGATCTGTTCTACTGTTATCTGGTTTCTACATAATTTATTTCTGTGCTAATCTTTATTATTTCCTTTTTTCTATTGGCTTTAGGATCAGTTTGTTGTTCTTTTTCTAGCTCCTTTTAGTATAATATTAGGTTATTTATTTGTGGTTTCTCTTACTTCTTGAGGTTGGACTAAATTACTTTCGACTTAGGACCACTTTTGCTCCATCCCAAAAGTTTTGGACTGTTGTGCATTTATTTTTTTTCCAATTTTTAAATTTCTTCTGTTGTTTCCTTATTGACCCATTCATTCTTTTTTTTCAATTTCTTTTTTTTTTTGTTACTTAAATTTTTTTTCCAGTGTTCCAAGATTCATTCCCCATTCCCCACACCGAGTGCTCCACGCAATAGGTGCCCCCAGTACCCACCACCAGGCTCTCCCAGCCCCCACCCCCCTCCCTTCAAGTCCCTCAGTTTGTTTCTGTGTCCAAAGTCTCTGTTGTTTCATTTCTCTCCCTGGATTACCCTACTTCCCATTTACGTTCCTTCTCCCACTATCCTCCAAGTTACCCCTCATGCACCACAAGTAAGTGAAACCATGTGATACTTGACTTTCTCTACTTGGATTATTTCACTCAGCATAATCTCTTCCAGTCCAGTCCATATTGCTATAAAAGTTGGATTTTCATCCTTTCTGATGGAGGCATAGTATTCCATTGTATATATGTACCACATCTTCTTTATCCATTCATCTGTTGATGGGCACCTTGGCTCTTTCCACAGTTTGGTGATTGTGACCATTGCTGCGATGAGCATTGGGGCACATATGGCCCTTCTTTTCACTACATCCGTATCTTTGGGGTAAATGCCCAGTAGTGCAATTGCAGGGTCATAGGGTAGCTCTATTTTTAATTTTTTTAAAGAATCTCCACACTGTTTTCCAAAGCGGCTGCACCAGTTTACATTCCCACCAACAGTATAAGAGGGTTCCCCTTTCTCCACAGCCTCTCCAACACTTGTTGTTTCCTGACTTGTTAATTTTGGCCATTCTGACTGGTGTAAAGTGGTATCTCAGTGTAGTTTTTATTTGAATTTCCCTGATAGTTAGTGACGCTAAACATTTTTTCATGTGTCTGTTAGCCATTTGTATATCTTCTATGGAGAAGTGCCTCTTCATGTCTCTTGCCCATTTTTTGATGTGTTCATCTTCTTTTTGGATGCTGAGTTCGAGTAGTTCTTTATAGATCTTGGATACCAGCCCTTTGTCTGTAGAGTCATTTGCAAATATCTTCTCCCATTCTGTGGGTTGCCTCTTTGTTTTGTTGACTGTTTCCTTTGCTGTACAGAAGCTTTTTATTTTGATGAAGTCCCAGAAGTTCATTTTTGCTTTTGTCTCCTTTGCCTTTGGAGACGTGTCTTGAAAGAACTTGTTTTGGCCGATGTCAAAGAGGTTACTGCCTATGATCTTTTCCAGGATTTGGATGGATTCCTGCCTCACGTTGAGGTCTTTCATCCATTTTGGGTTTGCCTTTGTGTGTGGTTTAAGAGAATGGTCTAATTTCATTCTTCTATACATAGCTGTCCAGTTTTCCAGCACCATATATTGAAGAGACTGTCTTTTTTCCACTGGATATTTTTTCCTGCTTTGTCAAAGATGATTTGCCCATAGATTTGTGGGGTCCATATCTGGACTCTCCACTCTGTTCCATTGGTCTATTTCTCTGTTTTTGTGCCAGTACCATCTGTCTTGGTAATCACAGCTTTGTAATAAGGCCTGAAGTCAGGTAATGAGATGCCCCCAGCTTTGCTTTTCTTCTTCAGCAATTCCTTAGCGATTCGGGGTCTTTTTTGGTTCCATATAAATTTTAGGATTGTTTGTTCCAATGTTTTGAAGAACGTTGGTGGAATTTTGATTGGAATCGCATTGAAAGTATAGATTCCTCTGGGCAGTATAGACATTTTGACAATGTGTATTCTTCCGATCCATGAGCATGGAATGGTCTTCCATCATTTTGTGTTTTCTTCAATTTCTTTCATGAGTGTTCTGTAGTTCCTCGAGTACAAATCCTTGACTTCTTTGGTTAGGTTTATTCCTAAGTATCTTATGGTTTTTGGTGCTATAGTAAATGGAATTGATTCATCGATTCTCTGATTTCCCTTTCTATTTTTTCTTTGTTAGTGTATAAGAATGCAACTGAATTCTGTGCATTGATTTTGTATCCTGTCACATTACCAAATTGTTGTATGAGTTCTAGTAGTTTGGGGGTAGAGTTTTTTGGGTTTTCCACATAGAGTATTGTGTCATCTGCAAAGAGAGAGAGTTTGACTTCCTCTTTGCCAAATTGGATAGCTTTTATTTCTTTCTGTTGTCTGATTGCTGTTGCTAGGACTTCTAACACTATGTTGAACAGTAGTGGTAAGAGTGGGCATCCTTGCCTTGTTCCTGATCTCAGAGGAAAGGCTGTCAGTTTTTCCCCATTGAGGATGATATTCACTGTGGGTTTTTTGTAGATAGATTTTATGAGGTTGAGAAATGTTCCCTCTATCCCTATACTTTGGAGAGTTTTGATCAGGAACGGATGTTGTTTTTTGTCAAATGCCTTTTCTGCATCAATTGAGAGTACCATGTGGTTCTTCTCTCTTCTCTTATTCATTTGTTCTATCACGTTGATTGTTTTGTGAGTCTTGAACCACCCTTGCATCCCTGGGATAAATCCCACCTGGTCATGGTGGATAATCTTTTTAATGTATTGTTGGATCCTGTTAAAAGGATCTTGTTGGAAATGGAAGACCATCTTTCATGCCAATGGACCCCAAAAGAAAGCCAGTGTGGTGATTCTCATATCAGACAAATGGATTTTAGTCTAAAGACTGTAGTCAGAGACACAGAAGGACACTACACCATTCTTAAAGGGTCTATAGATCAAGAAGATTGAACAATTGTAAATATTTATGCCCCCAACAAGGGAGAGGCAACTACATAAGCCAACTGTTAAACAAAATAAAGAATCATATTGCTGTGAGTACATTAATTGTAGGAGATCTTAACACACCATTCTCAGCAATGGACAGATCATCTAAACAGAAAATCAACAAAGAATCAAGAGCCTTGAATGACACATTGGACCAGCTGGATTTCATAGATATATTCAGAACATTCCACCCTAAAACAGCAGAATACTCATTCTTCTCGAGTGCACATGGAACTTTCTCCAGAATATACCACATACTAGGTCACAAATCACGGCTCAGCCGATACCAGAAGATTGAAATTATTCTCTGCTTATTCTCTGACCACAATGCCATGAAACTGGAACTCAACCATCATAAAAAGTTCAGGAGAAAATCAAACACTTGGAAGCTAAAGACGATCCTGCTCAAGAATCTGTGGATCAACCATGAAATCAAAGAAGAACTGAAACACTTCATGGAAACCAATGAGAATGAAGATACATCGATCTAAAACCTATGGGATACAGCAAAGGCAGTCCTAAGGGGGAAATTCATAGCCATCCAAGCCTCACTCAAAAAAATTGAAAAATCCCGAATACATCAACTCTCATTACACCTTAAAGAACTGGAAAATCAACAAAAAATTAAACCAACCCCCCGCACAAGATGGGAAATAATAAAGATTAGAGCAGAGATGAACGAATCAGAAGCTAGAGATATAGTAGAATGCATCAACGAAACTAGAAGCTGGTTCTTTGAAAGAATCAATAAGATTGATAAACCATTGGCCAAAGTAATCCAAAAGAAAAGGGAGAAGACCCAAATTAATAAAATTATGAATGAAAGGGGAGAGATCACAGCTAACACCAAGGAAATAGAAACAATCATCAAAAATTACTATCAACAATTACATGCCAATATGTTTAACAACCTAGAAGAGATGGATACATTCCAGAAACCTATAAACTACCATGACTGAAACAGGAAGACATTGACAATTTGAATAGGCCTGTATCTAGTAATGATATTGAAGCAGTGATCAAAAACCTCCCCAAAAACAAGAGTCCAGGCCCAAACGGATTCCCTGGGGAATTCTACCAAGCATTCAAAGAAGAAATAACACCTATTTTCTGAAGATCTTTCAAAAAATAGAAACGGAACAAAAACTTCCAGACTCTTTCTATGAACCCAGCATCACTCTAATCCCCAAACCAGACAAAGACCCCATCAAAAAGGAGAACTTCAGACCAATATCACTGACCCATTCGTTTTTTAGTAGCATGGTGTTTAACCACCACGTATTTGTGTCCTTTTCCCAAATTTTCATTGTAGTTAACTTCTAGTTTCTTCAAATTATGGTTCAGAAAAGGTATATAATATGATTTCAATATTTGTATTCATTGAGGCCTGTTTTGTGACCTAACATGTGATCTGTTCTGAAGAATGTTCCCTGTGAAATTGAAAAGAATGTGTATTCTCACGTTTTAGGATCAGATGTTCTGAATATATCTGTTAAATCAATCAGGTTCAGTATGTCATTCAAAGCCATTTTTTCCTTTTTTACTTTCTGTTCCAATGATCTGTTCATTGATGAAAGTGGGGTGTTAAAGTCTCCTACTATTATTGTGTTGCTATCAATTAGTTCTTTATGTTTGTTATTAATTGCTTTATATTTGGGTACTACCATATTTGGTACACAAATATTTATATTTATTATATCTTTTTGTTGTATTGTTCCCTCTATGATTGTATAAAAACCCATATTTGTTTCTTTTTATAGTCTTTGTTTAAAATCTGGATTGTTCAATGTAAGCATTGCTATACCAGCTTTTGTTTGACTTCCATTTGTATGATAAATGTTTCTCCACTGCCTCATTCTGAATCTGCAGGTGTCTTTATGTCTAAAATAAGTCTCATGCAGTCACCATATAAGTGTTGTTGTTGTTGTTGTTGTTGTTGTTTTAATACGTTCTGGCACCCTGTCTTCCAATTGGAGTACTTAGACAATTTACATTTGAAGTAATTATTGATAGATATGTATTTACAGCCATTTTCTTGTTTGTTTTGCGATAGTTTCTCAAGATTCCCTCTGACTCTTTCTTGTCTTTTTCTCATGGTCTACTAATCTTTTTCAGTGATATATTCAAATTTCTCTCTCTTTATTCTTTGAATATTTATTAGTGTTTTTTTGATATATGGTTACCATGTATTTTGCATATAACTCTGAAAATAACAGTCTATATTATTGATGGTCATTCATGTTTGAACCCATTATTTTCTCCTCTCCTCTCCTTCTCACAGTTTAGGTATGTTATTATATGTTATATCCTTTGTGTGTGTGTGTGTGTGTGTGTGTGTGTGTGTGTGTGTGTGTGTGTGTGTGTGTGTGTGTGTGTGTCTGTGTGTGTTTACCTTTACTGATTTTACAGAAGTAATATTTCCGGTTTTGTATGGAAAATACTGTTTATACGATCTTTATATGATCACTTTATATAGTCACTTTTGCCTTTATACGGTCACTTTTGTTCTCTCCACTTAAAAGTGTCCTTTAATATTCCTTGCAGGGCTGGGTTAGTTGTTACAAACTCCTCTGGATTTCATTTGGGAAACTCTGTATCTGTCCTTCTATTCTAAATTATAGTCTTACTGGATATAGTATTCTCGGCTGTGGATTTTCCTCATTCAGTACTTTGACTATATCATGGCTCTCTCTTCTGGCTTGCCATTGAAAATCTGGTTTCCATTAAAAATTCTCCTGGTAGCCTTATGCATTTTCCCTTGTAAATTAATGACTACTTTTGTCTTGTTGCTTTTCAGGATTTTTCTTTCTTTATTACTAATTTTGTGACTTTATTTACAATGTACCTTGATGTGGATCTCCTTTTGTTAATTTTGATGGGAGTTCTCTGTTCCTCCTGGATCTGGATGTCCGTTTCCAGATTAGGAAAGTTTTCAGCTATTATTTCTTCAAATAAACTTTCTACCCTCTTTTCTCTCTCTTCTTCTGGCCTTCCTATAATACAAATGTCATTATGTTTGATGGAGTCACTGAGTTACTTAAGTCTAATCTCAGTTTTTAAAAGGTTTTATTTATTTATTTGACAGAGAGAAACACAGCTAGAGAGGGAACACAAGCAGGGGGAGTGAGAGAGGGAGAAGCAGGCCTCCCACAGAGCAGAGAGCCTGATGCAGGACTTGATCCTGGGTCTCCGGGATCATGACCTGAGCTGAAGGCAGTTGCTTAACCAACTGAGCCACCCAGGCACCCCAAGTATAATCTCATTGTACATAATTCTTTCTCTGTTTTGTGTGACTTCATTGCTTTCCTTTGCTTTGTCTTTTAGGTCAGTAATTCTTACCTCTGGTTCTTCCAGCTTGCTGTTCATTGCATCAGTTGTGCTTCTAATCTCATTTATTGCACTATTCATCTTTGATTGATTCTTTTTTAATTCTATTGTCTCTTTGGTAAGGATCGCCCTGATATTTTGTATTATTTTCTCAAGCCCAGTGAGTATCCTTATATTTGTTTCTCTATCTTCCATATTAGGCATGTTACTTAACTCTTTTTCACTTAGATCTGTCACCATGCCTTAATCTTTTTCTTTCATTTGGGATAAATTCTTCCATCTTGGAATTTCCGTAGGTCTCTTTCTTCTGTATGTTAAAAAAAGCCAGTTATGTCTCTTGCTCCTGAAGGGGAACTTTTTTTTGAAGAAGACGTCCTGTTGTGCCCAAGGCCTGGTGATTCAGGGAGTGTCTCCAGTGTGCTGTGTGTGTTTGTTGTTGTGTTCTGGTTGATTTATCCCCCAATTAGGTCATCTGGTGGTTTTAACTAGGTGTGTTCTTTTGTGAAATGAGATTTGTCACCACCTCAACTGGAACTGAAGACTTGCAAAACTTTCTGGTAGGGATATGTGGTGTGAGCAGGGATTTGTGCTGGTCTTCTAGGAGATGGGTTTGTTGTGCTGGAAGTGAGATAATCATTACTGAGACAGGCAGTTTCACCAAAGTACAACGGGTTGGGGCTTAGTGTAAGCAACTTAGGGAGTCTGTGACAGCTCTGCTGGCTTTGTTTGTGCTGAGTATTAAGGGCAAAAAATGGTGCTGGCAAGTTTTTTAATTCCCAGAGAGGTGTCCATGAATGTTGCCTCTCTATGGTGTGCTCTGAGAAGAGTGAATAATCTCCTAATTGTCTTCTCTCTCCAGATTTCTGTTTCCATGTATCTATCCCTGGGTTTATTTGCCTGCCTTCTATCTAAGAGCAGTGCAATGTGCTCTAAGTCCACACATTTTTAAAGCTTCAGGCTTTATGTTCCACTAGTTGCAAGAATTCACAAAAATAAGCCCTGATCATTTTCCATGCCAAATGGTTTTGGGATATTTATTCTCCTTGTACATTCCCATGTGCTTCTCTCTCTCTTTCCCTTCTCTGTGACCATGGCCCCCTTCCCTCCACAGCAGCTGGGACCCATTTCTCCCCTATACCACATCTCCACACTTCCTACTTTCTTCAGTATAGTCTTTTCTTGCCCTTTAGTTGTGAAGTTTGTTATATCAGTCTTCAGGTCAATTTCTTGGGTATTAAGGATGGTTTTATAGTTATCTAGCTGTGTTCATCATGAAACAAGTCAAGCATAGTGTCCTCCTATTCCACGACCATTTTCCTCAAGTCTTTTTCTAACTATTTAAATATATCATTCCATTTCCTTCTGGCCTGCAAATCCACTAGGAAATCTGATAATCATTTTATGCAGTTTCCCTTGAATGCAATAAGTTGCATTTTTCTTGTTCAGCTCAAACTTTCTTGGTACTAGTCTTAAAAATTTGACTGTATTTAGGTATTGGATTTATTTTGTTTCAGGTTATTTGGGATATTTGGGGCTTCCCAGTTGTAAATGTCCATTTTCTCCTTAAAATTAGGAGTTTTCAATCATTATGTATTTGAATAAGTTTCCTGGTGCTTAATCTCTCCTTTATACTGCTAGAACTCCCATAATGTATATATTTATGAATGACTATTGACCCCCAATCTCTTAAGCTTTGTTCATTTTTCATTGTTTTTATCTTCTCTGACTGAATTATTACCAATGAATTTTGTCATGGTCTGCTGATCCTTTCCTGTGCTTGAGCTAGTCTACTTTTGAATCTCTCTAGTGAATTTTTCAGTTCAATTATTACATTCTATAGTTCCATGATTTCTATTTTGTATTTTAAGAAGTTATCTATTGTTGAAATTTTCACACTGTTTATTAATTGTTCTCTTGACCTTCATGTGCATTTTTATGATTATTTTAAATTCTGTCAGGTAAATTATGTATTTCTGTCCTTTTAGCCTCAGTTTCTGGATATATTTCCTATTTCTTTATTTGGAAATTATTTACCTGATTTCCTCATTTTCTTTGATTCTCTACCTTGGTGTTTATTTATTAGACAAAAAAGCCAGTCCTCTTAGTCTTCATGGACTGACTTCATACTGGAGAAGACTGTCATCAATCAGCTCTGGCTGACTCCCAAACCTTCTAGCTAGCCTAACTTGTTTTCTTTATTATATTTTCTTTCTCTCCCCCCAGATCTCTCTCTCTCTTTTTTAATCATTCTAGTTTCCAACATGGTATTTGTATACCTTAATCCTGATCCCCTATTCCTTCCATTCCACAACCCACCACCATTCTGATAACCATCAGTTTGTTCTCTATAGTTAGAAGTCCATATCTTGGTTCGTTTCTCTTTTTTCCCTTGTTCATTTGTTTTGTTTCTTAAATTTCACATATGAGTTAAATGATATAGTATTTGTCTTTCTTTACTTATTTTTTAAGCATTATGCTCTCTAGCTCTATCCATATTGTTACAAATGGCAAAATTGCATTCTTTTTTATAGTTGAATAGTATTTCATTGTATATATATACCACATCTTCTTTATCAATTTCTCTATCAATAGATACTTGGGCTGCTTCCATAGTTTGGCTATTGTAAATAATGCTGCAATAATCCTAAGGGTGCATGTATGCATGTGAGTTGGTGTTTTTGCATTTTTTAGATATAGATAAATATCCAATAGCACAAAACTTGGATCACAGCATACTTCTATTTTTAATTTTTGGAGAACCTCCATTCTGTTTTCCATAATGGCTGCATCAATTTGCAGTCCCATCAACAGTGTAAGTGGATTCCATTTTCTCCACATCTTGCCAACACTTGTTTCTTGTTTCTTGTGTTTTTAACTTTAGCCATTCTGACAGGTGTGAGTTGATATCCCACTGGACTTTTAATTTACATTTCCCTGCTGATAAGTGATGTTGAGTAGCTTTTTCATGAGTCTGTTGGTCATCTATATGTCTTCTTTGGAGAAAGGTCTGTTCATGTCTTCTGCTCATTTTTAATTGGGTTACTTGTTTTGGGGGTTCTATTGGTTCTTGGTATATTTTGGGTACTAACAATTTATCAGATGTCATTTATGATGTATTCCCCCATTCCAAAGGTTGTCTTTTAGGTTTTTTGATGGTTTTTATCTTGTAATCTTAATAGTTTATTTTTGCTTGTTTCCCTTGCCTCAGGAGACATGCTTAGAAAAAAGTTGCTAAAGCCAATGTAAAAGAAGTCACTGCCTGTGTTATCTTCTAAAATTTTGATGGTTTTTTGTCTCACATGTAATTTTTTCATCCATTTGGAATTTATTTTTCTGTGTGGTGTAAGAAGTTGGCCCAGTTTCATTCTTTTGCATGTGGCTGTCTAATTTTCTTCTTTTTTTCTTTTTTTTAAAGATTTTATTTCATTTATTTGACAGAGAGAAACACAGCCAGAGAGGGAACATAAGCAAGAGGAGTGAGAGAGGGAGAAGCAGGTTTCCTGCCGAGCAGGGAGCCTGATGTGGGACTCGATCCTGGGTCTCCAGGATCATGACCTGAGCCAAAGGCAGTCGCTTAACAAACTGAGCCACCCAGGCACCCCGGCTGTCTAATTTTCTAAACAATATTTTGTTAAAGACACTGGTTTTTGCTCATTGTATAGTCATTCTTCCTTTGTCAATGATTAATTGACCATATAATTGTGGGTTTACTTCTGCATTTTCTGTTCTAATCCATTGATCTATATGATCTTTCATCAGTACTTTATATTTTTTAGAGTACAGGTCTTTCACCCCTTTGGTTAGGTTTATTCCTAAGTATCTTAGTATTTTTGTTGTATTTATAATGGGATAATGGGATTTATTTCTTAATTTATCTTTCTGCTGTTCATTATTACTCTATAGGAATACAACAGATTTCTGTAGATTGATTCTGTATCCTGCAATTTTACTGATTTTACCAGTTGTAATAGATTTGGATAGAGTCTTAAGGGAGTTCTGTATATAGTATTATGCCATCTGCAAATAGTGAGAGTATTACTTCTCCTTCTTCTTTTTTTTTTTTTACAAATTTGGATAAATTTTATTTCTTTTTTGTTTGATTGCTCTGGCTAGTACTTTCAGTACTGTGTTGAATAAAAATGTTGAGTAGACATCCTTTTTTTTTGTTCCTGAACTTAGAGGAAAAGCTTTTCACCTTTGGATATGATGTTACCTGTAGGTTTTCATATAAGGTCTTCACTGTGATAAGATTTTTTCCTTCTAAACCTACTTAGTTCAGGGCTTTTATCATGAGTGCATGTTGTACTTTAACAAATGCCTTTTATGTATCTATTGAAGTGATCATAGAGTTTCATCCTTTCTCTTACTAATGTGTTGAATCCCATTAATTCTTTTGTGAATGTTAAATCATCCATACACACCAGGAATAAAAATAACTTTATCATGTTCTGTGATTTTTTAAATATATGGTTGGGTTTGATTTACTAATATTTTGTTGATGATTTTTGCATCTATACTCTTGAGAAATATTTCCCTGTAGTTCTCTCTCTCTCTCTCTCTCTCTCTCTCTGGTGTCTTTATCTGGTTTTGGCATCAGGGTGATACTGGGTTTATAAAATGAATTAGGAAGTTTTCATCCCTATTGTATTTTTTGGAATAGTTTGAGAAAAATAAGTATTAACTCTTCTTTAAATGTTTGGCAGAATTCACCTGTCTAGTCATTTGGTCTGGGACTTTCGTTTATTGGGAGTGTTTGATTTCTGATTCAATTTATTTTCTGGTGATTGATTTCCTCAAATTTTCTATTTTCTTCTGGTTGGGTTTTTGTAGGTTATATGTTTCTAGAATTTATTCATTTCTTCTAAGTTGTCTAATTTGTGGGTATATAGTTTTTCAAAATATTCTTTTACAATTGTTTGTGATTCTATTTGCTGTTGTATCAATTTTGTTATCCTTTCAAAGAACCAGATCCTTGTTTCATTGATCTGTTCTATTGTTGTTGTTATTTTGGTTTGCTTGTTTGTATATCATTTATTTCTCTTCTAGTCTTTATTATTTATTTCTTTTCCCCATGTTTGGGTTTTGTCTGTTCTTCTTTTCTAGCTCCCTTTGTTGTAACATTAAGTTGTCTATTTATGATTTTTCTTCCTTCTCAAGGTAGACCTATGTTGCTGTAAATTTCCCTCTTAGATCCACTTTGCTGTGTCCCAAAGATTTTCAACCATTTTGCTTTCATTTTCCTTTGTTTCCATGTAATTTTTTTATTTCCTCTATTTGCTGGTTTACCCATTCTTTGTGTAATGTACCCATTCTTTGTGTAATGTAATAGCATGTTATTTAGCCTCTATATATTTGTGTTGTTTATAGATTTTTTTCTTGTGTTTGATTTCTATTTTCATAGCATTGTGGTCAGAAAACACATAGTAAAATGTTGATTTTTTTGGAACTTGTTGAAGCTTGTTTTGTGGTCTAATATGTGTTCTATTCTGGAACGTTTTCCCTGTACATTTGGAAGAATGTATATTCTGATATTTTAAGACAGAATGTTCTGAATATGTGTGTTAAATCTATTTAGCCCAGTGTGTCATTTAAAGCCACAGTTTTCTTCTTGATGATTTGTTTGGATGATCTGTCCATTGATGTATGCGCTATATTAAAATCCTCTACTATTAATGTGCTACTATTGATTAGTTCCTTTGTGGCTATTATTAAAAGTCATATGTACTTGAGTGTCCCCATGTTGAGTACAGAAATATTTAAAATTGTTATATCTTCTTGTTTGATTTTGATTTATTGTCCTTCTTTATCTCTTATTATAGTCTTTGTTTTAAAGTCTGTTCAATTATTCCTACCCCATCTTTCTTTTCACATTCATTTGCATGATAAATGTTTCTCCATTCCCTCACTTTCAATCTGCATGTGATTTTTGCTCTGAAATGAGTCTCTTGTGTGCAACATATAGATGCGTTGTATTTTTTTATCTGTTTGTTTTGTTTTTTTGGTTGGTTTGGCTTGGTTAGATTTGTTTTCTTTTTTTAATACATTCTGACCCCTTAGTCTTTTCTTTATTATTATGTTATGTTAGTCACCATGCAGTATATCATTAGTTTTTGATGTAGTGTTCCATGATTCATTGTTTGTATATGTGCTCCATGCAATCTATGCCCTCCTTAATACTCACACCGAATTCACCCATCCCCCAAAAGCCTCCCAAGAGTAGCTAGTTTGTTTCCCAGAGTCCATAATCTCTTACCCTATGTCTTTTGATTAAAATATATTATCCATTTAATTCAGAAAAATTATTGATAGATATGTATTTGTTCCATTTTGTTACTTTGTGGTTGTTTCTATAGATTTTCTGTGATCCTTTCTTTTCTTGATCTCTTTCATAGTCTGTTGGTTTTCTTTATTAATACACTTGGAATCTTCCCTCTTTATTTTTTGCATATTTATTACTTGTTTTAGATTTATGGTTGCCCATATATTTTTATATAACATTTTCTGCATAGAGTTGCATAAAGGAAGTTGATGGTCACTGAAGTTTAAACCCATTCTTTATTCTTTTTCCCACCATGTTTTAAATACATGGTGTCATATATTATAAAATAATTTTTTATTTTTTATTTTATGAATTCATATACTGATTTTTACAGAAATATTTGTTTTGTTCTTTTGTGCTTTTTACTTTTCATACATTATTTCTGGTCCTTTACACTCAAAGAGTTCATTTTGATATTTCCTGTAAGGCTGGTTTAGTAGTCATTAACTCCTTTAATTTTTGTTTGAGAAACTCTTTATTTCTATTTTTATTCTGAATCATAGCCTTGCTAGATAGAGTATTCTTGGCTGCAGATTTTTCCTTTTCAACATTTTGAATATATCATGGCACTCCCTTCTGGCCTGCAAAGTCTCTGCTGAAAAATCTGCTCATAGCCATATGGTATTTCCCTTGTATGTAACTGTCTTCTTTACTACTTTACTTCTTTACTTCTTCTTTACTTTAACATTTTTTTCTTTATTGTCATTTTTTGCCATTTTAATTATTATGTGCCTTGGTGTGATCCTCTTTGGGTTGAATTTTTGGGAGGATCTCTGTGTTCTTTTCCCCAAATTAGGGAAGTTACAACTATTATTTCTTCAAATAAATTTTCTGCCCCCCTTATTTCTCTCTTATTCCTCTAAGATCCCTATAATGTAGATGTTACTACACTTGATGGAGTCGCTGACTTCCCTAAGACTATTCTCAAGTTGCATAATTTTCTTCCCACTCCTTTGCTCAGCTCAGTTACTTTCCATTACTCTCTCTTTGTTAATTCATTAATTTGTTCCTCTGCTTCAGCTCACTTACTATTTATTCCATCCATTATGTTTTTGATTTATTTTCTTGTGTTCTCAATCTCTGATTGGTTCTTTATCTCTGTTAAGGGTCTCACTGATAGCATCCACTCTTTTCTCCAGTCCAGTTAGTATCTTTATGATCATTACTTTACATTCTCTATGATACATATTGCCTATATTCATTTTACTTTGGTCTCCTGCTGTATTTTTATCCTTTTCTTTCATTTGAAAGAGGTTTCTCTGTCTCTTCATTTTGTCTGACATTCTGTGTCTCTCTTTTTTAAGATCTTATTTATTTGAGAGAGAAAGAATGAGAGAAAGAGAGAAAATATGAGATGAGGGGAGGGCCAGAGACAGAAGAAGACTTCCTGCTGAACAGGAAGCTGATGTGGGACTCAATCCTGGGACTCCAGGATCATGACCAAAGCTGAAGGCAGTCACTCAACCATCTGAGCCACCCAGGTGCCCTCTGTGTTTGTTTCCGTATGTTAGCAAAGTTCGGATGCTTTTCTTGCTCTTATGAATAATAGCCTTATGAAGGAGAGTTTCTGTATTGTCCTGCAGTGCAGTGTCCCTTGTTTCCCAGGGCCTGGCACTTCAGGAAGTGTCTCCTATGTGTTTTGCATATGCTCTGCTGTTGGGTCGTGACCTCTTTTTCCTTCAGTCCAGTTGTCTGCAGAGCCTCACTTTGCCTATTATGCACAGCATGGTGTGCAGTGGTCTGCTTATAAAATAAGACCTTCCCTTTACCACTGCCAGAACTGAGGTCTCCCAAATCCATGGTTCAGGAGCTGTTGTGTTGGTGGATTTTCACACATCTTCTCATGAAGGGATTTGTAGAATGTGGACTCAAACATTTATGATTGGGAGAAGCTGATCTGCTGCAGCATGGGTGACAAGTTTGGTGCAAGAAAATTAGGAAAGGAGTATTGGTATCATGCTGGTTCCTGTAATCAACCTTTGTTTATGTTTGGGGCAGGGGAGGGAAGTGGCACTTGACCGCTCCTTTTTTCTGATCCCTGTCTCCCTAGGCCATGTTTTGAGATGAACAAATCACTTTCTCTCCTATCTGCCCGTTGTGTTTTTCAAACTGCTATTTCTATGCTGTATCTGCAAGGGCTATTTATGATGCTGTCTCTTGCTTCTCATGCTCTCCCAGAGCCAAGCACACAGATTTTATTTAATTCCAGGTTTTTTTTTAAATAATAATTCCAGTTTTTAAGCCCTGTTTGTTTTAAGAACTTATGAAATTTGACCCCCCTCACTTATAAAGGTAAATATTATTGTTCATGAGCTTCTTGTGGAAGTCTGTTTTATTCACTTCTCTGCACTACATGTTCCCTCCCCACTGCAGTCATAGTCCATTCCATTGCCTTTCATATCCTCTTCAATATGGCCTCTTCTCTTCTTTTAGCTGTGAAATGTGTTCTGTTTATCTTCAGGTCATTTCCTGGGTTGTTACACTGATGCAGGTGTTATCTAGTTGTATCTATGGGATGGGTTTAGCTTAGATTCTTTCTACTCTGTCATCTTACCAGTTGACCTATTTTTTTTTTTAGCAGCTCACAGGAATCTAAATTATGTTTGGTTCTTTTAGGCACTATGAGACAAGGTGCTATTTTCACAGAAAGGTGACAAATAATATGGATTTTTGGACACAAGGTGCAAGTCTTTCTGTCACCTGATAGAAGCTGGGAGAAGAATTTTTCATCTGCTCACTCTGTGCTGAGCCAGGAGGAGTGGCTCTGGTGATTGGCAGTCCAATCTTCCCAAGAGTGGCTGTATTATGCCATATTCCATCAGTTCTCTAGTATAGTAGAGTGTGAGTCCCATTAGCTGGACAGAATTCAGTCCCCAGAAATGTCAGGATGTCATTCATACAATGTGCTTTTTTCCCTTCAAGGGCAGTTGGGAACTGGAGAGTTTTTCTCCACTTGTTCTGTGTTGAGCCTTGGAGTGGGAACTGTCCTTCCAAACTGCTATTTCTGTTTTCATTGTCGAGCACTGGCTAAGGTATTTGTCTCTTGTCTTTTCCAAACTTTAAGACAAGGCAGACAGAAGTCAAAACTCTGGATAGCCCCAAGACAAGTTGAAACATTAATATGTGATGTACCTCCATCCCTTTCCATGCAAAAACTGGCACCTGAGATTATTCAACTGCTATTTCTGTGCTTATCTTGGGGGAGTGGCTATGGAAACTGCAAACCTGAATTTCAGTCTTGGTTCTCACTGGCCTCAAGCAGTCAAAGTATGTCATGCCCCATGTTCCATTAGTGTTCTAAGACAGGCTATATATAAACTAGTCTTTGTGGCCTCTGGAAATATTGGGGCATTGGCTATGCCATGTATCACTTTTCCTCCCCAGGGAGAAACTTGTTGCTGAGGGTTTTCATCTGGGTTGGGAGAAAGAGCTATGGCTACATTGTCATTTCTGTTCTTACTGGCTTAAGCAACTAGAGTCCCATCAACCCTCCAATGTTAGATGGATGTCAGTCCTTTACATAGCCCCCAGAAATGTTGGGGTATTGGACATAGAGCACATCTCTTTCCCTTCCCAGTGATAAGTTGGAGAGTATTGTAACAATCATATGGTGTTTTTCTGGGGGTAGGGATTATGGCAATAAAGTATTTTAAATGTACCTACTGGCTTTTATGTGCCTGGTTTCACACTTACCCTGGGTGCTGGAGCCTCTTTACTAGTTTTTGAATTTCTCACAAAGGAAATCTGCCCCAGAATTATTTATGAGGGAAACAGGGTCCAGAGCTTCTAATTTTGCCATCTTGTTGACCAACCCTGACCAAGTGTTAAGAGTATGTTTCCTAACAGCACAGTCTTGTTTCCCCTTTGTATAGTAATGCATCAGTTTCTCTTCATTTCTGAAAATTTATAATAGTTTGTCTAGATGCAGAATTCATCATCACCAGTTATTTTAATTCTTTACTTGAAAAATGTTGTGCCACTTTATTCTGGTCCCCATGGATTCAGATGAGAATTCTGTTGTCATTTGAATTGTTGTACACTTATAAGTGATGCACTATTTTGCTTTGGCTTTAAAGATTTCTTATATTCATCTTATCTTTCAGTTTAAGTATGATTTGTCTTGCATGTATTTCTTTAAGTTAATCCTGTTTTAGGATTTGTGCAACTTATTGGATCAGCAGGTTTATATCTTTCTCCAAATTTTGGAACCCTTCTGCCATTATTTCTTGAAATATCTGTTTAATCTTATTCTCTATCTCACCTCAATTTTTGTGATTTTAAAGATACCAATGCTATATATTTTGTTATTATCCCATAGATTTTTTTTTTACATTTGTGTAGGATACCCTGCAGTTACGTTTTAGAAATATTTTATTATTTTTTCAGTGTTCCAAGATTCATTGTGCACCACACCCAGTACTCCATGCAATATGTGCCCTCCTTAATACCCACCACCAGGCTCACCCATCCCCTCACCCTCCTTCCTTCCAAAACCCTCAGTTTGTTTCTGAGTCCACAGTTCTTTGAAATGTCCCTCCTTTTTTCATTATATATTTTTTCTATTGTTTTGACTAGGTAAATTCTATTTATCTGTTCTCAACTCCTTTTATTCTAACCTCTGTCATTTCCTATCTACTACTGAGATGGTTTAATGGGCTTTTCATTTCTATTTTTTTAGTTGTCTCATTTCCATTTAGTCTTTTATAAGGTACCTATTTCTTTGCTTTAATTATTTCTTTTCCTTTTATTGAAAAAATAATAATTGTTGAAGCATTTTTATGGTACCTGCTTTAAAATCCTTGTCAGCTAATTCTAACACATAACTAATCTTGGTATTGTTTATTGTTTATTGTTTGTTGGCATCTGTTTATTGTCTTTTCTCATTTAAGCTGTGATTTTTCTGGTTATTTGACACATATTTTTTTATTGTAACTTGGAAATTTTGGTTATTATGTTAGATTTGGGGTCGTATTGAAATCTTTTATTTTAGCAAGCAAGTACCCTGTTTACATTGAGTGCATAAGTCTTAGCTTATTTGGGGGGGCTATAGTTCCAATAACAATTTTATTCTAAGAGAATATTGTTATGGCAGGACCTCCATTGTTGGGGTTCCTCAGCTTTCTTGTTTTCTCATGGTGGGGGAGAAGAGTCTCAAGCTCATAGGGATAAAGAAGTTTCACAGCTCTTGCCCTTGCCATGGAGGAAGCCCCTCACCAATGTCACCCTTCCAGGCAGTGACTTTCATTGAGGGATAGAAGTCTCAGGTTCAACAGAGAAAGGAAAAAATTTTGTGACCAGTTTTTGTCAATGGAGTTCCCAATTGATTCCCCCTTGCCAGTGGTGCTGGGATTACTTCATTTTGTCAATGTGACTCTTGATCCAGGAGAGGAAAGATCTTGGGCCACATGTTGTTAGGTTGCTTATAGGGAAACAACAGACATGGTTGCCTTCTGTTGAGTGAAGGGACTTTTATTCTTTATTTTTTAAATATTTTATTTATTTATTTGACAGAGGCAAACACAGCTAGAGAGGGAACACAAGCAGGGGGAGTTAAAGAGGGAGAAACAGACTTCCCGCTGAGCAGGGAGCCCAATGCAAGGCTCGATCCCAGGACTCCGGGACTCTGGGATCATGACCTGAGCCTAAGGCAGATGCTTAACAACTGAGCCACCCAGGTGCCCCAAGTGAAAGGCCTTTTAAAATGCCCTGAAGTTTTATACATCTTCTATTCCTGGAGTTCCAAGCCAGCTCACCTTCCTTGTTGTACTTGCTTTGGTTGTTTCATGCATTATTTTTATTTTGATAATCTCCCTCTTATGAGGGAGAACTAGAAAGATATGTATCTACACTATCTAGTCTGGATCACAAGTTCCCATAATTGTGTTTTTGAAAGATTACTCTGGCTGCAGTGAAATTTTCAAATGGAGGCTAGAAAGGATGAGCTATATAATTAATTTTATCCATTTTTTAAATGGGATATGTCTAATGGAATTGCTCCCACAATCTGTGACTTTTATCACAGATGAATCTATAGCGATTTTCAGACCTTATAATTGCTATTTTTAGTAGCCCAAACTACTTGGATAAGAATATAATTGCCATGCCATCATTTCCTTACTAGATGGAGTTGTTTACTATGAGAAAAACATATACCCTATACTTTCACTATGTCTTTTTAACTTTTGTATTTAAAACTATACTATCTTCTGCCTCTCACTCTACTACCTTTATTTCCTAAAATGTGAGATATCTGACATATATATAACAAATCAACATCATCCCAAACACACCCTTCAGTCTCCAGCTTCAGATAACAGCTCTCTGACACCCCATCTCACACCTAAACAGTGTATTGTATGCTTCCAACACATCAACCTTGTTCTCTGGTTGTATTATACTTCATATCTATATTAATCATGTTTCTCTAGAGAAACAGAATAAATAGGAAAGATAGAGAGAAATATATTTATTTATAAGAAGCTGCCTTACATGATTATGGAATGTGACAAGTCACAAAATCAAGAGTTTGCAAACTGGAAACCCAGGATAGATGATGTAGTTTCAGTTTGAAGACTGACAGGCTCAACCCAAGAAAATTTCATGTTTCTTCTCAGGCCTGAAGGCAGCAAAAAACTAATGTCCCAGCTTGAAGGCAGTCTTGCAGAAGAATAATCACAAGATAGACGGTCTTATTGTTTTATTCAGGCCTTCACCTAATTGGACATGGCCCACTAACATTGGGGAGGGCAATCTTCTTTACTCAATCTACCAGTTCAAATGTTAATCTCATCCAGAAGTACTCACAGAGACACACCCAGAATAATGTTAACCAAATGTCTGGGCATCCCAGACATTGCAATATTTTTTATTGAGTATATGGTCAAATTTATCTATCTCATTTTAAAAACCTTTTGAAAACCTAATGTGTACCAAATGTTTTATATATATTATTAACTCTAGTTCATAAACTAAACCAATGAGCTCGGTATTATCATTATTCTCATTTTATAAGAAGTTACTTGTTTACTCTTCACATGCTTGCAACACTTGAGGATTTTATCATACAGTGTTATAATTATTTATTTATGTAATGGTTCCTTCACTAAAACAATGGGTCAAGACAAAGTCTAAGTGTTAGCATGTCTTTGCACAGAATTATTCAGTAGATGTTTTAAAATGCTAAATTCAATTGCCCAAATGTCCCTTGGTTATTTTAAAAACAATGATAATTGTATTAATAAAACAGCATTAACATAATACCCTTAAGATCCATTCATGTTGTCACAAATGGCAGAAATCCCTCTTGTGGATGAATATCAAATTTTATCCCTATAAACTTCCTTATTCACTTCTACATTTATAAACACTAGTTGTTTTTATATCTTGGCTATTGTGAATAATGATGCAATAACTATGTAAATGTATATATTTCTTTGATTTCATGTTTTCACTTTCTTTGGATATATATCCAAATGTGGAAACATTGGATCATATAGTATTTCTATTTTTAATTTTTCGAGAACCTTCCTTATTGTTTTCCATAGTTACTGAGCCAATTTATGTCTCCAAATAGAAAAAGACAAATACTGTATAATATCACTTATGTATGATATATTAGAAGAAACTCATAAAAACAGAAGATATTGCTAGTTACCCAAGGCTGGGGCATGGGGGAATTGAGGAATTATTTTTTCTGAGTCCAAACTGTAAACTAAAAGGTAAATAAGTCTTGGGGAAATGATGCATAGTACAGTAATTATAGTCAATAATATTCTATTATAGACTTCAAAGTTACTAAGAGACTAGATCTTAATTGTTCCTACTACTGAAAATTAAATAATATTATATAATATGTTACAGGTATTAACTAATGCTATAATAGTAATCATATTGCAATATGTAAATATATCAAAATCATTGTGTTATACACCAAAAACTTGCATATTATACATCAATTACATTTCAATTAAAAATAGCTGTCACTGTTCAATTATCTACTATGTTTCTCTTTATAATGTAAATTCATTCATTTGAAATAAACAAATATTAAGCAATTTAATCACATAGAAATTATGGCTTAGACAGATACAAAAATCCTTACTTCATCTTGTAATGTCCTTTTTAATCATACAAAGTACTCTTATCCTTTGCCAAATAGGCAACAGTTGTCAAAAGGAACTAATATGTATATTCTGAGAGCTGAAAGGAGTCAATATTTGTTGGGTTTTGAACAGAAGATCCAAATAGGTCCTAAAGTTTGAACATATTATTTGATGCAATTAAAACAATCAACACTGATTCACAAGTACATGAAATTTTCATAGGACTGGAACACACACAAAATTTTAACATAAATAACATATTCATAATGCCACTTGATAGCTACATCAGGCACAACATATGTACAGTGCTGGTAAATATAGAAAGAATAGGTGAATTACTTTTTCAAAAATTTTAAGAATTTTCCAGAAAAAAAATGGCTTCAGTCCTTTGTGAAGATAGAAGGATTTATTGCTGTTAATAATTCAAGTGAAAGTCAAGTATGCAAAGATACCACAAGGAGTAGCTAATCAAGTCTGTTTGACAGTGATCAAATATCTTACTGCAAAGTATTCCAAATTTTTGGCTCAAATTTAACATATAAATTGTAATTAAGTATTCTCTTCTTACTTAAATTACTACATATTATTACCAATTATGAACAAAATTGCTTGCCTATACTAGCTATCAATATAAGCCACAAAAGAAAAGAGGTGTTCTAGAAATCAGTGTTATTCCTCCAGGCATTAAAAGGGAAGCTATACTGTAAAGAAAGACATATTTTCTACTAAAGGTGATAATCACATTGCATGTACATCACTTGTTCCATAATAACACCTATATTTATTTTTGTTTAAATTCAATTAGCCAACATAGAGTCTGTCCTTAGTTTTTGATATAATGTTTAATGATTCATTAGTTGCATATAACACCCAGTGCTCATCACATCATGTGCCCTCCTTATTGTCCATCACCAATTTACCCCATTCCCCCACCCACCTCCCTTTCCACAACCCTCAGTTCATTTCCCAGGGTCAAGAGTCTTATACAATTTTGTCTTCCTCTCTTATTTCTTCCCCTCAGTTTTCCTTCCCTTCTCCTATTGTCCTCTGCACTATTCCTTTTGTTTCACGTGTCAGTGAAACCATATAATAATTGTCTTTCTCTGCTTGACTTATTTCATTTAGCATAATACCCTCTGGTTCCACCCATGTCAATGTAAATGGTAGATATTCATCTTTTCTTGTGGCTGAGTAATATTTCCATTGTATGTATGAACCCCATCTTCTTTATCCACTCATCAATTAAAGGACATCTCTGCTCCTTCCACAGTTTGGCTCTTGTGGACATTGCTGCTATGAACATTGGGGTTCTGTGCCCCATCTTTTCACTACATATGTATCTTTGGGGTAAATACCCAGTAGTACAATTTCTGGGTCATAGGGTAGCTCTATTTTAACTTATCATAATGAGTTATGACTCAAAGAGCAAATTCACTCAATTCAATCACTGATTATTAAAATGTTGGATGAAGTATTTGCCTTTTTTCATGATTTTAGAAATTAATCAGTTCAATCTGCTGAATCAGTTAGAAAACAGCTTAGATAATTCTCAACTCAATGTGTATTTATACAATATGCACTGTCTTGCTCAGCATGATATTTTTAGCATATTGGCCTTAATATTTTAATTCTATTCAACTAATATTATATATACCATCTTGTTTAACCAAGGTGAAGGTAATTTCAGTGATAAAGTAAGTTTTCCTACCACAAATCCCCACACCTAACATAGCCTCAAATTTATTAGGTACTAATAAGAGACAGAGTAAGCATGTGGACCCTATCTTGTTCCTCTAGATTTTGTGATACCTCCTTGGCAGGGAGCTTGCTTCTCTCTCTCCCATCCCCCCTGCCTGTGTTTCCTCTCTCCTTGTGTCCCTCTCTGTCAAATAAATAAATAAAATCTTTAAATAATAAAACAAAATTAAAAAAAAATAAACTCATCACCTAGATCAGAACATTGTACTTAGTAGGCACTCAATAAATGCTGTTAGTGAAGCACATAAAAATCAGTGATCTTTCTCAGTCATCTTGCTGTTTGATCTCTGCAGGAGTTGACTGTGATATCCATCATCTCATTTAATGTTTCTCTGTGTGATCAATTCCATGCAACAGATGTATTAAATACATATTAACTGTAATGTATTATACATAGACATGGGAAAGAGCAAAAGATCAACACATGAGGCACATTCATTACTCTCAATTTTAGTGGATAGAAAAAACACAAAATCATTTTAGCATGAGACCAGATGCATGTGCTTGCTGAGACACAAGCAAAATGTTGTGTAAGTTGTAATTAATGATATCTTTATCTTTTATTTGTAAAACATATGGTGAATGGCAGAGCATGGTTTCTAAGATCTGTTTGGATAAAAACCATTCAGTGCAGAAATTTATGGCAAATATAATATTAATCTCTTTTGGATACTTGGAAGCCATTTTCCTTCCTTCTTATCAATATGCTGTCTTATGGACCTCAGTGTCTACAAAATAAGTGATTTTTTTAAGGAAAGTAGTACAAATCTTTGGCTTCTCAGAAGCAGCACATCCAGAAGAAAGTAATCATCTTACCGTTATTTGCTGGAGATAAAAAGAAAGAGTTGGTGTATTTCCCCCTGTAGGGAGGAGGATTTTTCCCTAAAAATTTTAAGCTTTTGTGATGGTGCAAAACAATTTCTACTCTTCATGGAGCAATTTTATGGTAAGTATAGAAAGAAGCACTATCTTTCATCATTTTCTTTTCTCTAAATTTAGTGATAGACATGTCCAAGCAACTTTCATTAATACAAGTCCTATAAATCTTTATTAGAACAGGAGTAAAGTAAATAACATTAGCCCATATACTAAAATATCAGTACAAGTTCCTCCAGGGAGGAGAAGGCTATGCTCTGAAATGAAAATGTTAGTCCAGCTATGAAAAGATGAATAGAGACACATTGAGCAGATTAGGGAGGAGTGATAAGGAGGATTGGGTAGAAATAGCCATGATATGGAACAATAAAGCAGAAATAGTTAAGAACACACACTCCATGCATAAGGCTTTACATAAGGTTTAACAAATATTTCTGAATCAGTGGAGTGAGGAATAAAAGGAAGTGGGCAAATCCAATAAGGAACATTTAAGGACTAAGAAATGAAAATATTAATGGATGCCAGAATATAAGTGTCAATGGACTTGTCCTTGGGACCTCATTTTAAGGAATTTTTTTCAACTATGTGTTGAAGGAAATAGCACTAATATTCTTTGCTTCTTAAAGAGTTGGAATACATAACTCTCTGTATATGGTCATAACATGTCTGTGTTAGATGGGCCTTTCTGAATAAGAAAACACGTGAATAAAAGCTTTAGTTTTAAGCCTAAACAAACCAGAGTTCTGAAATTCTCCTCATAATTTTTACATTCAATTTTCTTCTTCATTTATGTATTTATTTAACCAATTTTCTCTGAAACTGAACCTCAGCCAATGCTCTCATGACTTGTATTTACAGTAAACTTCTGTCAATCCAGAAATGAAAAATCACAAAAGTAAGATCACCACTGCCGGGCACCTGGGTGGCTCAGTGGGTTAAAGCCTCTGCCCTTGGCTCAGGTCATGATCTCAGGGTCCTGGGATTGAGGCCAGCATGAGGCTCTCTGCTCAGCAGGGAGCCTGCTTCCCCCTCTTTCTCTGCCTGCCTCTCTGCCTACTTGTGATCTCTGTCTCTGTCAAATAAATAAATAAAATCTTAAAAAAAAATCACCACTGTCATCTACTACTCTGTACAAGGATCATTTATTTTCACAATGATGCTTTATTTCACTAAATCTTGAATTCCATTCAATAAACTTTTAAAAATTGTACTCTGTTGTAGATCTCAGAAAATCATATATTTAATATATTAATATTAACATTTACTAATTTAATATGGTAATACTCAACAACTGTAGAATATGAAAATAATTTACTGGAGAAAAGTGAAATATGCAGTTGAATAGATAAGTGGGTGAAGGAAATTTATATTTACCAAATATTATATTTGTCATCCATGGGGAAAATACCTCATGGAAATCTTATTACAGTGTATGAAGTACATGTTATTATCCCTATTGGGAATCAAAGGGATCAGATTACTTTTCTCCAATTTCCACATTTAGTAATGATAGAGTGATACTTGACTCATGACTACCAGTAAAACTGAGTCTTTTTTTTTAAGATTTTATTTATTTATTTGACAGAGAGAGATCACACGTAGGCAGAGAGGCAGGTAGAAAGAGAGAGGAGGAAGCAGGTTCCCTGCCAATCAGAGAGCCCAATGTGGGCCTTGATCTCAGGGCCCTGAGTTCATGACTTGAGCCAAAGGCAGAGGCTTAACCTAATATCCACTCAGGTGCCCTAAAACTGAGTCTTAACCACTGTAGTCCAATAAGAGAAAGTGATGGAATTGATAGCAAAAGCTTTTGAAATAGTTGCAATATGTAAATTATATAATACAGCAGTGTTTTAGGTTGATTATAATGATAATTGGAATGAGAAAAAAAGAAAGGAAAATATAAAGATAAGAGCCAAAAAAAAAAAAAAAAAGGTAAGAGCCAGCTGACAGAAATGAGACATTGATATGTTTCAACAAAATGAAGTGTCATCCAATAAATACCTGAACTAAGAGAATGGTAGGACTCGAACAGAGGAAAAGTAATAAGATATGAATGAACTGATAGCATTTAGAAGGCAGGATAGATATATAAAAGAGGAATAACCCAAACCGGGATGATCGGTCCCAAGAGCTTCCATCCCTTTATGCCACATTCCAAGAGAATCCAACCTACAGAAGCACCACATCTATTTACATCAGCCAAAAGCCTAAGAACAAACTTGTGTGAAATATTTTAAGAGGATAGTGGGTGGGGAATTAACTCTCTACACTAACCTTAGCTATCTGATCAGTAGGGACTATTATGTTTGTTTTTTTTCTTTTTCTCTTCTGAAGCACTTGTTTTTATTATTATTTTTTTTATTTTTTCAGTGTTCCAAGATTCATTGCCCATTCCCCACACCCAGTGCTCCATGCAATAGGTGCCATTATGTTTTAAATGTCTTACTTCTACAGTATCACTGTCAATTCCTTGTGCTTTCTCCTTGCCTTTTTTTTTTTTTGGTATAATTTTAAAAATAAAATCCAAACCTGTGACTCTGAAAAAAAGTGTTTTAAGAGGAAACAAAATAATACCTGTCAGGCAGGAAGTAATACAGCATGTTTATAGTGTCTGTGAGGGAAACAAAACAATGATATTTTGTCCTTACTTGTTACAATCTCCCTGACATTTACACCTCAAATGTTTTGGTTTTGGTTTTGGTTTTTTTGGTTTATTTGTTTGTTTGTTTTTTTAACTGGAGAACTCATCATCTAACGCACAGGAGCTGGCATGGGTGAAAAGAAGTTTGGAAAACTCAGAGGATAATTTTATGTAGAAATATAGGTTGTAACTTGTAAACTGACTGCCAGAAAGTAGAAGCATCACTTCATGAGTTTGACTGAATTTTTTCTGCCCATAATTCTCCTCTTCTTCCCATAAATTATCCATTTCCATTTCTTTTTCTTCAGTTACTGTCTTTTCCTGGCACTACACTGGATTACAAGTCAACTTTAATTCAAATAAATACTTCACTACAAATGATAAAATTATGATAAGAGGACTTCTGCTTTGTGGTTCAGCATGTAAGGAGCTTAGAAATAATCACTCCCATCCTCACAACAAGAAAAGGTTGAACACGTGAAAACTAATAATTCTTCTTACATTAATGAGAGAATTGAAATGACAGAGAAAACAACTGCCTTCAAAATTGGAGACACACAGGTATATACACAGACTACTAGAATACTAGGACAGACCACAACTGGTGCCAGTAATAGAGTAGGAGTTTTTAAACCATGATTAACAAATGAGTGGAGACCAGGATGGAGAAGCTTGAGAGGTAAAATCTCTGAGGGTGGAGACAAGTCTTAGGGAAGTCCTACACCTCATCATGTGTTTTACCATCAGGAGCCTTACCACTTCATAAAGAAAGGTTGCACAACTGATGCAATCACTCTGGAAAACAGTATGGAAGTTTCTCAGAAAGTTAAAAATAAAACTGCCTTATGACCCAGCAATTGCACTATTAGGTATTTATCCAAAGAATATAAAACAGTGAATTGAAGGGACACATGCACCCCAAAGTTTATAGCAGCAATGCCCACTATGGACCAAGCTATGGAAAGAGCCCAGATGTCCATTCCATTGAATGAATGGATAAAGAAGATGTGGGGTTTGTGTGTGTGTGTGTGTGTGTGTGTGTGTGAGTGTGTGTGTGTGTGTATACACACACATTGGAATATTACTCATCCACCAAAACAATGAAATCTTGCCATTTTCAACAATGTGGATGGAACTAGAAAGTATTATGGTGAGATAAGTCAGTCACAGAAAGATAACCAAGTGATTTCACTCATATGTGTGAATTTAAGAAACAAAACAGATGAACATAGGGAAAGGGAAGGAAAAATAAGATGAAAACAGAGAAGGAGGAGAGCCTGGGTGGCTCAGTGGTTAAGCGACTGCCTTCGGCTCAGGTCATGATCCTGGAGACCTGGGATCAAGGCCCACATCGGGCTCCCTGCTCGGCAGGAAGCCTGCTTCTCCCTCTCTCACTCCCCCTCCTTGTGTTCCCTCTCTGGCTGTGTTTCTCTCTGTCAAATAAATAAAATCTTAAAAAAAAAAAGAAAACAGAGAGAGAGAAAAACAATAAGAGACTTAACTATAAGAAAAAAACTGAGGGTTGGTGGAGAGGAGGTGGATGAGGTAATGGGTGATGGGCATTAAGAAGAGCACTTGATTTAATGTGCACTGGGTATAAAGAGCACTGATAAAACACTAAATTCTGAGGGACAAGATGGCGGAAGGCCAGGTGACCGCATTTCAGGGAGTTCCCTGAAGAGAGCTGAATTCCAACAAAAAAAACACTACAAGACCACCGTGAACACCCATGAAACCAGCCTGAAATGTGATATTTCCCACTTCTGGACCACGAGAGACAAAGAACATTGGCAAAAAGGTAGAAACAAATTGGAGGGTCTGGAGGCTTGCCCCCAGAGACAGGGGAGTGGGGGAGGAAGCCCGCAGAGCTGAACCATTGAAAACAAATACCTGAAAAGGAAAGTGCTCTGTGAGTGAGGAATACCAGCAGATTACGGCCTGAATCGGGGCTAGAAAGAAGCTAAACACAGCTAAGCCCGGGGCAAGGCAAGACTTTTTAAAATCTTTTATTTTCTTTTTTTTCCCGCTGCCCGGACTCCCTCCCCCCCGCCGGTGCTGCCCTGGCGCGCGCGCAGCCACCCGGGCCTCCGCCCCGGCGGGCCCCGGCCCCGGGCCCCGGCGCTCGCGCAGCCACCCGGACCTCCGCCCCGGCGGGCCCCGGCCCCCGGCCCCGGCATGCGCGCAGCCGCCCGGACCTCCGCCCCGGCGGGCCCCGGCCCCCGGCCCCGGCGCACGCCCAGCCGCCCAGGCCTGCCTCCACCTGAGCCGCCACAGCTGCCGGAAAAGCAGCGGGAGTGGATTCTATCCTGCCCTTCTCTCCTGTTTCTCTCCACACCGGGGGCCGCGTGTAGACCCCCCCAGGGGAAGACGTTTTTTGCAGACTTTTGTGGGACCGGAGAGGCCCCAGGTCCCTGGGGGCAGACAAAGTCGCCCGATCCAAAAGGAGTTGTGGCTTAGAGGTGCGGGAGTGAAGCGACAAGTGGGGGCGGGGGCAGAAATCAATACAACGTCTGCACCAGCCCGGCTGTGACAGACTGCCAACCGGGAGGCTGGAAAGAGCCCCTCCCTGTGTAGCG
>PITA01001376.1:0-198704 GCA_004023965.1 Spilogale gracilis
CAAGATCTATAAAGAACTACTCAAACTCAACACCCAAAAAGAAGATGAACACATCAAAAAATGGGCAAGAGACATGAAGAGGCACTTCTCCGTAGAAGATATACAAACGGCTAACAGACACATGAAAAAATGTTCAGCGTCACTAGCTATCAGGGAAATTCAAATCAAAACCAGTCTAAGATACCACCTTACACCAGTCTAAAGGCCAAAATTAACAAGACAGAAAACAACAAGTGCTGGAGAGGCTGTGGAGAAAGGGGAACCCTCTTACACTGTTGGTGAGAATGTAAACTGTTGCAGCCGCTTTGGAAAACAGTGTGGAGATTCCTTAAAAAATTAAAGATAGAGCTACCCTATGACCCTGCAATTGCACTACTGGGCATTTACCCCAAAGATACGGATGTAGTGAAAAGAAGGGCCATATGCACCCCAATGTTCATTGCAGCAATAGCCACAATCGCCAAACTGTGGAAAGAGCCAACGTGCCCATCAACAGAGGAATGGATATAGAAGATGTGGTCCATATATACAATGGAGTACTATGCCTCCATCAGAAAGGACGGATATCCAACTTTTGTAGCAACATGGACTGGACTGGAAGAGATTATGCTGAGTGAAATAAGCCAAGAAGAGAAAGTCAAGTATCGCATGGTTTCACTTACTTGCTGTGCATGAGGGGTAATCTGGAGGATAATGGGAGAAGGAAAGTAAATGGGAACTAGGGTAATCTAGGGAGGGAAACGAAACAACAGAGACTTTTGACACAGAGAAAAACTGCGGGACTTGAAGGGAGGGGTGTGGAGGGATGGGAGAGCCTGGTGTTGGGTACTGGGGACACCTAAAGCGTGGAGCACTGGGTGTGGGGAATGGGGAATGAATCTTTGAACACTGGAAAAAAAAAATTTTAGTAACAATAAAAAAAAAAAAACAGTTCATATAAATAAATAAATAAATAAATAAATAAATAAATAAAATGGACTGTAAAAAAAATAAACAAAAATATAAGAGCAATACTTACACAGAATAAAAACTTTAAAAGCACAAAGACAATCCAATAAGTCATATCCCCTGAGCTCCAGTCTACTAGATCCCTTCCTAGCTTAGAGGTACTGTTAACTGTTTCTTATCCATCCTCCTTAACTAATTTATAACTATACAAGCACATGCATATATTAATCCTTGTTTAAGACACAGACACATATTGGCTTATATTTTCTTTTTGCTTTAATCCAGGCATTTTGATGACCAATTCATATCCACTTAGGGATCAACTTCATCTTTCTGAAATCTTCATGGTATGCATCTCCTTATCAGGCACACTTGTTTACTAGTTCTCAAATAGCCATTTATGTTGCTTCCATTATTTTCCTATTATAAACAGTGTTGTAAAGAACATTATTGCACATGTTTCTTTGAGCATTTATGAGCATTCATTTCTTTAGAATGGATTCTGAAAGAATATTACATTTTAAATTTTGATACAAATTGCCAAATTGGTCTTCAAAGAGTTCGTACCAATTTACACTCCCACCAGTACTACATAGGAGAGTTTGTGTTTTCCCTTCTCTTCACCAACATACACTTTTCAAATGTGTTAGTGTTTTCAATCTGATTGGTGGAAATGGATATCTCATTTTAACTTATATTTCTTTAATTTTAAGGGGATACATGGTCATATTTGTGTATGTATTTCTCTGTGAACTGCCAATTAACCAATTTTCTATTTGTGTTCTTTTTCTTAGTGATTAGAATAAAGATCTTTACATATGAGGAAATTATCCCTTTGTCATATGCCTTCCTAATTTTTTTATAATACATTATTTTTTCTGTGTAGAAATTTTATATTTTAATATGGCAAAATTTACCTTATGAATTTTGTCAGTCATTTACTTTTGAATTCTGAGCATTAATATAAGTCTATACCCAAACTTTCAAAGGAAGTTAAAATATTAATTGTCTGTCATTTCCATTACTCAGAAAAGGAAACCAACAGAAATAAATAACTCATGACAACAACAAATAACTTAAACATGCTTATTACGTGGCAGGTATTGTTCTAATCATTTTTCACGTATTAAGAGTTATTTCTTGGCATCCATAGTCTGGAAAAGGTTACTATTGTAATCTCCTTCTTACAGCTAAGGAATCTGACACACAGTAGTTGAAAATTTGTTCAGACACAAAACAACT
The DNA here is from genome assembly GCA_004023965.1 of Spilogale gracilis. NCBI lineage: Eukaryota > Metazoa > Chordata > Mammalia > Carnivora > Mephitidae > Spilogale > Spilogale gracilis. Next base: position 2,191 of record PITA01001376.1, read on the forward strand.
AAGTGGCAGAGGCAGAATTGAAACAAAGGCTGTCTGGCACTGGTTAAGCTTCTGAAAACAGTGTAATTAAAGTCATAAAGTAGCCTAATTCAACCTGTTTATGTTTCTAATCATGTTCATTTCAACATAAAAATATTATTACTCAATTTTAAATTATTAATTATTGAATATAAAATACTATTCAAATATTTAAGTATTTGAATTTGAGATACATTTAGGTCTTCTCTGAACCAGAAACCATAATCATGTACCTTTATTTTTAATGCAGAGTCACTATGGGTATGAGTCTTAGAAAGTTTCCTCATTATCTCAGCTCCAGTTACAGGTCCAGAGCCACCAGGTGGAGGACGGCTGGCTGTTCCTTCTAGTAGCATTGTGTGTTCACTGACTGTGGCTAAAACAGTTCAAAAGAATAAGTGGGCTATAGATTACCATTTTCTTGAAACATCAATACCAGTGTTCCTGGTGGTATAACTACACTCTACATGTTCCTTGAGTAAACAAATTAAATTAATTAAATTTCCTTAAAATTGTAGAATCTGCTATATTATTTTGTCTTTCTTTCACTCTCATTCTCAAGAAAGGAACAAATAGCTTGTATTTGGTCTCTCCACATCCCAGCCAAAGGATTTAGAGTGAAAAAAAGCAACTAAGCTCAAAGTACAGAACTTTCGGATTAACCCAAGGAATTTGCAGATAGTTAATTAGAAGGGAGCCAAATGGGGCTTGATATTACAACCCTGAGATCAGGACCTGAGCCGAAATCAAGAGTCAGATGCTTAACCAAATAAGCTACCCAGGCACCCTTTCTCATAGCATATTCACTTTTAAGTATAAAGTTTTTTTAAAAAAGACAATTAAAAAAACCTGGGTAAAGTATTATACATCAATGTTCTGAAAGCTCTCTTAAGGCTACTCTTCTTTCTCCTGGTAACTTTCAACATTTTTTTCCAAAATATCATAATGTAATATTATTGACTATTCCATGTTGTGATAACAGAAGTTTACCTCTGAAAAAGCATTAAAATGTGCACATATATTTCTGAAATGCATATCTACTGTCTGTGTCCGGGCACAGTCATGACGCTGACAGAAATGCAGGCTGAATGCATGACTCCAAACATTACATACATGCAGAATCAACCAGGCACCACGTAAAATTCAGACTTCTTTAAGTGGCACAGGAAAGATGATGAACAAATATAAATATGAATATTTTTTCAAATGCAAATTTTAAAAGGAAGTTAACATGATTCACCCAAATAGTCTACCTATGCAAAGATGTCTGTTATTGTATGGGATACAGATTAGAAGAAGTCTATCATATTTCATGAAATAAATGTAAAAACCAAAAGTCAGTATAAAGATTCCAACATTATTAGCATTTATTTGGACTAAAGCAAATCGTATTTGTATAACTCAGCATAATGTTTTCAAATTTGGGACACAAACGATTAAAATTATCACATATATGTTACCAATGCATAATATTTGACTAAAATATCTACAAATTACCTGCGTCAAATTCAAATTCTGCTCCATCAGCACTGGTGTCACTTTGAAGACCACCTCCATTGTCTAGCCCAAGTCCATCTTCATGTTCATGGTCCACAGCTGATTGAGGTTTCAGTGGCTGAGCTGGTCTGTGTAAGCTAACTCCTTTAAAGGCTGGTGTCACCACAATAAACTTCATCCACTGCCTTGCCAGTGCAACTAAACCTTTCTTTAAAGTCACCAAAGCGGGAAGTCCATCACTCTGTAACAACAATGATGTAATAATGTTACCACTTAAGTGCTTTGCATACATTTATTCACTTAAATATCATAAGCCCCATTTAGAGATGAAGAAACTAGAATCTGTGTTATAATTTGTCCACAAAAGAGAGTATTTCAAGCTGACAAGAGAACTCAATCTCTAAACACAACATTGTGTCTTTCTGTCATAAATAATGCAGAACACCAGGTGAATAGAAAGCTAAACATGGGATGCAAAATTGAGATTCTCCTTAAGAAGCATTCAATCCACTTTACCTTTTTTTTCTATTGAGGAAATCAAATATATTTTGAGCCACCTGGGATACTCATTAAACAAAGAGGAAATGTAACTATTCCCTTCAAAGATCAGATAACCAACACTATTTTAACATTAGAAAAAATAAATTACTATGGTTAAATGCTGGGCACAGATGTATTTATAACTGTTTTGAAAGTTAAATGAATTATCAGTAACAATCACATAATTTAAAATATACTTCATTCCACATGGTGATGATTATAAGAAAGAAAAACTGGCTATTTTTCCAACTGGAGCCTTAGCTGAAGAGGAAAATATCCAGCTCCTCTCCATCCTATAATTCCTTGTGTTAAAAGAAATGGCTCTAATTGAAAAGAGCCATCTATTAAACAGCAAAAATCACCTCATTTACTTTCTGAGGAACATCAGATATCTTTGCCTGTCCTTTCATTCTTAGACTCAAGCAAGGAGAGCCATATTGTGTTTCTTCCTCTTACGCCAAAAGCTTACCTCAGCAGAGCATCCATTCATGGAAATGCCTGCCATTCTCTCTGTTTCAAGGTCTCTCTGCCTATAACTAGATAGGCAAGTTAGCCTTGCACTGTGGACCTCTGGTTTTCATTTCAGCGTAGGAATAGAAAGCACTATAGTAATCTCAGGTCTAAGAATCTTTTTCAAATCCATCATTTACTAGAGATTCTCTCATTGGAGTTTATCAGAAGTTTGACTAGACATTAAAAATACTAATACATACTGATCCCTAATTTGGCTAAACCTTTTGTGTATTTTCTATTGACCAAAAGGTTGGAGAGAAGAAGAAATCCTCAAGTTTTAAACCCCTAATGATGAGGCGTTATCTTCCGCTTTTCTAGAGGCAGACATACATTGTATTCATTTTATATTATTAAATATTCTTCCATCATCCATTAATTCACCCTTTAATTAAACATTTCTGTGAAATTTCATGCTGGTGATTCTTGCTTGAAATTCTTTATACCTTTGGCTTCTAAGACATTTTCCCCTGATTCTTCTATTTCTTCCTTTCCCTTCTCAGTACTCTCTGTAGCTCTCTCCACCTTCCTTTCACACCCTCCCCTTTAATTTTGGTGTACTTCAGATATCCATTCTTGACCAGTTTCTCCCTCAACATACTATCATTCGTAGAAGTCTCATCCATATCCACAGCTTCCAACACCTTCACGATGGCAATTCCCAAATCATTCATCTGAACCCACTGTGGTCTATAAGCCTATATTTTTAACCATAGTCCTCCTTTGGACTTCCCACCTGCATCTCAAACTGTGGGCCAATGAATGGCTCCTCAAAAGGACAGAAGCTTCCTTTTTTTTTTATGGTTTATTTACTTATTTTAGAAAGAGAGGGAGAGATAGAGAGCATAAGCAGGGAGAGGATGAGGCGGGGATGAAAAAGTCACAAGTAGACTCTGCATGGAGGCCAGGGCTTGATCTCACAATCCTAAGATCATGACCTGAGCCAAAACCAAGAGTTAGCTGCTTAACAGACTGAGCCACTCACACACTCCAAGAATAAAGGCTTCCTTAAAGCTAACATACGGTTTCAGAACTCACCATTGTAGCATCATCAATGATGGAGTAATTTGCCTGGTGCAGGTAGTGATGTAGTATATTGCACAGTAAACATGAAGGATTTTCTTGGAGAAAACGGGCAACTTTTGTAAGTCTATTGTATTTACTTCTTAAGGGAAAATGTACACTTTTATTCTGAAACAAAGCAAAAACAACAGATTTAGAGTGATGTATTAAAGACTCTGCAAATAGAAGACATCTAGTAATCAAGAACTTGCAGGTCTGTTGTTTTCCAACAATGATGAATAATTCAAGATCATGTTCAATAATAAACTGTGTAGGATACCTTGTACTGTTGATAGACATACCTCTAATGCTTCTGTCATTATGCATCCCATAACAGCACAAATTCTCAATGTGCCCTCAGTTTCTAATTTGTTTAAGGATGATTTGAGTTGATCAATGGGAACAAGCCATGCACCAACAGCTGGAGTTGCAGTGCTTAAAAGATTTAGCTGCCTTTGAAAATTAAAAAAAAAAAATTATAAAAACAACTGTCAAGATTTTCAAACAATCTTCCATACCTACTGTACTTACTGGCCAATTTAGGCAAAATTACTTTTCATTCAGCTACCAGATACATTATGAACATATAAGTAGAAAATGTGAAGAAAAGATAATAGAAAAGAAACATATTAAAACCTATTAGAGGTAAGAGTAAGAAGTTCATAGTGGTGTGACATATAATAGTAAAACTAAACTCCTATGAAAAAAAAAGGGTCAAACAAGATAAGAATAATGTCTACAGAAAGCATAAAGTAAGAAAGATGGGAAGAAGGTGGCAACCCTAATGCTAGATAGATCAGAAAAAAAAACTTAAAGAAATAACTGAAACAGAATTGTATGTTATCTAAAATGAAGTAAAATTAAGGAACAGTACTTCCTGTTTAAAACTTTTTACCTAGAAAATGCATGTGCAGGAGATCTCATATTGGTGGGAGCTGCAAAACTAAACCAAATTTCCTTGATGGTCAACTTCATGCTGCATGAATCTGGAGGTGGAGGCATCAGAGGTAGATCTTTTTTCAAATCATCAGATTCAACTCCTTCGTCCTACATGAAATCAAAAACCAGAAATTTCTAATGTATAGCTGCTTAAAACCACTAGTGCCAAAGTAAATGTTTTAAGCACAAAATCTTCCCATCATATCCAGTTCTACAGGTGACACCTTTATATAAAACAGGTAACATAAACCTTGCTCAGCCTAACCCTGATTCTGAGAAATACCTACAGATCCTAAAAGCTCTAAGGAGCATAGTCTGAAAAAACACTGCATTATAGTAAGCTATAAATCACAGACCTTAGAACTGAATGCTTCTCCTGATCACTTCATTCAATTCCATTTGTTTGGGAATGTTTAAGTGCTATTTTTTCCAGAATAAAAAAGTGAGAGAAAGAGGTTTTGTGACTTGTTAAAGGTCATACAGCCATTAAGGAGAATGAATGATAGAATCAAAATCTTCTACTTCCTACTACAATCTGTTTTCCATTCCATTTTAACAACATATTTCAAAAATTTCCAAAAACAAGTGCCATAAAAATACTAGTGTAGTCTATGTTCAAGTAACACTCTACAATAAAAAATTCTCAGTGATCTTATATGCTAGCAATCTGAATCAGTGTTAAAAAAATAGTAATTTTTTTACATGTATAATCACCACTCTTTAGAATGTAGGGAGGTAAGCATAATATTAAAGAAAAACAAAAAAGTCTACCACCTGTTATGTCTCCTCACGGTTCTCTAATTTACTTTTAGTTACTGCTGGCCAAGATGACGAAAAGACTGGCATTTTCCTATGGGATGATTAAGGAATAAAGAATATCCACAAAACAGCTCTGAATCCTAAGTGCTACAAAACAATGTGGACTATAGGCAATGGTAATTTTAAAGTTAGCAGATGCTAAATATAAGTCCACATTCCTCATCTTCAGCTCTAAAACTCATAACATTATGAGAAATCTAAATATTTTTGTGTAAATGGGCATCAAAACCTGATCTGAATTTGATAAGAGGCTATTTATCCCACTTGGAATTTTTATGAATGCTGTGCTGAAAAAGTATTCAAGATGGAGTGCTGTCTCAGATTCCACTAGGAGTTTATGTAAGATATAAAACACACATCATTTTACCTTTCTGTTAAAGGAAAAAAAAAATCTAAATCTGAAATACATCCGACCTGTGGTTTGCAGATAAGGTTGTGAGTTAGGCAGTAAGGTTTACAAAAGATAAAGAAGACAGTCTTCAAGAACTCAAAATTTTAAAAAGGGAAGGACGCTTATAGATAATAAGCAAGTAATTGTAATAGTATGAGAAGCAAATAATAAAGTTGGATTTTTTGGTACCTATAGCATGTGCAAATGATGAAAGCTAAAAGGCGACTGCATACAATTCTGGAGCTCAACTGAAAGGTTAGTGCTAAAAGTATAACTGATGGGAAAGAATTAGTGTCATCAAATTAGGGAGCAGGACTAGAAAATGAAATAAATCAGGGAGTAGGCATACAGAAAAAAAAAAAAGGTAGCTAAGAACAACATGGGGAGAAGACCCACGTTTAAGGACAAAGAACTGAATGAGGACGTGAACCAGGAAAAGTCAGAGAACCCAAAGAAAGCAATATTACAAAGTTTAGGAGCATTCAGCAAAGAGAGGAGGATCAGAGAGATCAAGGAAGACACCAGAGTTTCTGTCAAGTATTTCAGTGGGATAGGAGGAGAAAGAAACAACAGCTGGGTTCTTCCCAGCTCTTTTGTCCAGTGAGTAGCTATCATGTTTTTTAATTTCCTTAATTAAAGTGCTAATCCCTAACTACCACTCAAATACATCCAAAGACCTCACAAGAAAACTGTGATTAAACTCCTAAACTATGCATCAAATCAAAATAAATATTTCAAAAAATAAACTACCAGAAACCTGGGTTTCAGAGGTGATTATGTCAATGAACGGTGGATATCCATGACATTTCTTAATTAAAAGGTGGTTTCTTTTCTCTTCAATTGGTTTAATTTCCAAATGATCAGAAGTGTATGTACATATGTCTTTAAAAGCATCTACTAAGTTCTTATTTCATGCTAGACACTGAGTTAAGCCTTTCATATGTATTATCTCCTTCAGTCTTCACAAGTCTAGGTCTGTAGCCTTATAATACTATTAGAGATGAAGAAACTTCAAAAAGGAAAAAACTTGCAACCATCATTTAGTGGTAAAATTCTTCCACAATCTAGAATTTTGAATATTTTTATTATTGCTGTTATTAATCATTATGACATTCTGTCATAGTAAAAACAATAAATGAGTTGCTTATGAGGTATTCTTAAGAAATGTAGCTGAAATGGGTAGATACTAACAAAAATACTTACAACTTACATGGAATATACCAGTGACAAAACTAAGTACTTACATGAATTCTGCTAAAATCCTTGAAACAACATCAAAACAACAATGCCTACTTTTCTGAAATTCTATTAAGTCATTAATTCAACAAATATTATTAAGTGCCCAATATGAGAAAGGCATTAAACAAGGTACTATGATAGATAAAAATATCTAAGGTACAGTGCCTATGCTTCAGAAATTATATTCTAGTAGTATAATCACCAAAATATACTGACTACAATTTAAGCAAAATTCCAAATATTGAAAGCAAATATACTCCAGAAATTAACTTTGAAATTAATATGTAGTTTTGTTATTTTCTTCAAAGCACTATTATTATTAAAAATTCACCAACTTGTTCATCTGAAACAGAATTTCCATTTAAGTCTGAAGAAGGGCTTATTCGATCACAAGGAAGATTATCATCAGAGACATCAGTATTATAGCCACTGCCAGTTGGAGAATCAGAAGAATTATTGGATGTCAGCACTCCACCTCTTTCTGTGACACTAGCTTTACCCATAATTCCAAAAGTATTATATAAAACAGCACCTGACTGTCTTCCTCCTGTAAGAATGAAGGATTATATTCATTAAAAACAGTGGGTAGGAGCGCCTGGGTGGTTCAGTGATTAAGTGTCTGCCTTTGGCTCAGGTCATGATGGTCCTGAGATGGAGCCCCACATCAGGCTCCCTGCTCAGAGGGACGTCTGCTTTTCCTCTCCCATTCCCCCTGCCTTTGATCCCTCCCTCCCTGTGTCTCTGTCAAAAAAATAAATAAAACCTTTAAAAAACAAAACAAAACAAAACAAAAAACAGTGGGTATCTCAACACTGTACTCTACAGTACCTATAAAGATAAAAAAATAAAAACAAAAATTCACAGGGGCGCCTGGGTGGCTCAGTCGGTTAAGTGTCTGCCTTCGGCTCAGGTCACGATCCTGGGATCTTGGGATTGAGTCCTGCATTGGTCTCCCTGCTCAGTGGGGAGTCTGCTTCTCCTTCTCTGTCCTGTGTCCTGCTTGTTCTCTCTTTCTCTCTCTCATTCTCGCTAATAAATAAATAAAACCTTAAAAAAATTTTTTTAAGATCATAAAGATCTTTTTTTCTCATCAAAACTTTGCCCTTCTCTATAAAAGTCATGTAAGAGTGGATTATCAGGTAAAGAATTGTAGGCATAATTGATTACTATTATATGTCTGACTAAACCTAAAAGTCTTATATATAACTCAGACTTTTAAAAAATATATTACTCAATAATGTACAAGAAAACTATATATAACTCTAAGTTATATAACTGTAAGTCAGTCTGTCACTGAATAAAGGATTTACAGTATTTTCATCCTGCAAAGCTCTGCTAATCAAAAATCCAGTTTCCAAAGATGCAAATTTTCAAAAGCTGGGTGGCTCTATATTTCATTCAAAAAAATTACTTTCTGAACCACAGATTATTTTGTTCAGGCAGTGATGTTTTGTATATCTACATGGTCTGTTAGTTTTGAATCACACATTGAAGGGAAAGTCCCACTTACACAATTAGGATGGGCCACCAGCCCTGGTAAATAAACCCAGGTCCCAACTTTATGCTTAAATATGCTGATTTGGGTTATTCAAAGTCACAATTGTTCAAAACACTTCAGCAATATGGGGCTAATTTGTCCCTCACTTAAGCAGAAATAAAGAAAAAAAAAAAAAAAAAGCTTACCTTTTATGGTTAAATTTTCAAGTCCACATTCAAACATTATCCAACCCCATTTTTCTTGGCTAGGACCTATTCGAGTTACATCTGGAACAGCTTGCTGATCAGTTTCATCCACAAAAGTAAACTCATCCAACTCTTCAAGAGTGAATAAAACTTTGGACTTCTCAAAAGGAATAGCAGTGATGGCACAGGTACCAATATCTATTATCAAAAGAGAACAAAATGACCATCCTTAAAGACAGAGAGGTTTGCATTGTTTTAAAAAAAACAAGAAAGTAAACATCTTACAAAATAAAAAATCATTTTAATTAATTACCCAGCTATAGGAAAAACATTAGAAAATAGGAAAATTAGGGTGCCTGGGTGGCTCATCAGGGAGCCTGCTTCCTCCTCTCTCTGCCAGCCTCTCTGCCTACTTGTGATCTGTCAAATAAATAAATAAAATCTTTTAAAAAAATGAAAGAAAAGAAAATAGGAAAATTATAACTTTTACTAAAGGACTATTTTATGTTAACACATTTTATATAATAATAATTCATAACATACATTGCCATAATTCCACCACTTACAATATGTGATATGGAAACTAACACCCTGCATGTCTGCCAAAGGCTTGCGTTTTATTTTTCATTTCTTTCTCTGATTACAGCTAATAAATACAGAAAAGCAAAAAAAAAAAAAAAAAAAGATGAAAAAAAGTAAATTTACCACCCAGAGATAACTTGTTTACATTCAAATTAAATTTCCTTATTAAAAATACTTCAAAGATATTATTTTAAGTTATATAATACTCCATCATATTAAAATATTATATTTCAAATTTATGGTTAGAAAATCTTCCTGATCAGAGAGTAAATATTCACTTAAGTTTTTCTATGATTTTCTCATTATTTATATTTATATTTGCCTTTAATTCCATGAATTTATTCTAATATATGACATAAGGTGAGGAATAAGCTTAAATTTTACTTAAATGTTCTTTTTAAAGATTTTATTTATTTATTTATTTGACAGAGAGAGATATCACAAATAGGCAAAGAGGCAGGCAGAGAAAGAGAGGGAAGCAGGCTCCCCACTGAGCAGAGAGCCCGATGTGGAACTCGATCTCAGGACCCTGAGATCATGACCTGAGCAGAAGGCAGAGACTTAACCCTCTGAGCCACCCAGGTGCCCTCTTTACTTAAATTTTTTGATTAAGTAATATACTTGCATATATCAAAGACCCAAAAACTAGAGAAAGGATATACAATGAAAAGCCTCTGATACACATCCAGGAATCCACTTCCTCTCCCTATAGGTAACAAATGTCATTAGATTACTGAGAATCCTTTCATAGATATCTTATGAACATATAAGCAAAGACCATTACATTTTTCCCTGCATTTTTATACAATGTTTTGTTTTTGACAACTTTTTTTTCTGCATATTATGCCTTTCAAAATTCTATTTAGTTACTTCTTAGGCTCTTGTGCAAGTGCAAACTTGTTACCAGTGCAAACTACAGAGGTGAGAAAAGTCTTTTTATACTCAAGCCACTGTATTTTGTCCCAGTTTTAGGATGATAGATCTCAGGTAGCCAAGAAAAAAGTCTCTTTATTTGGAATCCTCAGGTCGAACACTTTGCTCTCAAATACAAGGATGGTGGAATAAGCTTTGAGAGAGCAAAACGGTTACACAGACCCAGAATACAGGCAAGAATCATGGAGCCTACAGAATATAATGAGCAAATTCAAGGTAATCATTTGTTCATTCAGGATCGGTCACTTGTCCCACATGTAGATTTCAGCATAGCAATCATCTCAAAAAGACTTTTCTAGTTTTCTAGATTAAATCTCCCACAATCTGAGATCATTTAAGCTTCTAAATATACTGAATTACATCAAAAATGTAAAAGGATATGTAACATCTCTAGTTTTCTTTTCACCTCACCAGGGACTTTAAAAGGCACAGCCAAATCTACTGTTCTAATTGCTGCTCTATTTTACAGACCTGACCATCTGCTTTTGATACTGCAATTAATTCTTCTTAATGAAGTTGTGCCAACAGCGCAATTTTAAAAAGAAAGATGATAACAATCATACTCTCTCTTCTATAATGAGCAAGCAGATACCATCAAGAAAACAGAAGATAGAAATAGTTCCTAATCTGGACTACACCACTTACTTTCCTACCAAAGTTTACCTTCCATTCTCATAGAACATGAGTAAATAACAGTTAAATATTATGTGTTCAATATAGCAGAAATACCTTTCTCTTATAAAATACTCAAACTGTAGCAATATTTAAAAAAAATCATGTTTCATTTTGCATTATCCTCTTACATTTATACATGTCAAAGAACATAATATTTGTTGTAGAACCTACCGGTTGTATCAAGACCCCTAAGTTGCCCATGAACTCGATGAATATTTAACTTGGCTGCAATTTCTTTGCCTTTTTCTGCTCCGGCATTTGATCTGAGAGATCCAGATGACTGAGGCTGCATCTTAGTGGCATGGACATACCTATCAAAGTTTGATGTTCTACCAGGTTCTATATTATTTGAAGTCTCTTCAACCACACCTCTTAATGGAAAAAAAAAAAAGTATGACGGTTAACATTTAAATAATATAGTTCATTAAAGACACTTAATAACCAGTTATTTTAAAACATTCCACTGTTTCAATTAAACCAATATTAATAAAATTGTTCAGTGTTTACTAAAAAACAGTATGAGTAAAAATAGTACAAACATTTAGAAACCTACTATGTTAATCTATAGTGGTATCTGAAATTCCAATACCAATTTTGAGTTTTAACATATTCTAATATATTCAGAACTGTATTAAAATGAATGAAAATGATTATGGTTTGCTTTTACATCCAACAAGAAAATTATGGCTCAAATTAATAAAATCTTTCTTACCTATTCATACGAACTTGTGTAGCAATTCTGTCAAAACACAATGCTACTAAAGAAACATGAGTCACACTTTTAGTAGGAGCTGTACTTGGAGATTCTTCCACTGAGGCTTGTAACAAACATAAGTTTACCTAACACACAAAATGTCATAAATATCAGAGATACAAAGTGAACTATTATCATTTAAACATAAGATATACAGGAAAGTGAAAAACTACTGTTAGAAATGGTACATCTATGTGTCTGAGAGTAATGAAGATAAAGCTTATAAACACAGACTCATAATCATAATTCAATTTTTATTGGATGGATATTTTAGTAAATACTCCCCAATATTCCATTTATGTAAACTATTTATATTATTAATTTTTACATTAAATCATTGAAGGATTAAGATGTATTCTTTTGATATTAAAATCCATTTTACCATCATTCAGTTTAGTAAATTCAAAGGATAAAAACCACCAAAATGTTCTCCTCTTTCAGGAAAATTTTTTAAAATATTAAATTATTACCTTTGGTATGCTAACATTAGCCTGAAGACCTTTAATTGTTACATTATCTTGCTTCATTACAAGATTTGTCTGTGCTTGTCCTTGATTGGTCGTTCCTATGGCAGCATGTTCAGTTTTTATTCCTCTAACATCTTGTTTGGAAGATAGCTAAAGAGATTAAAGTAGAATTGTTATTTCACAGAACTTTCAAAATTTCCACAACATCCACAATAGCAACTTGCTTATTCATTGTGTTCCCTTATGCCCATCCATATGCCAGCTGCCACCCGAAGGTTAGCACCCATACTCTGGAAGTCCAAACTTCGAAAAGCTAGGAAAAATACTGGCAGCTTCAGGGTTAAGAGAAGTGATATAAAATAAAGTGAAACCAGTCTACAGAGAAACAGACAGTAAAAATGGCAATAGGTATTATTTTAAAATCACTAAAATGTACTTATCTGACAGCATATTTTGGATTTGATAATTGGCTTCTTGTTGATGGGAGTATTTTCAAATTTCTTTTGATATGTACTCCTCTACCCTAGCTATCTATAACACATGAAATACCAATGTGTTGAAATTTGGGTCATTAAAAATAATCAGCCTTACTTTATCTTGCCTCTGATCTCTAGCCCAAATATGACCCAGATAAATTTGAATATCAAATGGAGAATCACCAGAAGAGCATCAGGATATGACTGCTAAGAAACTGGCTCCATAGCTAGGACTACAGCATAAGTAAGCTATCACACACAAGGAGATGATGACTTGATTCACTGAGATGAATAAAAATAATCTCAAAAACATTTCTTTTCTGTTTTAGTGGGCATCTGCTTTGCCTGTTACTTTATTTTCCAATCTAAAAAAATATTTATTTTTTAATAATTTTTATTGTGTTATGTTAGTCACCATACAGAACATCATTAGTTTGTTTGTTTTTTTTTTTACATCATTAGGTTTTGATGTAGTGATCCAAGATCACTGTTTGCATATAACACCCAGGGCTCCATGCAATCTGTACTCTACTTAATACCCATCACCGGGCTCACCCATCTTCCCACCCCCCCCTCCCTTCTAAAACCCTCAGCTTGATTCCTGGAGTCCACAGTCTTTCATGGTACCATGAGAAAGTAATATAAAAATATTAAGATGCAAATGATCTAATCACAGAAAAAAGCCAAAATTATATGCATCTTTATGAATGTACCAGCCTGAAGAATACTCATTCACACTTAGGTCCAAAGTTCTTTAGGAAACGCTTAAAATTAAGCTACTTCTGAAATAAAAGAAAAAATAAAGCTACAAATTTAATAAATATTTTATTGCTATTTAATCCATAGTCTAGTTAAATATGGAATTTCTTAAGGAGGCAATGTTTGAAGACTATTTAGAAGTGTCCATGTATTCCAATTTAAATGGCTAATAAAATTGTAATACATTCCATTTTTTTTCAAGTTTAGATATCATATATACATGAAGAGTACTCAACTTGCTAAACTCATTGAATAAAAAGTTCTTACATTTTCTGAGAAGGTGGTCTTGCTATTTTGGACAGCTTCCCTGAGGACTTTGGCATGCAGATCATCTACGATTGCAGCTGGATGGCGGGTACTAGCATAATGAACCATTGCTTCAATGTACCTAAAGGAAGAAAAATAGTAAAGGAAAAACTTAAATATCACTTAATACTATGGCCTAGTTTATCTAAACTGTCTGTTTCATTCTAGAGTTCATTCATGGTAGTTCTGTTTCCCCTGATGGACTATATGCTCCTTGCGGGACAGAGAAATCTATTATTTCCCTTTTATCCCTTCATTAAGTAGATAGTAGTAAGAATATCAAAAATAATAATTAGTTCCTGGGTGTTTGATCATTTTATCCTCATCGGCCCAAAGCAAAAAATGGAAAATATAATGCAATATTATAATATTGCAACATAATTATTTATTCTGAAAAAGTAACAAATGGTAACAGACCTTTTTAAATATATTTTCATCTTTGTGCAACCAAAATAGCCATCATCAACATTCTTCTTCATGAACACTTATAAAATACACTAATCACACCACATATACTTAATCATTTTATAAAACAGTAGTTAAAAGTTATATTTTCAACAAAATTAATACCTGTCTAAAGCTTCAGCCACCAGGGGGGTCAGAACAATATCAACAGTCCCTTTCACTTCAACTATGGCTGTGGTCCTGGTCTGAGAGACTGGCTGATCCAGGGTCCACTCTTCTGTCAATGTTTCATCATCTGTGTTGTCGACAGTTTTCTTTTCCAGAGGAGTATATGGTGTACTTATACAATTTAATAAGCAAAATACATATTAAAAAGACCATGAAAAAGAACAGAAGTCAGAGTTTCCTTAAGATGAATAATCACTCAAATACACATTTATTTCAACTAAAATTTTCATGGAATCAGACTAGATGTTTATGTCCCAAATGCTTGGCAGATACAAGTGAGGTACAAATATGAGAAGTGATCAAAGATGGTTAATGCATCAAGTGCGAAAAAAAATGTCAATATATTTACTTGGTGAGGCTTTTCCAAAATATGAAAACTACAATACTGAATTCTTGTTAGTTCCCAATTTCAATATGCCAAGTTATGGCTTGCACATTAGGTCCAAAACAAATGCTAGTGGATGTATAAATGTTGGCAAAGCCTTGAGAGACAACAGAGTTCGATTATTTATGGTAATTAACTCCTTTAAAAAAAATGTTCCAGAGATACAAAAAAATGTTCCAGGGTGTCTGGGTGGCTCAGTGGTTTAAGCATCTGCCTTCGGCTCAGGTCATGATCCCAGGGTACTGGGAATGAGCCCCACATCAGGATCCCTGCTCAGTGGGGAGCCTGCTTCTGCCTCTCCTTCTCCCTCTGCCTGCCACTTGCCCCCCACCCCCACCGCTTATGTGCTCCCGCACTCTCTCTGTGTCAAATAATAAAATATTTTTAAAAAATGTTTCAGAACTAATCTTATTTTTCTTTCACTTTCCCAAGGCCTTGGACAATTCATCTACATTATGGCCAATGAAATGTTATTTGTAAAAAATGAATAAATAAAAATGAAAAGCTGTAAAAAAATGAAATAAAATGCAAAGCTAACTATTTACTGTTTATAAGAAATGCACTGTATGTATAAATACTACTGACAAGTTGAAAGTAAAAAAAAAAAATAATAATAATGAAAAAAGATACTCCCTGAATACATATGTATCACTAGGCTTAAGAAAGCTGAGGTGGCTGGATTAATATCAAATAGCCTTAAAAGAATTACTACATGAGTTAAAGAGGAAAAAAGCAGACATAAGAGTATGTAAAAACTACTAAGAGTTTCAAAATACATTAAGAAAAAACTGATAGGGGCACCTGGGTGGTTCAGTTGGTTAAGCATCTGCTTTCAGCTCAGGTCCCTGATTCTGGGGTCCTGGGATGGAGTCCCACATTGGGCTCCCTGCTCAATGGGGAGTCTGTTTCTGCCTCTCCCTCTAACCCATCCCCCTACTCGTGCTCTCTCTCTCTTAAATGAATTAATAAAAAAATCTTTTAAAAAAATTAAAAAAAAACAAATAGAAACTGATAGAACTGAAGGCGGAAATAAATTAACAATTTTAAACTTAACTACTTTCCCAGCAACTCATAAAATGGTGAACAACAAACCAGTAAGCTTACAGAAGATTTGATAACACCATCCACCAACTCTGCCATCTGTAGAACACTACTACATCCAATAACTCAGGAAACACATTCCTTTCTACTGCTTGTGGAATACTCACCAATACGAACTACAAGCTGGGGTACAAAACAAGTCTCAACAAATGTAAAGATAAAAATCATAAAGAACATACTATATGATTACAAAATAAAATTAGAAATTAAAAACAAAATGGTATCTTTCAAAATTCTCAAATATGTGGAAATTAAGCATTGCATTTCTAAATAAGCCATGGGTCAAAGAATTAAATTGAAAGAGAAAATTTTTAAATAAATAAATAATGAAGTTTATAGTCAAGTAAAGAAAGATTATTTCTCAGAATAAACTCTACATATCTAATATGTAATAAAGACTGACTATAAACTTTAAAAGCATGTAACTTCTACTTACTTTGAAGTTGATCCTGAAAGTTGCATTCCTCTGTCTAGTAAAGAATTAGCTGTGAGTCCCTGTTTGATAACCTAAAATAATATAAAATATTACTCACAGTCTAGAATCTTAATGCTATTTGTTCTCTAATTTTATGCTATCAATTGGTATTTGTGAGTATCCAGATTACCTTATTAATATGACTTTGATATGTACAATAAAAATACTTAACAGACAGAAGTGCCTGGGTGACTCAGTGGGCTGAATGCCTGACTCTTGGTTTCAGCTTAGGTCATGATCTTAGGACTGTGAGACTGAGCCATGCGTAGGGATTCTCTCACCCTCTGTCTTTGCCTTCTACCTGCTCATTCTCTCTCTCTCTCTCACTAATAAACAAATCTTTAAAAAATACTTGACAAATTGAGAAAAATCATGTAAAATATGCAATTGGCAATTTCATTTTCTGATTTTTCAGACAAAACAGGGCAGGACTGTGAGGATTCAACAATGAGGGTAAAAGACTATACAACTAGAGCTTAAAATCAAGTGCTTTAAATGTCTTTCCTCCAGAATTCCTTATCAAACTGAGCTTTTCTTAAACTAATTTTAGAATGTTCTGCCACAATCAACTTTTAAGTAGGGAAGAATCCCAGAGAAACATTAAATTATAGGAAAAACTAACTTCTATTGTACATCCATCAAAGAAAACAAATAAAATAATGCATTTGATTATTCAAACCAAACTGAACCCTTTTATATGTTATTCATCCTTAAAAAAACCTTTCTTACCATCTATATTCTATTTTGATTTATCTAAAGATATGAACTCCTTCCTTGACTTATTTAATTCAGAGATTTGACTGCCGAATCAAACTAGAAAGATTTACTGAAAATACTAAAATAATTCTAACCTCTTAGGTATAATTTTGTATCAGAAGTACCATTGAGTTTTATACTGGAAACTTCATATACAACATACTTTCACATGGCATAAAGAGAACATTTTGAAATCTTAACATGGGCAATTTATATTGGGCAAGAAGTGGCACAACCTTAAAAGCAAAACTTTGGGGGTACTGGATGGCTCAGTTGGTTAAGTGATTGCGTTTGGCTCAGGTCATGATCTCAGGGTCCTAGGATTGAGCCCTGAGACAGACTACCTGCTCATCAGGGAGTCTGCTTATCCCTCTCTACCCCTCCCCCTGCTCATGCTCTTTCTGCCCCTCTCTCCCTCAAACAAATAACATCTTAAAAAACAAAACAAACAAAAACCCCACAAAACATTGTAACTACTATTAATGTTTCTTCTTCCTTCAACACATCTTGCTCAAATGTACATATATAAATATATTTGAACCCCATCTATCATATTTCCAGCATTACATAAGTCCAGTCCGGTCACCTCTTACACAAACTGCTGCCAACAGCTTCCTAAGTGATCACCACACTTCTCCTGCTTCATGACAGTTCAAGTCTACTCAGTAGCCAAAGTACAAGAGATCAACATTTCCTTAAAGCTTTCACAAGTTTCCTAGTGAAATTTCAATGAAATTGTAATAACTGATATCAATGTCTATAAGTCCTTAATGATCTGTCCCTTGTTTAGGTCTCTAGCCTCAAAATGACCAGTCTCCCTGCGAACTTACTTATGTGCACAGACTTCTTTCCCACTTTAGAATTTTAGTAAGGTTCTCATACTTTAAGTTTCAGCTTAAATATTACCTCCTCAGATAGACCTTTCATGTCAATACAATATAGGGAGCTCCATCCACCATTATTCTCTATCCCAGCATCTTTGGATTATCTTCATAAGACTCTTCTCAACTTGTAATCCTGTACTTACCTGTTTTATCTATTAACTGCCTGTCTCCCACACCTAAACTCTAAGTCCGGTTTCCTCATCCATCACAGTATATCAAATGCCTGGCACACAGTAGTACACAATAAATATTTGAATTAAAAATGAATAAATTAACTGTATAAGTATATATCACATAATATTCCTACACACTGTTATTCAGTTCCATAAGATTTTATCTGCTTAATTTTGTTCTTTAAAATCATTAAAGATTCTCTTATAAATGTATAATTTTATAAAAATAGTTTTCATATTGGCTATTATCACTAATTTTTAATGTATTTTCAGTTTTCCTTTAAAAAGGCATTTATAGAATTCATTACAGAAATGGACAATAACCAATTCCTCCTAAATTATAAAATCTCAAATATCAAGTGCATGGAATTGGATTTGCACAGTAGCAGTTACAGATTAAATAGAAAGAACACCAGCTATTAAAAACAATTTTAAAATTTTATTTTTAAGACACACAGAAATTTGAATTCAGAGATTTGATCCTAACCTTAGAGCATAATGTAGATAGAGACTATATGTTAATTGATTAACACTGTGACAATCAAGTCTGAACTTATTTCTCAATATGAGATGTTTAAATTTATGATACTCATCAAAAACCCTGAGATTTATTGTCACACATGAAGCCACAACTTCAGAAATTCTTTCTTTCAGTAAGGTAGTTAAAATGACTAAGAGAATAATTCTGGAAACATCTTAAAAATTGATTTATCTAAGTAAACATATCAGTGGAATGTAATGATTTGTTTTATACCTTAAAAGTTGGAACAGAAAGCTGTTCAAATGACGACGAACTTTCTTCACTGGTTGGAGTATCCAGATCAAGAGGACGATGCAATGAAGACTTAGAGGTTCTTTTGTTAGTAGGGTGCTTCACTGACCAATTAATTACCTGGAACTGAGTAAGGTAAGTCTGATAACAATTCATCACAGGTTGTTGAGAAGTAATCTGTTCACTCTCTACTGTTTTCTCAACCTCTACAATATATGGATGTTCTGTAACATCATCTTCTCCACCTAATGCAGAAACAAATGAAGCCTGCGAAGGATGAGTTTTGAATGGCAGAGTTCGGGGATCCTGAATGCTTTCTCCATGGCCAGTAAGTGGTCCCTCCACACTGTGATATATGGAACCCCTACTGTAGTCAATCCGCTGTGTTTGCTTTTTCTTCTTTTTTCTACCTGGATAAGTTCCAGGGCCTTCATCACTGCTAATGGGCTCAAATTCCTCAGCTGCAGAAAAGTAGGCTTCACTATCAGCCATTGACATGCTGGAATCCATTGACCGATACTGATGAAATGAATTGGAGTCTGCCGATGGTGTGTATGGAAATGAACCAAAACTTCTTCTCTGCTTTGGTGAGTCTAACACATTCTCATCACTTCGGGACACATCACTACTAAACTGGACTCCAACTGTAACAGGCTGCTTGTCCCCATAAAAAGCAGCAGTAAGGCTCTTGGTACTCCCAAGTCGAGTAGAACAAACAGAGGCTTGTCGTTTCAATGGAGATCTCAAAGGAGATTGGCCTACTGACTTTTCCTGAGTATTAGGAGATACGGGGCTATTTCCTGAAATTTCTGTAGGAATACTAAAATGGAAAAAGAAGCTATTACCTTTACTATACATGGTATAAGTATAAACAGAAGTACTTATAAGATCTATATAGTAATTTTAATCACTTATTTTATAAATAAAGGAAAATCTAAAATTTTACAATGAAATATTGATACAAAGTAGCAAAACAGCACAGTATGTGTTCATATCCCATGTAGTTCCAAAAAAAATTGAGGCAGTTTACAACATCATCAAAACTTAAACCATCATTAAAAACAAAGTATAATCTTCTATCCACAATTTGTGGACACTAACATTTATACCTTTTTTTTTTAATCCTTTAAAAGTTTGTCTAATAAAATATACCAGGGCTTTGATTAAATGAGAGGGATCGAAGGTAAGGAAGAAGTTGTAGATAGCCCCACTATCACCAACTGGTGCCAGTGCCATTTACTGAGGCAGAACAAGTTGAATATGAGAGGTACAAAGTCAGTTTTTATAGGCTGAGTTTGAGGTCACCATGAAACATACAAACAGAAATATCAAAAAAGTAGCTTGGCCTAGAGGGATAAAAGTTTTGGTTAGAATTTTACATTTAGAAGATGTTGGCTACAGACCATAATTGAAGCCAAACCTTTATTAAAACTGTCTAGGGAAATAGCACAGATTGAGTGGAGATAAAGGTACAGAACAAAGTCCTGAGCATCCAGAACATCTAACAAATGGTAAGCTGAAAGAGGAAGAAAAGAAGAAATGGAGGGGAAAAAAAAATGGAGGACATGGAAATAGGGAATACGAAGGAACAGCAAAGGAGGTTGGAAGAAAATCTAAAATTTTCATATCTGGGAGATAACAAATATTTTCATTACATTTTTCTGTGTTTTCCTATATCTGAAATGAAATAACATATATTTCATATATTATATACATTTTTTGTTTATATATATTTTGTAATTAGCAAGACAACAGTAAATGGACATTTAAAAATATGTTCAGGAGGAGAAAAGAATTTTCTACAGTGGGTGAGTTGAGAGGAAAAAAAGTTTTTCTTGTCAAAATTTTAAGTAATTATATTATTATAATTTCTAATCTAATCTAGTTTCTAAATATAATTGAATACTGACCTTATTTGGCCATCATCTTTTTTTGCATTATGCAAGAAATCTTTTTGAGCCAAATGGTCATCAGCAACAGAAGAGGGACTTTCCTTTTCTCCAGCCAATAAAGGCTGTGCAGCACTAGAACTACTATTCTCTTCTGAGGAAGAGGATGAACTATGAGATCGTAATGGTACTTGAAGACTGAGGTGTTGAGTTTTTCTTTCTACTTCTATTCCCACTGATTTGTTTTCCCATTCTTTCCTCTTCATACCATTCACATTACCTGAATAAATAAACAAAATAGGTTACATGAACATAGTAATTTCAAAAGCAATTTATGGAAAATAAGAACACTTAATCCAATTCCCTATTTTTATAAATATAATCTGTTTTTAAAAGCACAAATATCCCATTTCACATAGCAATATGTTAAACACTATAGAAAGCTATCTATATTAAGTATGGATCCAGAGTCCATAGACAGTGAATTTTTTTTGTAAACATTATTTGAAAATTTTCACACTTACAGAAAACCTTAAAGAACACAAAGCCACCATAAATCTTTTATATGGAATTACCAATTTTAAACATTTTGCCACATTTGCTCTAATATGTATAATATATATATAAAACTTTTTGAATTGAGAGTAATTTGTAGACACAGTGACATTTTACCTTAGATAGTTAAGTGTTTATTTCTGAAGTATAATATGTAATCACTATATAATTATCAACAGGGTAAATTTAGTATTTATACACTATTGTTATCTCATCTACTATATGCTTTCCAATTTCTTCAATTGACCCAATAATGTCCCTTAAAGCATCTCTGCCCCTTCCAGTACAAGATTCAATCTAGGACCATGTATTATTGCATTCAGTTGTCATGTATTCTTTAATGTAGAACAATTCCTCAGTCTTTTATAAGAGTCCTGTGATGTGTTATGTAAACTGAGGGTGGGGAGAATGAAAGGAAAGTCCTACTAAATTGCTTAGAATAAAAAACAAAACAAAACAAAATAAAACAAAACCTCCTGCCCAGACTCTATTCTCCTCCAACCATCCCAGTATTACCCAAAAAAGAGGAAGCTGTTAGTAGAAGAAAACACCTCTCCAAGCAGAATGCAATTCTAGATGGAGTTTAAGGGACAGGAAGACTTAAGAACTTACAAAATAAGTAATATTATTCACTTCTATTAACACAAATGGAAAAATCAGAATAAATATCAAAAGAAAAATGGGTTTGATTCCTTCTAAGTTGTAGGAAACTAGTGGTCACTGACCTTCCAAGGAAATCCTATGTTCTACCATGTGCCCTCCTCGATTCTATCCTAACACAGCATATCTCTACTTGGCTCCTAGAAACCTCAACAATCAGAAGTCAAATACTTACATAGGGGTTAATTCTATTGCAAACTCATAGTGATTTGTGAATTACAGCTGACTCCTGAAAGAATCAATAAGAGATACAATCTCTACTATACACTTTAAGAGTTAAAATGAGCTCTGCTTTTGTTCAGTTAGAGAATTTGCTCTCTTCCCTCTTTTATACCATGTGTAAATTCCCTGTAGATTTTCTTTCTTCCCTTTGTGATGATTAAACTTTGATCTGCAGATCAGGAAATCAGACAGTGTTTATAATTAGTGCCAACTGTAGTACAGTAGAAGGAATACTTGAAGTGGCCTTGATGGCCCTGATGCTAGTTTCTGCTTAGCCATCTGATTTTGTGTAACTCTGCCTCGGTGATGAGCCTCACTTTTTTCACGATAAACAAGGAAAATAGAGAACTCACATGGTAACTTGAAGATTAAACGAGACAATGCCTGTGCAAACCTTTAAAAGCAAATACTATTCAAATGTAAGAAAGTAACATTGTAAGAAAAATGATAATTTTTTTTGGCATCTTCCCTATCCTTCAAATGTCAAGAACTTTTGATGTTTGCAGATTTAAAGGATAATCTGCTCTTATTCTAGTCAAAACTGCTGAAGTCAACTTTAAATTTTTTTAAAAGATTTTATTTATATATCTGACAGAGAGAAATGCAGCTTGAGAGGGAACACAAGCATAGGGGAGTGACAGAGGGAGAAGCAGGCTTCCTGCTGAGCAAGGAGCCCGATGTGGGGCTCGATCCCAGGACTCCAGGATCATGACCTGAGCTGAAGGCAGTCGCTTAACCAACTGAGCCACCCAGGCGCCCCTGAAGTCAACTTTAAATAAGATGTATATACTTATGTATTAATATTTAGTGAAAAATCATAAAAGCAAGAATTTGGTATATCTAGTCCAGCTCTTTCTTCTAAGAGCTCCTTATACATGGGAAATCAAAACCACTTCTTCCCTCCCTTTTTTGTCTACTGACAAAAGGCAGTGCTGTAAATGTTTTTGAATAGATCAAGGGAGACAGGCTAATATTAGTAAAATAGCAAGACTTCCACATCTCACTTCTTGACAGCATGACAACTTAAGCAGTAAATACTGCACTTAATTGTAGGAACATACAACTAAAAAACCCAAAGGAAAATCCATTTCTGAAGTGTTCAGAGGAAAGACACTAGATAAATCCAAATCAAGTATACTTAAAGCCACCATTTACTGCTCATACCAAACCTGTGTATTTGCAAAGTTATTCTACAGAGTCTAGGGAAAGGCCACATTTCTCTTCTTGAACTGTTCAATTTTAGTGATAGTAAGAATATCCTGCAAAATAATTGGTAATATGAGGGCCAACAGTATAAATATTACTATTGTTAATTTTTCCTATAAAAGTAAACTGGTAAAAACAACTGTTACCTTAAAGTACTGCTATTCCTAAGTAAATCTCTGGAAGCTACGGTCTCAGAAAATAAGGATACATATAAAGAAATACTTAGAACAAGCTTGTCTAGGAAAATCACCAATGTCAACAACAGATCTGAAGGTAGACCTACTTTTTCCTTATGTAACTGTAAAAACCTCACTAGTATTTTCTGGCTTTAGTTAAATCACCTGCAAAACAAAGGAAGACAATACTGAATCCTACCAATAAGACTGCTCAAAAAATTGAGTTGAACAAAGTAACACTGAACTTCTCTCAGAAAGGCATAAGGATAAAGATAAAAAAAGATTAGCACAAGTAACAAAATAACACATTACCATCTACAATTTTGGGCATTTCTTTAGTAATAATCCACTCTCCAGGCTGTAGCAGAGACTGTCCATAATACATATCAGACTCTGCACTTGTGCTTGAAAATGCAGAACTACTGGAAGGTGTCAACTCTTCAAGTTTGAAGAAATCTAGGCCAGTTACTGTGCCACCAAAGAATCTGCAGCCACCGAGACAACCACACTTGTTCCTACACCTCTTATTCTTCACGGTATCATCTGGCCACAAAAACCACAACCTAAACAGAACCCAAAACAAAACAAACAAAAGCAATAACATAATAAATCATTAGGAAATAAACTTTTTAGCAGATAATTAAAAATAAGTTAACTGTTAATATTCTTAAAAGACAAGATAAACACAAACACAAAAGCTTATTTTACTGAGGAAAGTCTCCATTTTGCCTTTCTTTAAAAAAAATAGTCTCACCATGGTGAGATGAAAATAGGTACAGAGAGATACAGCTTACATTTAAAAAAAAGAACTAAAAAGAAGCAAATATAAAAATAAGACATTTAAATGCAATTTAAAAACCACAGTAAATATTCTCAAGAGGACTAAAAATTTTAAACATTAATGTAAAAAATGGATAAAACTATTGGTACAGATTATACTAAATAGATAATTTATCACCATTAGCATTTCAGAGCCTATTTCACATGGCAAATACACCAAAATATTATGAATAAAACCAAAATAATGCACTCTATATATTAGAGGGAAAAACTGTAATAATTTTGTAATAAGGACTTGGAACAAGGTATTAAGCATTAGGACATGGAAGGAAAATGTATATAAATTCTTTAGGTTCTGTATATAATCCACACAAAAGCCTATCAGTATATTAAGTCTCCTACTTTCTTAAAAAAATATTATATATTACAAATATGAGAGACATACCTTTATTTATTTTTTTAACCTTAAATAATAAATCACCTCATATTAACAGTCTGTTTTTCTAACTATTTCTATATGCATGATCTCATTGGATCCTCAGGGCCATCAAGGAAGACAGAATAGGTCTTATTATTTTCATTTTACATTCACTCATTTATATTTTTTGAACATATTTATATGTGCCTAGTATTATGCTAGGTGAAACTGACAGACACAGTCTTACCCATATGAAGTTCAGAGTAAGACAAGCCACAAACAAAATATCTAATCATAAATTATATTGAGTGCTATGAGGTAAAAACAAAACAAAACAAAACAAACCCAAGGTGTTGTGACAAGGAAAACAGAAGGAATCTTTCAAAAAGTATTATCTGAGATGTGAAAGATAAAATAAAATATATCAAGATGGAAGTGAAACATCAGTCTATAGGACAGATGGAAAAATATGTGAGGAAGCCTTAGGATTAGTGAGAAGCTGACATATTACTTTGGTTAAACGTTATCAAATTCAAATCACTTCTCTATTTTAAAGTATTAAGATTCAGTCACTCAGCAAATTCTAAACACTATCAAAATTAAAAACCTTATATTTTCCACACAGGTTTTTTTAGCTCATTTGTGTAGCAACAAGCTTAGTAAAATGCATGGGTTTGCATTCATCTAGACATGGGTTCAAATTCCAGCTGTGGCACTTAGTAACTCTAGGACCAATTAGTTAACATTTCAGAGCTTCAGTTTCCCCAACTTCAAACTGTGGTCTGATATACCTAATGAGACTGTTTTGAAGATTAAATGTAAAGCATATGATATAAAATCTGAAATACAGAAGTTGCATAACAAATGTAAGCTTTCCTTCCCTACCTTTATTACAATCCAGTGCATTAGTTCTCAAACTTTAGCTTGCATTAGAATCACCGGGAGGGCTTATTATACTATGGAGAGCAGGGCTGCATCCCCAGAGTTTCTGACTGACCTGATTACATAAATTTCTAACAAGTTCCAAGGAGACACTGGTGGCGGTGGTTTGGGAAACATACTTTTCAAAAACACTAAAGAAACTGTGTGTCCAGTAACTTCCAGTTATATCAAAAAAGAATATAGGTAGGCCCCCAAACTTCAGTAATCAAATATGCACAAAGGCAGCCAAATCTGAAGGTCAATCGGTTACCATGTTGGGAAAGGCAACTGCCAATATGCCTTAAACGTCCCTGCCTATTCTTGCTGGGTATGTCAAGATTGCAAAGCCCTGACCAGGCCATTTCTTGGGATTGTACCAGCAATAAACAACCCAAAAGTGATGAGGTAATATCTCACCCTGGAAAAGAGTAAGTTTGCTTCCACTTACTATAAAAGTGATAGAACACTTAAGTTCAATATTCCTCCTCTATAATGCACCACACTGTGTGTAGATATCCATCATGGACTTTCTGTGTCACCTCCAAAGGATTCATGAATAGGGGTACCAGATATAGTAAATAAAAATAAGTTTGTCCAATGCACTGTGTGGAACAATATGACACACCTATACTAAAAAGTTGTTTATCTGCAATGCAAATATAACTAGGCATCCTATATTTCATCTGGCAATCCTATCTGGATATAAACACATATGACTCTGGTTCATGCTTTTGTTGTAATAAAGTCCTTTGTCCCTGACCAGGAGTCTTGTGTCTTCTGGCAGCACCCATGAAACTGTGGCAGGCTAACCTGTTAGCTTGAAAGTAGGGTAAAATCCCACTCTTCACAATTATTCACCAAACCAAGCACTGGAACAATCTAAATGGTTGGATTTACTTGAACACTTGGAACATGAATCACATGGTGCCATTTCATTTACTTCATTAGCCCCCTGTTCTACCAACTGACCTAATTAGACCCAGGCACTTTGTTCACAGTAACTGGCTTCCTGAGCAACAATTAACAGAGAAATCCAAGTTTTTTAAAAACATTATTCTTCACACATGAGCTTCCATTCTCAGATTTACAAGATGTCAAGATCTTAAAGTAACTTAAAAGATTAATATAGAGGTGCCTAGGTGGCTCAGGCATTAAGCGTCTGCCTTTAGTTCAGGTCATGATCCCAGGATCCTGAGATCAAGCCCCACATCAGGCTCCCTGTTCGGCAGAGAGCCTGCTTCTCTTTCTCCCGCTGCCCCTGCTTGTGTTCCTGCTCTTGCTATCTGTCATAAATAAAAATAAAATCTTCTTTTAAAAAATCAATGTAATCTCAGTAAAAAAACTCAGAATTTTTTAAAACTAGAATAATAGTTCTTTTGGAAAATTAACAGATGAAAATACTTAAAATTTTGTGATGACATGGAAAAATAAATGTGCATTAGGTGTAAATTTTTACCCCTGTATTTGAATACATTTTTGCAAAAAAGTATATCTACACCCTTGGCTGGATAAACACAAACACACCACACATAATCCAGGTAGAGGGGCACCTGGGTGGCTGAGGTGGTTAAGCATCCAACTCCTGATTTCAGCTTAGGTCATGATCTTAGGGTCATGAGATCGAGCCCCTCATCGGGCTCTGTGCTGAGCATGGAGCCTGCTTAAGATTCTCTCTCTGCCCCTGTCCCCTTCCTACCATGTGCATACATGCACACACTCTCTCATTCTCTCTCTAAAAAAACAAACAAAAACCAGATAGAGTTATGTTAACAACAAAAAAAGGAATAGGAAAAAAAGTAATACAGGTGCCATGTGATTACTAGCAAAAGAAGTATTTTCTCAAATTAGTACAAGACATTACAAAGGTAATGACATATCTGAATACAAAACAAAATAAAATTTTTAATTTTATTAAAATTTTGCTAAAATTTTAAATTTTATTAAAATAAAAAAATTAAAGGCTGTATGTAAGTCTAAAAAAATTTAAAAATGAAACAAACTGCAAAATATTAGCAATAGGGACTACTGAAAGGATGTACTCTATAAAGAGCTCTTAAAAATTGGTAAGAAATACACCAATATGCCAATGAATAAATATACAAAGACTAATAAGATGCAATTCACAAATGAGGAAAAAAACCCACCAGTTAATATATGAAAAAAAAGTATTAATCTCAGAAATAAACAAATGCAAAATAAAACAGAAATGTCATCTTTATCATAAAACACATAAAGGGTAGCAAAGACGAAGTAAGACACAGACTCTCCTAAAAAGTCATTGGGAATATGAAGTGAAATAATCTTCCTGGGAAATTTGGGAATGCATATCAAAAGGCTCAGTTTTGGGCACACACTCCCCTTCTAAGGAAACTATTAAAGGGAATTAAAGAACATATGGGAAAAGATTTTATGTGCAAAAAGTGTTCCTCTTACGATTACATATAATGAAGAATTTAGAAACACCTATACATTTAATAAATAAATGTATGGTGTATTATCATTTGTTTGATGGTGTATTATTATTTGTTTGAAAGGAAATTTATAAAATTTTCAATCATATGGGCAGAAGCTTAGGATATAAGTTTAACACAACAATGCAGAATTTATAAATATAGGATGATTTCAAGTATAAGAAAGGTACATTGAAAATATGGGGAAGAAACATGACAAGTTCAGTGTGGTAGGGTTATGGTAATTATTTTCCTTTATTTCATCATAATAGTTTTCTCTATTTTTAAAATAACCTCATATTAACTTTATAATGAGGGAGATGGGGATGGAAAAAATTATACTGGCATTTTAAATGGACATGATTCAGTAAAAGGCTTTGGCAACTTTTTAAATGGCAGATACAATTACTTCTTAATGACTGCTTCTTGAGGATAAAATTCCTTTAGTCTCCCCTGTAGATGTGAGAGCCCACAAAAGGAAAATTTTTGTAGAGTACATGGTGATAGCAATAATGTTTTCTAGAAATGAAGAAATGAGAGTGAAAAGTTATAGTGAGAGAGAAAGGAGGGTAAGTGCTCTATAAAATGTTATTTGGTAACTAGTAATGTAAGCTCATTTCACTGCTAATACACATAGTATGGGTTTAGAAACACACTAAAAAACAGTGTTATTCCCAGCAAATATACCATTACAAGAGATGAGATATACAAGGTATTTACTTAAATATCAGATTCTTATACAATGACTGAGGAGTACCCAGCACAATCATATTTAGTCTTTATATAAAATGTTCCTATTCCATTCCTAACAGTAGAATTTCCTCTATAATTATAAGGTAATTTTCATCTGAATTTGGGACTTTTAACTTCCTTAAATTTCACTTACCTCTTAGTTCTGGCATCATGAGTTTCTAGGAAATGTCTTTGAGCCTCATGTTTAGAATGATGATCAGCAGCTAATGCAATATCAACAGTAATGAGTCCTAAATTGGCTGACCCCGCTTCAAGCCAATAGGCCCTCCGTAGTACTGCAGGCTGAAGTCCAACTCTGGAATTATTTAATTGTTCAATATACTGTCTCACTTGAAAATCCTGAATTGCAGCACTTATTCCTTCCCCAACCGACTGATTGTGGAGATTACAGTTTGCAACTCGAATTGCACCCATCTAAATTGAATGAAGAAAATGAAATAAAACTGTAGTTTCTATATTCTTAAGCAACTTAGAATAAACTATAGATTAGGTATTTATTTCAACCACATGAAATAAAAAGGGAAAGGAGAAAAAAAGGAAATGGAAAAGATAAATGCAACAGAATAAAAGTAGACATTCAATTAATTAAAAAAAAAAAGGATAAAAGGAAAAGAACCTAAGTCAAAAAAGGAAAACAAGAGAAGAAGGAAAGAAATGTTGGTAGTAGGTAATAAAATCACAGACTTACAACAAGGCTTAATTTTAAACAGTAACCCACAAAGCAGAGGTAGCAAACAAGTGTTTTCAGAAACTAGGCAGGATATAAATGTACAAAACCTCAAGGCATTCAAAATTCAAATTGCCTAAAGGCACTCAAAATTTTAAAAACTACCAATTTAATCCCTGCCATAAAAGCAACGTCCAAGTTTAATCCCTGTCATAAAGCAAAGTTGTAATAATTCCGTCAGAGTAAAATAGTAGTGAAAGCATGCCTTAAGAAAGACTGGAAGAGAACATGGACAAGCCAAAAACAGAAAGCTATCTCCAGGAATCTGTAGTGTTCTATCTCAAGAAATGGAGGTTTTGAATCTTGGTATCCATATTCATCAGGGATATTGGTCTAAAATTCTCCTTCTGATGGGGTCTTTGCCTGATTTGGGGATCAAGCCTTATAGAAAGAGTCTGGAAGCTTTCCTTCTGTTTCTATTTTTTGAAACAGCTTCAGGAGAATAGGTATGATTTTTTCTTTGAATGTTTGGTAGAAATCCCCAAGGAATCCATCAGGTCCTGGACTCCTGTTTTGGGGGAGGTTTTTGATCACTGCTTCAATTTCGTTACTAGTTCTTGGTCTATTCAGGTTGTCACTTTCTTCTGTTTCAGTCTTGGAACTTTATAGGTTTCTGGGAATGCATCTGTATCTTCTAGGTTGTTTAACTTATGGGCATACAGTTATTGATACTAATTTCTGGTGATTGTTTCTATTTCCGTGGTGTTAGTCATGATCTCCCCCCTTTCATCCATAAATTCTATTAATTTGGGTCTTTTTTTTCTTTTGGATTCATCTGGCCAGTTTATTGATCTTATTAATTCTTTCAAAGAACCAGCTTCCAGTTTTGTTGATGTCTTCTACTCTATCTCTGGTTTCTAATTCATGGATCTCTGCTCTAATCTTTATTAGTTCCCTTCTTATGCATGGGGTATGCTTAATTTGTTATTGATTCTCTAGTTCTTTAACTCTCTAAAGAGAGTTTGTGTATTCACAATTTTTCAATTTTTTAGTGAGGCTTGGATGGCTATGGATTTCCCCCTTAGGACTGCCTTTGCCGTATCCCATAGGTTTTGGGCTGATGTGTTTTCATTCTCATTGGTTTCCATGAATTCTTTACGTTCTTCTTTGACTTCATAGTTGACCCAAACATTCTTAAGCAGGATCATCATTACCTTGCAAGTGCTTGAATTTCTTCTAAACTTTTTCTTGTGATTGTGTTCTAGTTTCAGTATTGTGGTCTTAGAATATGCAGCAAATAATCTCAATCTTTTGATAATCAGTTAAGACCTGATTTGTGACCCACTATGTGGTCTATTTCCAGAGAAAGGTCCATGTGCCCTAGAGAAGAATGAGTTTTCTATTGTATTAGGGTAGAATATTCTGTATATATCTATGAGGTCCATCTGGTCCAGTGTCATTCAAAGCTCTTGTTTCTTTGTTGATTTTCTGCTTAGATGATCTATCTATTGCTGAGAGTGGGATTAACATATTATTAACATATTATTATCAATATATCTCTTTATTTACAATTAACATATTATTATCAATATGTCTCTTTATTTCAATTAACAGTTGGCTTATATAGTTGTCTGCTCACATGTTGGGACATAAATATTTACAATTGCTAGATCTTCTTGTTGGATAGACCCTTTAATAATGATACAGCATCCTTCTGTCTGACTACTATCTTTAGCTTAAGATCTAATTTGTCAGATATGAGAATTGCTACCCCAGCTTTCTTTTGACGTCCACTGGCATGAAAGATGTTTCTCCATCCTTTCACTTTCAGTCTGGTTGTATATTTAGGTTCAAAATGATCCTAAAGTACATTAAAAAGATTATCCACCACAACCAGGTGGGATTTATCCCTGGGATGCAGTTCAACGTTCGCAAATCAATCAATGTGATAGAACAAATTAGTAAGAGAAGAGAAAAGAACCAACTCGACCATTCACTTAAACCATACACATGGTCCTCTCAATTGATGCAGAAAAAACATTTGATAAATACAGCAACCATTCCTGATTAAAACTCTTCAGAGTATAGGAATAGAGGGCACATTCCTCAATTTCACAAAATCCATCTAAGAAAAATCCACAGTGAATATCATTCTCAATGGGGAAAAGCTGAGAGCCTTTCACTTAAGATCAGGAACACGACAAGGACGCTCACTCTCACCACTATTGTTCAATATAGTACTGGAAAGTCCCAGCAACAGCAATCAGACAACAAAAAGAAATAAAAGGTATTCAAATTGTTAAAGAGGAAGTCAAACTCTCTCTTCACAGATGACAGGACACTTTATGTGGAAAACCCAAAGACTCCACCCCAATTTCTGGAAATCCACTCCCATTTATGTGGAAATACCAAAGACTCTGGTAATTTGTTACCAGAACTCATACAGCAATTCAGTAATCAATGCACAGAAATCAGCTGCTTTCTTACACACTAACAATGAAACTGTAGAAAGAGAAATTAGAGAATTGATTCCACTTACAACAGCACCAAAAACCATAAGATACCTCGGGACAAACCTAAGCAAAGAGGTAAGGGATCTATTCTCTAGGAACTATAGAACACTCATGAAAGAAATTGAAGAAGACACAAAAAGATGGAAAAATATTCCATGCTCATGGGTCAGAAGAATAAACACTGTTATGTCTATGCTGCTCAGAACAAACTATATTTTCAACACCATCCTGATCAAAATACCATTGGCATTTTTCAAAGAGCTGGAACAAAACAATTCTAAAATTGAACAAGACCTCAAATCACCAAGGAAATGTTAAAAAAGAAAAACAAAGTGGGGGGCATCATGTTGTCCGATTTCAAGCTACCTTACAAAGCTGTGATCACCAAGACAGCACGGTACTGGCACAAAAACAAACAAACCAGTGGAACACAGTAGAAAGCCCAGATGTGGACCCTCAATTCTATGGTCAAATAATCTTTAACAGAGCAGAAAAAAATATCCAATGGAAAAAAAGACAGTCTCTACAATAAAAGGAAAATTGGACAGCTTTATACAGATGCATGAAACTCGACCATTCACTTACACCATACACAAAGATAAGCTCAAAATGGATGAAAGACCTCAATGTGAGATAGGAATCCATCAAAATCCAAAAGGAGAACACAGGCAGTAACCTCTTTGACGTCGGTTACACAAACTTCTTTCAAGACACATCTCCAAGGACAAAGAAAACAAAAGTGAAAATGAACTTTTGGGACTTCATCAAGATAAAAAGCTTCTGCTTTTTAGGGTTTTGGGGTGCCTAGGTTGCTCAGTTATTTAAGCAACTGACTCTTGATTTCAGCTCAGGTCATAATCTCAGCAGGGTGGTAAGCAGAGCCCCATGTCTCCCTCCACACTTAGTGGGGAGTTCTTGTCTCTCTTATTCTCCCTCTGCCCCCGGCCCCTACTCATGCTTGCTCTCTCTCTCTCTCTCTCTCTCTCTCTAAAATAAATAAATAAATCTAAGGGGGAAAAAAAGAAAAGAAATGGAAGTCTGGTTTAGAAAAAGAACTTCACTGGCCAAGAAATAGACAAAAGTGTACCTTTATAAAAAGTGTACCTTAAAAAAAAATGGAAATTTTGGTTTGGAAAAAGAACTACACTGGCCAAGAAATAGACAAAAGTGTACCTTTAGATTTGTAGCACAGCCATGCTCCACAATGTAAATATCTGCTCCATCTACTGCTAAACGAGTCATAGTATATTTCAAATCATCTGAAGTTGGACAAGGCCCAGGAATACAACTCAACTAAAAAGAAAAATAATTGAATATTTAATTCTTCACCATCAATTCACCATTTTGATACTTATACCTGCTGATTTAAATAAAATTTGGGTTACATGTGTATTTTAAAAAATAGTCAATTAAATCTCATTTTTATAATGAGAAATGAAATTATCAATAATTAAAGACTTACTAATTAGAAACTAAATATAAGTATGTAATTTTCATTCAAAAGGGGAAAGAAGCAAGTCTAAATTGGCAGAAATTTAAACAAACAAGCAAAACCTCTGTATCTGCAAAGCACAATAAAACAAGGTATGTCTGTATATTTCGCCCACACAAAATAGACCTAAAAAACTCTGATCTAAAATGACAGAGGCACATCAATGGTTGCACGGAATAATGAAAAGCTGACTGAAAAGTAACATAAAGCAATTTTCTAAGGTAATAAAAAATGTTCAATTTTTAAAAAATTTAATGCAACATGAAGGCTTTGACTCTTAAAAAAAAAAAGGAGGAGGAGATGCCTACAAGTATGTGTGATTCATCCATAAGGAACTAACTGGTTGACATATTATTAAGAAGTCCCAAGATCCTGGCAGTGTTTGTAACAAGAAAAAAATAATGTTATTATCATTTTAGCAGTTTCCTTTATTGTCAGTAAATAAGCAGAGGTTATAGATATTTTGGACATAAAATTAAAAGCAGGATGAATTGTTCTCAATTTACACTACTGTAATAGCAAATAAACACAGTATGTATAACAAATGAGTAAAAAGGAAAAACACATGTAGGGGAGAAATTAGAAAGAAAAACTAAACTTTTAACAACGGTTATCTCTGTTAATAGAATTAAGATAAAAAAATTTTTTTTAAATGGCCATGTATTCTTGGCAAATGCCAACATGACTAACCACATTACAAAAAAACAAGTATGTTCCAGGGAGGTCTATAAACAATGTAATGTAAGGAATTTAACCTTCCTCTTGCTTCAGTTTCTAAATCTTCCACATAAATATTTAGCATATCCAAAAGAATTTCATAACTCAAAAGAGTATGAGTTAACAGTAAAAATGTAAGAGGTGAGATATAATCTTTATAATATCTCCATTTAGCTGTGAATTTATGTTTTGATAATTACCTCATATGTTAGATACTGGCCACTAAATAACAACTGGCTAAAATCTGCAAAATAATTTTATTAATTGAGAAAACTGAACTATAATACTTACTTCATGGCTATGTGTATTTAAAGGTAAAATCTCAATCTTTCATTTAAAAAAAATCCATAAATGTTTGTAATACTGCTAACATATTTGTTAACATACCTTGGATTCACAGAACCGACGGTCAAATCCATGCTGACATATTATTACTGATTTAGGTCTTTCCAGTTCATACTCCCGACATACAACATGAAAAACAAATGTCTGTCCCCACTCCAAAAGACAAGCTAGCTACAAATAAGCAGTGACAGGTTGACAACAGTGTTAGCATTCTAAACACGTGTTCAGAGTTCAAAAGTTTATCAAGAATATTAATACAGTTTGAAAGAACCCAAAAGCTGTCTTAAACCTGCTGCTACATAATCCATTTGTTAGCCAGAATCATGATTTTTCTATCTTAACATCATTTATAAGCTTATGTTACTTTCCATTTATGAATGACAAAATGCATGACAACTGAAAAATTCAAAATCAGCAACTTTACAAAGTAAGTACTTTCCTTCCAGGTTAAATCTTCCTTCATATATAACTAACTGGACTCCTCTGTACAGAAAAGCACCTTAAATTCTCTACCTAATAATAAACAAAGCGTGTATGTGAAATTATTATCTAATTATCATAGTGAGCTGCAATTTTGGAAAATCAGATATTTTAAAGATTATAGCACTTTTGTTTATGTAAAAAGAAATTAGGTATACATAAATTCTTCATCAGATCTCTGGCTTACAAAAAAACCTTTCATTTTATAATTGATTAGAGTTGTTAACAATAAACACACTGAAATACAGGAATATAGAATATCATTCCCTTAAAAAAGTATAAGTTTAAACTATCTCAAAACATGAATTTCATGTTTAAAACATACAAAGGATGGAGTAACATTAAAAAGCACCTACAGATTCATGAAATACTCACTAGAAGGTGAGATTCTAGTGCAGAAGAAAGAGAAATGTTTCATCTTCTAATAAAGGCAATTTAGAAACATTTTATCTACTTATAAATAAAATATCCCCTTCTGATTCCATTTTATTCTAGAAGCTTAATTTTTGCTGGCTTCTAAAAATTTCTTGCAGATATGCAAGGTATCTAGATTCTTTATCCACCTTATTGCTATTTTCTACCTATAAATGTTTCATACACATTCTGTAATTTTTATTAAAATAGTAGAGTATGAACATTTCACACAATCAAGAACACATTCCACTTTTCTTAAATGCCAAGATAAGTATGTATATTATCATAAATATATGGATCAATAGGTGAAATGTTGCAATAATGGCTATTTGGCTGAATATCAATGGTCCATTTCTAGAAGTAAATGATCCTTATGACCTCTGAGTCTTCTAAAGATGAATAGGGGACAAGAGGAAGAGAGGGATTTTATCCAGAAGGATCACAACTAGCATTCTAGGCCAGGTTTACATACCAGCAAATTTGTTTTAATTTTTTTATAAAGCCAAATCATTAAAACAGATACAAATGATGTTATCTTGCTTTGAGACATGACAAGAACTAAGCTATTTAATCCTGAACACCATAAACAATACTTTCAAATCCTACTTAAGAAACATACAAGAAAGCAAATTTTTTTTTTTAAGATTTTATTTATTTGACAGAGAGAAACACAGCCAGAGAGGGAACACAAGCAAGAGGAGTGAGAGAGGGAGAAGCAGGCTTCCCACAGAAGCAGGGTCTCCGGGATCATGACCTGAGCCGAAGGCAGTTGCCTAGCCAGCTGAGCCACCTAGGTGCCCAAGAAAGCAAAATTCTTAAAAAAAATTATTCCATATCCTGGGGGAAAAAAAGTATTTTTCAACAGTGGAGTAACAACTAATGTAATTTTAATAATATATAAAATTTCCACACTTGATCTTAGCCAAAAGGCCGAGAAGCGATAATATATAAAATTTCCAGACCAGTTCTCATACTTCCCAAAATTTTGACCTTGAAAGTATTATGCAGAACTATAAAACATTACACACTTCAATTTTATGTGGCTCAGAAAAGTGAAACTTGCTTCTGACTCCTCTATTGCTAAGAAAATTCTGAATGGCAAGAATGACATTCATCCAAAAAGCAGAGTCATCTGGCCCTCAAAATGCCATTAGCGAAAATGCAATGAACCTTCAAACAGGCATACAACTTACTCTTGGCAAAGTGGGTGAACAAAGGAAAAAGAAAATATGTCAGACAATCATACCTGTGGTGTTGTGACTTTAGCTGTGAGACTTCCAGCCTGCACATCAATTAACCATGCATATTCTAAGGAATCACTTCCCAAAGGAAGACCTTCTGCTGAGAACATAGCATGTGCTCTCAGCTGGAGACCCGACAAATTGATGTGACCCTCCCTGAGTACTTCATCCACAGGAGGTCGCTGCTGTAAACAATAAGAAGACTGTAAGAAGGTACAAGAAAATCAGCATTATTATTTCTAGTTGGTTTTTTTTTTTTTTTTCCAGAGACTAACAGTAAAAACATGCTATCTGGAAAATAAGACTCAAGGATCCAGAAGATCCTAACACAACCTTGTACTGGAGAGTCCCAGTTTTGAGCTTCTTTAGTGACAATATCCATAAGAGTACAACTGCAAAGCAAGACAGCAAAGTCCTAGAATGAGACGTCTCTGATACAAATGAATGGCTCAATGAATAAAAAGAAATTCGTATCCTTACTGACATGGAATGTAAGAGACCAGTCTTTGGTGGGAAGACAGGAATAGTGAGATTAAAATACTAAAAAGAAAAAAAAATAACGGAAGAACAAAGACCATTAAGACCATAAAATGAAGAACTAGAGAAGAAAGCTATCTTTCATTTAGATTTTGAGAACTGCATAAATATAAAAAGGATAGATTTGTCTTGTAGAAATTACATATTTACTACTGAAAAGAAGCGAGTATTTCAAAGAAAAAAGTTCTGGAACTTACAAAGCTAAAAGATATGTCATAAAATAGGGTAGTCCATGGAACACTAGTTCCACAAAATATTATTAGTAATAAAGAATCAAATAGGTTTGGTGATGCCCTGCCCATTAGTTACCAATTTCTGTAGAATTTACCTCCCAGTTTCTCAGAAATGCATTGATTTTCTTCTATCTTCACTGTTACCTCATGGTCCAAGTAATATGGCCTCTTGCTAAGATGTGTACAGAGCCTCCCAGCATTCACTTTTATATCTCCCGCCTCCACACTCTACAAAACAACCTCAGAGACCTAAAAAGCCAATTTTATCATGTTCTTGTCTCAAAACCACTGTTTTATATTTCCTCGATATTTCTCTTCTCCACCAGGTTTATTAGGATAAAGACCATTTCTGTCTTGTTCACCATTTATCCCACTGAACCTAACAGTGACAACAAAAGGAAAATAATACTAAGTGACTAAACAGATTTCTTCACAGCAAGTCTTTTCAGAGAATTCAATATACTAATTCCCAATATACAATATATCTCAATATACATTGAGACAGTTCACATACTCACAGGTATTTCCCAAACTAATTTTATTACAGTAGTCTTTTTAGTATGTATATACAGGCCATCTACACAAGAAATAGTGTTAGCATTCCTTGTTTCAACACATTTTAGAAAATGTATTCTTAAAAACAAAAATAAGGATATGAGCTAAATCAAATTCATAAGGAATTCTTAAAAGGAATTTTTTTTATTTTTTATTTTATTTTCATCTAAGCTGTGTGACAATATATAAAACCACAGAAACTTCTCCAGGTAGCAGTTCCCTTCTATTTTTTATCTGAAGAAGATGGTCAATAGAGATCACTTCTGGCACTAAGATTTGATAATTTTCAGTATAAGATACTTCTGATTGATATTTTTTGAGCTCAAAAATACATATAAAGATAGAGCCTATCCAGTACATCAACAAAGATCAAATTCTAGATTTTACTATGGGGTTGTATCATATTGTGGGCTGAACTGCATCCCCTAAAAAGACTACATTAAAGTCCTAAGCCTAGGCACCTGTGACTGTGACTTTACTGTATTTGAAAACAGGGTCTTAGTAGATGTAATCAAGTTAAAATAAGGTGATACCAAATTAGGGCAGACCTTAATCTAATGACTGGTGTCCTTTAAAGAAGAAAACTGGGACACACAGACACATGAAGACAATGCTATGAGAAGACAAAGGCAGAGATACATATCTACAAGACAAGCAATGCCAAGGATTGCTAGCAATCACCAAAAGCTTAGAAAAGGCAAGGAGATCCTCTCCTACAGCCTTGAGAGAGAGAGATCATGCCCCTGACAACAATTTGATTTCAGAATTCTAGGCTCCAGAACTGCTAGAGAAGATATTTCTCTTATTTTAAGCCACTCAATATGAGGTACTTTGCTATGGCAGCCCTAGCATATAATATACATATAATATACATATATTACAATATAATATATAAACCCTAGCTTATAATATACATCATAAGACATTCATAAATTAAAAGGGGATAGTATCATAACTCGGACACAATAACCCATCCATCACCTCAGATCCTTAACCTTGAGGCCCTGCATTAAGACTAATGTTGTCAGGAATAAGCAGCTAAAACCTGGAGAACTCACCTGTACCAAAGGTTTTAAATTTGCCCAGATTCACCAGACGACTCATTATCTATGGCAGCTATAGTCTTATAATGCATATTTCTTAAATAATAAGACTTGGAAGCCAAAATGACTTTTTAATACATGGGTTCCAAAATGGATCTTGTGTTAATCGGACATGAAAACAACATTAATCTCAGGGTACATCTCCACCAGCACTATTGGGTGACCAGGTACACTGACAATGAGCAGTCATATTTTGAAAGGGCTCTCTTTTTCTGAGCACTAGGTCTCAAAAGTGAGCTTAAAATATTCAGTAAACAATGTTATAAAGCGATAGACTACCATCCAGGCTTTGTTGCTCCACTGAGAGAGAACAGGCAGAGCAGATTTAACATAATTCTTAAGGGCCCTAGAATTTTCAACCATTGGCTTCAACTTAAAGTCACCAACTGTGTTAGCCTGTAAATACAATGTCATCCTGTCCTTTCAAGTTTTGAAACCAGGCACGGACTTCTCCTTTCCAGCTATGAAAGTCCTAGATGGTATCTTCAACTAGAAGGTTATTTCATCTACTGTGAAAATCTGTTGTTTAGTATAGCCACCTTCATGAATTAACTTGGCTAGATTGCCTAGCTAACTTGCTGCAGCTTCTACATCAGCACTTGTCACTTTACTTTGCACTTTGATGTGATGGAGCTGGCCTCTTTCTTTAAACCTATGCACCAACTTCTGCTAGCTTCAAACTTTTCTTCTGCAGCTCCTTACCTCTCTCAGCCTTCACAGAATTGCTAGGTTTTGGCTTAAGGGCATGCTGTGGCTGATTTGATCTTCTATCCAGACCACTGAAACTTTCTCTATATTAGCAATTGGTATTTTGCTTTCTATCATTGGTGTGTTTATTTCTTTTAAGAACTTCCTTTGCATTCACAACTTGGCTATTTGGTGCAAGAGGCCGAGTTTTCAGCTTAGCTTGGGTTTCTTCGACATGCTTTCCTCATAAGCTTAATCTTTTCTACCTTCTAATTTAAAGTGAGAAACATGCAATTGTGCTTTTCAATTCAACACGCAGAGGCCATTGCTGGGTCATTAGCTGGCCTAATTTCAATACCTTTTTGTTGTAGAGAATAGAGAGGCCGAAGCAGAGGGGGAGAGTCAGGGGAACAGCAGGTTGGTGAAGCAGTGAGAACACATGCAATGTTTATCACTTAAGTTTGCCATCTTTTATGGGTACCCCAGAACAATTACAATAGTAACATTAAAGACCAGTGAACACAAATCACTATAATATAATAATGAAAAAGTCTGAAATACTGTGAGAATTATCAAAATGTGATAGGGACATGAGGTGAACAAATGCTGCTAGAAAAATGGCTTTGATACACCTGCTTGATGCAGAGCTGCCACAAATCTTCAATTTGCAAAAAAATGCAGTATCTTCAAAGTGCAATAAAGCAACATACAATAAAATGAGGTATGCCTACTATATCAAAAGTCTGATGAAGGAAACACATTCTGTGGCAAAATTAAGTTTTAGCTACTATGAAGTCAGTTGTGTCAAATATGTACACATATGAAAAAACTAAATTCTTTGTAGAAAAATATGGTCAGTTATGGCAAAAGAGTTGCCAAGGGTGTAGGCTATTTTATAAAGTGATTAGTTACTACAAAGAATCATAGTAAGTTATCGTCTGTTGATGATTTTGGGGTATCAGATTCATTCTCCCATATATCATTTTACTTTGCCTTTTACTAAAATCCATTTATTTTTCTTTCCTTTTTTTAAAGATTTTATTTATTTATTTGACACAAGAGAGAGATTACAAGTAGGCAGAGAGGCAGGTAGAGAGAGGAGGAAGCAGGCTCCCTACTGAGCAGAGAGCCCAATGCGGGCCTCAACCCCAGGACCCTGAGATCATGAGCTGAGTCAAAGGCAGAGGCTTTAAACCACTGAGCCACCCAGGCACCCAAAATCCATTTATTTTTCTAAAGCTCATAACTTGACTAAAAGTAGAGAAGAGCCCTAATATAGTGCTAAATGAAGAGTGGAGCCATTTGGCATTAAAAAATAATAATAAAGTGATAACATACCCAAGGATGTAAATTTTTCCCATTTGCTGAATATCACTGTTTCCCTTCCAAAAGAGCCCTGGGGATATCCTGAGGATTGTTAAAGTGTCTTGTAAGTATGTAAGGTGAAAAGAATAATCCATGTGGATATGGATGTGTTGAAGATTTATAGTACTGGTTAATATGGATATTGAGGTTGTAATTTTCAACGGACTCCACCAAAATTTTATATATTTTCCCTTCCATAAATATATGAAAAAGTTAAAAAGGTATTTCTTTCCATTTCTAAAAATAATAGATATAGAATATAATTATATGGGATCACATAAATAGGGAACAGCAGAAAAAAAGAAAAAGAAAACTGAGATTCTTGAAAACTCACATACATACATGAAACTTCTTAATATGATTAAAGAGCTATATATTCCATGCACAGAAGGTAACATAGTGTTTCAACCCTATAAACAATAATATATCTCTAAGTCTCTACCATAACTCACTTTCATATTACCTGATAGTTATCACTGACAAACACATTTAGGGGTGACAGAACAAGTTGCAGCATGGTCTCCCGAAATCCTTTTTTCATTTCAAAACACAGTCTTTCCAAGAATGCTGTAGGGCACTCAGGACCATCAGTGGTTCCGTGCTAAAGTCAAACAAAATACCATAATCAATAAGACCAAGGAAGTACAGGAAAATAAAAATTATATTTATATAATTAAGAAATTTTGATTCTTAAGAAGGAGAAATAGTGCTTACTGACAAAATTAACTATTCCATACCCTGGTAAGAATAAGTTCACTAAGCACCACAGGTGACTCATCTGCTGTGCAATCCTACATGCATGATATGGAGCTGGTAGGCAGCCCAATGCTCTAGGGCCTCTCCCTCCCTATCTGGCTTCACTGCAATGACCCTGGGATCTCTGGGCAATATAATCTCATTCTGAGTTAGCCCAAATAGTCCATTAGTCAACCTTTGACTGAACCAGGATTCTGTGCTGGATCTGAACCCCTAAAAATAATTCAACTTGTAGGGTGAAGTTGAATCTTGATTTTGTAGTAGGTTCGCCATTAGGCCCCAAATGGTCTAGAGTTGGATAAAGGATAAGAAAATGTAAATCCTAGAGTACCCGTCAGACTAACTATAAACCCAGCAACTCAACATTGCAACAAAATGTTCTAAAGTTACAAAGAACAGAAAGAAGGAACTGAAATGAAAGAAAAGCAGAAAATTATCAGTGATCAAGTAATCACATTATGAAGAAAATAATAAACTAGTTTTATTATTTTAAAGATTTCAAATCTGGTTTTTTTTTTATTAGTGTGTGCATGTGTGTACAGACACAGTTTTTTGTTGGGTGAATTTCATAATATACTCCAGACTATTTTGAAAGGTAAATACTTACAACAGGAAGACGCCCATGAACTTTGTACAAATTAACAAGTACAGTAATATCCCAAGGACGTAAGGTAAGCGGATGAATTGACTTGGCTGAACTTTCATTCTCCTTTCTGTCATTTTCCATTCCAAGAGCAGTCCACCCAGAGCTGGATGATGTTGACAGTGACAGAACAGGACTTGAAATAACCTCTTCAAAATCCATATACATGTCATCTTCCCCAAAGTAGTTTTCCTATAAATATTAAGAACAAACTTCTAGTAAAGATATATGTAAAATAACTTTTCAACTGAAAGCCTGAATTTTGTAAACCAAGCATCTCCCAAAACTATTTTATGTAGTTAAGAGTATAAGGTCTGTTTCCTTGAAATGAAAAACAAACAAAAAGACACATATGCTTAACACATATACTTACTTGGTTACTTATTAGCAAATAAACATGCTGTAGCAAAAAACAAACAGACAAACAAACAAAAAAATGAAAAAACAAACCAGAAAGCAAAAACATAAACATAAAAAGTTATATAAGTTTATAGCAAAGTTTCATGACAACACCACCTCCAATTATAGCCAAAACTGCAATTTAGGTCCTAGAAGAAAACTTTAAAGATCTGTAATGTTCAACAGTTTTCAATCTTTCTCAGAGTTCTGAGGCAATAGTACCCAGAGACATCCTTTAAGGGAAGAACAATTCACAGAAAATCAATTTGACTAAGTCCAATTACATAATTTATATGTCCTGGGTGAAATATTTATAAGTGTTTTTAACAACTTAAATTAGAATCTTCAATTTTGGTTACTGATGATAAAAATATGTGTTATCAATACGTACCAAAACATCCTTTCATATAATTCACCCTGGCTTCTTATGTAAAGTATTTTAACTATTAATATTCTGGTTCCTTTTGCATCAGAATTTAAATTCCGTTTATTTTTTTAATAATAAGGTTTTATTTAAGGTTTTTATTTAAATTCCAGTTAGTTAACATACAATATATTAGTTTCATGAGTAGTATTTAGTGATTCATCACATATAACAAACATGATGCTCATCACAAGCGCTTTCCTTAATCCTCATGGTTTATTTCACCCATCCCCCCATCCACTCCCCTCTGGTGACCATCAGTTTGTTCTCAATAGTTAAGAGTCTGTTTCTTGGTCTGCCTCTCTCTTCCCCCCCCCCACCCATGCTCACTTGTTTCTTGAATTCCACACATGAATGAAATCATATGGTATTTGTCTTTCTTGGATTT
The DNA here is from genome assembly GCA_004023965.1 of Spilogale gracilis. Taxonomy (NCBI): domain Eukaryota; kingdom Metazoa; phylum Chordata; class Mammalia; order Carnivora; family Mephitidae; genus Spilogale; species Spilogale gracilis. The sequence goes on from PITA01001376.1 coordinate 46,009, forward strand.
ATTTTAAATGAAATTCTTTTTTCTTCCTATTTTTCTGAATTTAAATTTTATCTATTTGATCTGTCAGCAGCAATCAAAGATGTTAAAATATTCCTGTTAATATAGTTAACTATGTTTGTTCGATATTAGAAATCAAGTCAGTATTTTGATAAATTGTGCATTTTACTCATTGACACATTTATTTTCTAGCTAGAATTCTAGTCAATTAATCAGGCCAACTAAATATCTTTTCATAGGAAAGGATGTTGAAGGGCTTGCAGTCATTTGCTTAATCAGTGGTAGGACTAATAATAAAATCCTACACCTAGGGACTCACAAAACTGATGCATTTTCCTCATTCTCTACTGTTAACCTGGCTCTAAGAACACAGGCCCTACTTGAAACCTGCTTGACATCTTGATAATTTATTATATAACTCTGAAGCATGCACAAATATAAACATAAACATTAGCTTTTATCCTAAATTCTAACATTAAATTTCTAAAACTAAAAATGTCTAATTGATTTCAATCAACATTAAAGATCTAGAAGTATTCTCTTATTTTTAAAAGATTTTGTAGAAGTCTCTTACAGTCTTTTTGAAATTTTTAACTTTAAAAACAGAAGAGAGATTTGTATAGCTTACTAAAATCAAAAGAAAAATATTCTATTTGGCCTAATGTTCAATTTGCTACCAAAACAATCTCCATTTAATTATCTGAAACAGAAATAACTCATAGCAAATTCTTTAGGGAATACTGAATCTCCAGCACAGTAGAGAACATTTGTTAACTTTTATTAAATGTGTCAATAACTGTTTTTAAAGAGTTACAAAACTCTAGGAGTCTTTTATGAGTCATCACATTAGTATATATTGAATATTATAAACAAAATGTACTTTTAAAATTGTAACTCCCTTAAAACTTTAGCCTCATGTTTAATGTTTGATGCTCAGTATGTGACTTAAGTTTTGTGGGTATTTGTTTTAGTTTACTTTTGTTTTTTTAGTATGTGAACTCCATCTGTAAAGGTTAATTTCTTAAGGATTCACTAAAAAAATTTACTAAAAGGTTGACCAAAGTATAAGGTAAGTAATGATATTTTATGGCAAACTTTTATGGTATTTTAAGATTAATAAAAGTACACAGATATTTACAAATACAAATAAAAGTTCCACTTCCATGTTATGGTAGATAGAATGCAAAATTGAACTCTACAACAAATTCCAAACAACCCTAGAAAAAAGCAGTAACTTACATAATTGAAAAAATGTGTTCTTTTGTCAAGTTTGCTGCATGCATGAATTTAAGAATGATAAAACAAGTTGTATTTTCAACCTACTTAAGAGTTCTATGAAATTTTATTTTCCTAGAGATATTTTATCATGAATGTCAAGTAACTACTTCAATAGGGCACTACCAGTTTTTCCCCCAGCCTACTTACGCAATGATATTCATTTGTCAAAAAAGGAAAAGGAAAGTAGAGAAAGTAAAGTATCACATGGTTTCACTTACTTGTAGTGCCTAAGGGGTAATATAGAGGACAATAGGAGAAGGAAAGGAAATGGGAAGTAGGGTAATTCAGGGAGAGAATCGAAACATGAGAGACTTTGGACTCAGAAACAAACTGAGGGTCTTGGGGGGAAGAGGGTGGGGGGATGGGAGAGCCTGGTGGTGGGTACTGAGGGCACGTATTGCTTGGAGCATGGGGCATAAACAATGATTCTTGGAACACTGAAAACATAAATTAAAAGAAAAAAAAGAGGAAGAATTATCACTATAGTTAAAAGAAGACAACCAATAAATTCACAGAAGCTGGGGGGTAAAGGGAGAGTGGGGAACTGTTTCCAATATTAATTTTTTTTAATGGAAACTTAGCCAGGCCTCTGTTCAAGATTATTAATTACTGTTTTCTTCTAATAAGGAAAACATATATGCCATACATATGTCATATATACCCACCCTTAATCCATAGTTATTACTGACCACCACTGATATGCTATCACTATTTAGATTCAGATTTCCCTTCTTCCATTAAGAAAAAATATAAGACTAAGAGGAGTCAATTCAGAAGATGTAAACATTTCCATAAAATATTCTCACGTATTTTATTTTAAAGATATTATTTATTTATTTGACAGAGAGAAGCACAGCTAGAGAGGAAACACAAGCAGAGGGACTGAGAGAGGGAGAAGCAAGCTTCCTGCCAAGCTGGAAGCCCGATGTAGGGCTCTATCCCAGGTCTCCAGGATCATGACCTGAGCTGAAGGCAGTCGCTTAACCAACTGAGCCACCCAGGTGCCCTGCTCACGTATTTTAATGAGTGTTAGTATATATTCTTTTCAGAGTTCCTGGTAATAATAATAGTAACCCGAGTTTCTTTTGTGGATTCTGGAAATCAGTTTTTCATAAACAGTCAACAAATATGATTTTTTTTTTCTAGTCTCTCCTTCAGAATTTCTTGATGTTTAATTTGGTAACTAAGGAAAATACAATCTCGGTTATATGAATTTTCACATTCTCTTTATTTTCTTTTATATATACATACATCCATTCTAACACTTATAATGTAAGTTATATATTAAAACAAATTTTTAAAAAAGTAATTGAAAGAGAGATATTTAAGACAGAATACATCTCCATGTTAGCATGACACTAAGCCTTCTGGTAAGCAGAATGAAAAAAAGAAAAAAAAGACAAAGAGTAAATAAAATTCCTAATAAAAGGAAGCACAGCTTATTGGCCTAGAAAAATTTTTGTCTGTCATGTTTTAAATACATTTTTTTCTGTCTTTATTGTTTTATTTCAAAAATTCAGCTAACAGAAGAGTAAACATCAAGATTGAGATATTGTGACTGGATGTGACTTATTTTTCATATGTACTTAAGTTTTTGTTTTGTTTTGTTTTTATAAAAAAATACATATTTTTAAAAATATTTCAAAACTTTAAAAATTTTAACTTGTTTTAGTAGATACTTCATACAAGTTCTATGTTAATTTGATACAAACTAATACAAACTTTAGTACGACAAACCTTTGACACTAGTAAATAGTTATAAAACCTCACTGCATAATAGACTGTATCAAAACAAACTATCAAGAGAGGTTACATTTATGGAGAATTTGTGAAGAAATCTTAAAAAGGAGCATTTACTCCTCTCTATTCTTTGCTACAGTCCTTTTATTTTTGGCGAATGTTATGGAATTTTTAAAAGAAAAAACTGAGACTCAGTATACATACAGTGATGCAAAAACTGATAATAACTCTTTAGTAGTATTCAAAACTGGTATTATATAAATAAAACCACCTTCATTTGCTAACTAAATCATTACTTACATTTAAATTAAAATACAGTTCAGTCTCTTCAGGGAAATTGTAACTTGAAAATTGCATTTTAAATCCTTCGTAGTTATTCACAAGCAATCCCAAGAAAATAAGATATTGGGAGAAATTTTTGAAGAATAATTTAGGTCAAACAAGGGTCACACAAAAGAAAAAAAAAACACATGTGTATGTGTGTGTATATGTTTGTGTGTGTATTTCTTCCCTTTGAATATCTGAAGCATCACTCCTTCAGGAATCTCTCCTAAAATCAAACCAAAACTTTAGATTTCCACAAATATTAAATACATTGTCCCTTGCATCTTTTATCTTAAATTATATCATCTGATGCTTTATGGTAGTTTATAATAAATATAAGACAGTAAATCAAATACAAAAATTTAAATATAAAAACCTACCTAGCTAGTACTTCTTCCAGAGAACTTTATTGACTATCTTTCCCTAATTAACCCTGATCATCCTAAATCCTTTCCAGAATTAATTACTCCTGTAACTGTACATTATAGGATTGCCTATTATCTAAGCATTCAATATCTAAACTCCATAGTTGTGAAATTATAAAAGGAATAAGTAAACACTGACAAAATTAGACTTACACAAAAACCTATCCCACAAGTAACTCTACTGCTCATGACTGTTAATGTTTGAATAATTAGTCCCACTTTGTTTATCAGATGTAGGAAAGCTAGGAAAGCACCCAACAGTATGATGAAAATCTAAAGCAAAGTGAACTAGCAAAATCCTGGGAAAAATGCAAAATTTCATGGAGTTGCTAAAAGTAATGTTGGATAACCGCTCAAATCACAGGAAAAGCAATCAGTTGTAAGTGAAGATCTGGAAGGCTTAGAGCGGTTACCTACAAAAAAAAGAGTAAATCCATCAGAGTTATTAACTTGCTGCTTACTTTTTTTTTTTTTTTGCTGCTTACTTTTTTAAAGTATGACTTGAATATCAAAAGAAAAAAGTGATGTGTAGAAAACATACAAAGTGCTCACATATTTTTTCATAAAATAGCCTCTCTTCTTAATCATGCTTGATCAACCTTTAAGAGCTATCATTCTATGTATGCATACAACTTTCTTTTTTTTTTTTTTAAAGATTTCATTTATTTGACAAAGAGAAACATAGCCAGAGAGGGAACACAAGCAGAGGGAGTGAGAGGGTGAAGCAGGCTTCCCGCTAAGCAGGGAGCCAAATGTGGGACTCGATCCCGGGTCTCCGGGATCATGGCCCGAGCTGAAGGCAGTCGTTTAACCGACCGAGCCACCCAGGCGCCCCTGCATACAACTTTTAATGGAAAAATTATACTACAATGAATCGACACTTGACTTGGTCTTTATTCAAAGAAGATATACTTCTTTAGAACCTAAATTTGTCATACTCCGAAATAAACTTATTTTCATATATTTGTTTCAGGTTTTAAGATAGCGCTCCAAACAAATCTTTATTATTTAACATGAAATAAAGTTTGCTGTTTTTATTGAATTCACTTGAAGTCAACTCTTCCTAGTTTTATTTTATTACTTGAGAGTAAGAGGCAATCCCATCCCATCTGAGATGACAAGGTTCTCTTGTACTTCTTTTGCTGTGTTATATTACAATGTGTTAAAATTTGTCCCTATATATGTCTATCCTACTATATCCTCTAGCTTATTTCCTTGAGAACAGATACTGTATCATCTCTATCATCAGCAACTAGCACAATTCCGAAAATATATTAAATGTTAAAAATACAAAAAAACTCAACTAAGAAGTACATCATTTTTAATAAATAAGTTTGTAATTGAGTCTAGCACCAGAAGTCTAGTCAACATTCATTTCTTCAACAACCTTAAACCACCGATCTGGCTTTTCAGATGGTCTCAATTTCAATTAGATATTAACTATTTTGCCTACGTTTAAAACTGTATAAGATCTTTTAAAAATCATACCTTTATACATAAGAAGGCATTTAATAGTGGTCCATAGAGAGTTATTTGAGAATCCGGGGAAAGTTCCATTTCTACATGAAGTTTATCAGGTGGAAGTTCTGAGGGATCAAGAGGTGGGCGTGATGAAGTAGAAGGAGAAGAAACAACTCTGTCTGATGTTTTCTGGGACGGTCTTAATACAGATAGCATTGTTTCTTCCATTTCTGATACTGAAAAAAATTAAGAAAAAAAATTTTGTGGCAGGGAATTTCTCAAAAGTTCTTGAAGGAATCATCCTCTAAGAAATTCTATTTTGCAATTTTTCATAAAAGCAACTATCTCTGATACAGTATCTATAGTATATAATGAAAACAGACCTGCCAGACTAAATTTAAGAATGCGAAATAAAACAGACTTCATTGAACTATGTGTAGAAATACATAAATAAGACAGTAGAGAATCAATGAAAATTTCCTATTAACATTCTTAAGTCCCTGCAATATAAATTCAGGTCACAATTAGGCTTTATCTATATGTGGGCATTAAAGTACAAAGTTGTTTTCACATAAACAGCTATCCAAATACAGTGTGACATTATCAAGCTCCAGACATAAGAACAGTTAAGAAAACTATTCTTTAATACTTAACTCACTAGAAAAATACAAAGAACATATCACTTGAGTCTAATTTCATTTTGGACCCTGGTAATAAAGTGCATAAGCTTCAGGAAAACTGATATGATAGTTGTGAAAATGCATTAAAAAACTAACATTTCATGAAACCAAGTGCTCTAAATAAAAAAAAATATATATATATATATATACATATATACATATAAACATATACTTTATTTGATATTCTAGCTCTTCTGTTTCTAAGTTGGCAGAACTTGAAAAAATTATTTACTTTCTCTGAACATCTTTGTTCAAATCTATAATAACATTTATCTCACTGAGTTGCTATAGGCATTAAATGAGATCATATAAACCAGTAAACAGCTTGGTTTAGTATTTGATACACAGTAAATGCTCAATGAAAGTTAGTTTTAATTACACCAAAAATTCTTAAAAGATTTTTAAATTTTATACAATTACATTAAATGAATAGATACATTCCCATATTAAAAATTTTTTTCTTATACTTTTGATGGTTATCAATCATAAAACCAGATATTACAAATTACATAAAAACACTTACATGACTGTTTTAGCTGCTCATCTGCTTTTTGTGGATAAATTGGATGCCATGTATAATCAATTGTAAGCATGACACTTGGGACAGTCCAGCATTCAACCCAACCGGCTCTTTGAAGGAATAAAAAATAAAATTCTGGTCAGTTACTTAATTCATTTAATCGTATACAAACACCAGTTACAAATAATCAACTTTTATCTTCATTTTTAAAAGAATCAGAAGAATTTTCTCCACATATAAACACAAAATACTTTAAATCTCTAATTTTATATACTCACTTTTCCTGTGTAATATTCCGCCATTTTGGTTTAACTGTTTTCTGACCACTTTGACACTCAGCAGGAATACCAGTATCATGAGTCATTTTATTTGGGTGGCAATTCTTTACCAACATAAATAATGAATATTTACTAGGGTGGCAATCTGGTAGAAATAAATGAAGATCAACATCTTCTCCCTAAAAAATAATTTATAATAACCCAAAGTAATAAAACAGGTACATAAATATGTGAGGTTTCTATTTATAGCCAAATCTATTTATAATAATCTTCAGAATAAATTCAAAAGATAATAAAATAAACATATTTTAAAAGGCAGATTTTATAATCAAGTCAGTTAAATAATTGGAGTAAGATTTTACATTGACTAAATTTTGATAAGAAAGTTAAGAAAAAATTAAGGTGACTAAATAACATAGTTTCCACAAAGCAGTAAAAAATTATCTTATATGGGTATCCATGGGTATTTCACATGTAACTCAGTAAAACAAAATTAAAAATCATCTCACTGAGGAATGTCTGGGTGGCTAAGTTGGTTAAGTGTCTGCCTTTAGCTCAGGTCATGATCTCAGGGTTTTGAGATTGAACCCTGTATTGGGCTCTGTACTCAGCACAGAGTTTTTCTCCCCCTCTGCTCCTCCTCCTCTCCCTCCGCTCATGTTCTCTCAAATAAATAAAATATTTTTATAAATAAATAAATAAATAGATAAATAAATAACAAAGAAATCATCTCACTGATAATAAGTTCAGGTCAATATGTTCTGTGTTTGTTTGTTTGTTTAAAGGTTTTGTTTATTTGACAGAGAGAAACACAGCCAGAGAGGGAACACAAGCAGGGGGAGTGAAAGAGGGAGAAGCAGGCTTCCTGCTGAGCAGGGAGCCCGATGTGGGACTGGATCCCAGGTATCTGGGATCATGACCTGAGCCAAAGGCAGTCGCTTAACCAACTGAGCCACCCAGGCGCCCCTGTTCCGCGTTTTATTAATTTTTTTAAAGATTTAGTTTAGAGACAGAGAGGGGGAAAGAGCGCAGGGGGAGGAGCAGAGAGAAACTCAAGGAGACTCTGTGCAGAGCATGAAGCCCAATGCAGGGCTGGATTCTCAGGACCCTGAGATCACAACCTGAGCCTAAACCAAGAGTCAAACACTAAACTGACTATACTACCCAGGAGCCCCTACTAATTTTTAAAATATGATTGTTCCTTGATTCTAGTAAGTCTTGGACTATCAAATGGCTTTTAAGAATTCTGAATTGATATGTTTTCATTTGGCTTCACTTTTTTCCTTATAGGTCAGTACCATAATCTTGTTTGTCATGATGACTGATTTTTTTTTTTTAGATTTTTAGTATTACAAAATTTTATTTCATTTCAAGTTTTTATTTAAACTCCAGTTAGTTAACATACAGTATAACGTTAGTTTCAGGAGAATTTACATCACATACATGTAAAACTCAGTGCTCACCACACAAGTGGCCTTAACCTTAATACCCATCATCCATTTAGCCCAATCCCCTGTCCATCTTCTTTCCAGCAACCCTCAGTTAAGAGTTTATTTTATGGTTTGCATCTCACTTTTTCTCCCCTGATGTTCATCTGTTTTCTTAAATTCCACATATAAGTGAAATTATATGGTATTTGTCTTTCTCAGACTTATTTCATTTAGCATAACACTCTGGCTCTATCCACTTGGTGGGGAAACGGAAAGATTTCATTCTTTTATGGCTAAGTAATATTCCACTGTGTGTATATACCACAACCTCTTTACCCATTTATCAGTCAATGGACTTTTGAACTCATTATAATTTGGTTATTGTTGATAATGCTATAAACACTGGAGTGCTATGATGCTTGATTTCTTAACAGGCGGCACAGTAGAGTGGTTAAGAGAATGAAGGCCTAACCTATACTACTTGGGTTCAAATTCTAATTCAGCCACTCATCCATCACATGTTGAGTTACATAAACTCAGCTTCTTAGTTTCCTATTTCATAAATGCAAGTAACAACCACCTCAAGTAAACTGTTCTGAGAATGAATTGAGCTAATACACATAAAGCACTTGAAATAGCATATGGTACACAGAACAAGTTTAATAGGTATTAGCAGCTATTATTGTTGCTATTTTTTTGCCACCATAATCTCCATCAATACTAATAACTACTTCTGATTGCCCATACCCTAAAATAGGTACTCCACAAAATTTTGAACTCATTAGAGGTGCCTTTCAGAGAAAAGGAAGAGAGGTATTTGTATCCCTTCAGTTCATGTTTATAATTAGTAACAAAATAAAGTGTAAAATCTAGTTCATACACTGTAAACATTAGAGCTAGAAGAGGTTTTCAAAAGAACATGTAAGTTATTCACAAAGGTAAGAAATGAGCTGGTTAGGAAAATAATCAATTCAGGGAATTTTCTTTTTTTTGCTCAACTCCTAAGAGGGGGTTGGGGAACTTAGGGGAACAACAGAACATTACTGTTAACTACAAGTAAGAAACAGCATTTCTGTGACACTGAACCTCATGAACAATGGTGGAGAACTAAAATACTGCAGGATAGCAATGGGATAGCAGGGAAGAGTGAAGATAAGCTTTGGGAAACCAAACTTACTAATAAGCCTGTGGAATAAAGAATGCACATAATTATACGTACTCTTAAAGAGAACTTGGTGTTACATGTAGCTGGAACAAAGTCCGTAAAAGGCAGAGAGAAATCAATGTTTAATGTTTCCCCACAGGCTGCCAGATACACTACAAGAAGAGGAAAAAAGAGAAAACTTATTTTTGACTTCAATAAAACTTTAAATAAAAACTGCCTTAAATACATACCTAAGAAAATGAAAGCTAATTAGTCCAATAAAAACTCTGAAGTAGTTCTCTGAGAGTATTATAAAACAATGCAAAAAGATCAATTCTAGTATCTATTAAAACTATAAAATCAACATCAATTTCTATTGTTGTTGTTTGTCTTAATGAACAGAATACTTAACCTAATTTTTAAGAAGTTCTTACCATTTTCCTGTTGTTTAGTGGAACAATCAATCCAATTGTGCTGATTAGCAGCCCAAATCATTTCAAATTGATGAAACATGATTTTAAAATTCCACGTATATGGCACAAATGAAAAAATGTCTGGAGCACTATCACTAGACCAGTCTTGAATCAAATCTAAAATCATGGAAGTGGGAGACAAAAAGCAAAAATTAACTGAAATTCAGAAAACAAAATACAAATATTCTAACACCAGTCAAAAATGAATTTTTCTTTTGCAACTAAAAAGAACTTTTACACTGAAATATTAAAAGAAGAGTAAGATATAGGTAAGCGATTTAATAGGAAACCAATGTTTACATATTAATCACAGTTCCAAATAAGAGAAATTTTATGTATTGATATACTATTATTTTTTATTTTTAGACCTATTATTTATTAAAGAAACTTTAGAAGATAAAAGAGAAAAAATATCACCTGATAACCCACTACCCAAATATCTAGCATTATGGATATGTTTCCTTCTTGTTTTTTTTTGTATGTAGATTTTTTTTCTATGTAGATTTTTATATTATTCTAGATGTACATATTTCATACATTGCTTTTTCTCACTGAGCTCAAAATTTTTATGCTATTTCATAAACATTAACAAAAATTTTAATGAAAGTTCCATAAGAAGATTTTCCACTATTTAGTTAACTATTTTGTAATCTTGGATATTTAGACTCTTTCCAAATTTTTGTTATATAATTTTATGTATATTTTTATGGAAGACATTTTACATATTCAGGATTACTTTGTCAGTATAGATTCTAGAAATAGAATGGTTAGTCAAAGTCTATAAATTTTTTCTAAGCTACTATAAATTACAGAATTGTTTTCTGAGAATAGTGAAACCATTTATACTCTTACCAGAAATATATACTTGACTATCTATTTCATTGTACCCTTCCCTGCATTATACTTCTTTCTATTTTTCCCTCCCCCTCTCCCTCCCTCTTTCTTTCTCTCTGGGGGAGTGGGAGAATGTAGCTTGGTAATTAATTTATCACTGAAAGCTGTTAATTCAATTTAGCTGAATTTCCTAATTACAAGTAAGGTGGAGCACTTTTTCATGTTGTTTTACTGATTAGACAAATAGCTAGAGTGTCTACTGTGTGCCAGACTCTGTTCTAGACTCTGGAAAAATAATGGTGAACACTAACTTGGCCCTGTTAGTATTTAGATAATAATCTCTGATTTCTGATTTGTTATACTGCTGATTTGTATGGTTTTAAGTGTTATCTTTTAAAATTATTCATTTACTTTGTCTGCCTATCCTCTAGTACCTTTTTTTAAAATTTGCATTGCTTTATTGATTAATAAGTAGATTTGTTCCTATCTTGGTTTATCTAAAATTATCTAGAAAAATTATGACCTGTCATAATTTATTTTCTAGTACCTTTTTTTAAATCTTGATAGGCAAAAACTCTTTATATAAAGATATTAGCACTAATCTAAAACAGTGGTTTTACTTTTTCTTCAGGCATTCACGTCACTTGTGTGCCTATACTCCTAGTAATCATATCTTTCAGTACATGGTCTCCTCCTAAAGGTGTCAAGCTCATCTCTGTATACTCATAGTATATAACATAGTGCTATGCATATAAAATTAGAACTTTGTATAAATGAGAGAGATATGATTAGAAGCAGTATTATAGCATACTTTGACAGTAGAAAATTCTAGATTTAAATTATGTCTTTAACATTTTACTAGCAATACAATCTTAAACAAATAACATAAATGCTATCAGTTTTCTCTTTTACAAAATAAGGACAACTTCGCAGACTTACGGTGAGAACTGAAATTATGTGTCAAGTTTTAGCACAGCAACTGCCACAGGGTAAGCACTCTATGTATGAAAGCATTTATTATTAAAGATATTCTAAAGAAAATAATAGGTAAAAAAAATTAAATATTTAAAGTAGTTTCTTTGGATTTTAAATGAGGTCTTTAAACTGAAAGATATTCAATAATGAAATCAGAAGTCAAATTTATCTTATATAATAGAACTCATTTAAAATTTAGCTGTAATGAACAAAAGCTTGTGCACAAAAATCCCTCTCTTAATAATATGGCAAAATAATACATTTAATATCAAATGTCAATAATTTAAAATATTAATAAGATGCAGAGTTTTATATCAATCAATTGAAATATGGCAATTAACCTGTTCTATGAATAAAGGAAAACTCCACTTGACAATTTTAAATATATTTTTATTTCACTGAACAAGCAATCACAGTGGTTCATCATACTCTATAGTATCTATGCTTACTTCTAAACTTTTTTTTAAGATTTTATTTATTTATTTGACAGAGAGAAACACAGCTAGAGAGGGAACATAGCAGAGGAACTGAGAGAGGGAGAAACAGGCTTCCTGCTCAATATGGGGCTTGATCCCGGGGCTCCAGGATCATGACCTGAGCTGAAAGCAGTTGCCTAACCAACTGAGCCACCTAGGTGCCCCAAACTTTTACTTGCACATGACTGTAACATGACTCCATCCCAACTTTCTAACTTAATTCTTTAGCATAATGGCTAGCAACTGAGAGATACCCAAAAGCCATCCCTGGAATTAACCAACTCTACAGTATAAAATTATCATTAGTCAAGCTCATTTTCTCACTTTTCTTCATCAACATTTTTAGCTCTGTACTTTTACTCAAACTATTCACTCTATCTAAAAAGTAAGTATACACTTTGGTATCCTCTCCAACCATCTTTAACACATGATACTACACAGAGAGCACATGGTCCACAGTTTAAAAAATGTTCTTAAATATCTATTCCACTTACTAGCCTCATTGAGTCTGACCAAGGCATTGAATGTTTCCCTGCTTCGATTCTTCTTGTTAACTCAGGGGTAAGAGAAACAGCTATCTCTTTTCAGAGTCATGAACATAATATAAATGAACATGCTTTGGAATGTTCTATGGAGACAAACTATGCAAATATCAGTTAATATTATTGAGTTCATTTACAAAAACCAGTTCAGATGTTATGGTCTTTCCCTTACCTTCTCTGATTACTTTCAAGTCACAGCCATTTCATCTGTATTCATGTCTCACATGCATTTGTTAGTTTCAATTTATGCAAGCAAAATATATACACTGTTTTGTATTGCTTCATTTGTTTTAGTATAGTGCACATGCCAATATACTTGAGACTGATAAATAATACAAAACAAGAAACGCCCATAAAGCAACATGCCCATAAATTCTCTGTGGGCTGAGATCATGGCTTTACTTTGTTTTGGATCATCATGAATAAGAGATTTTCAACTTACATTGGTTGTATTTATCTACTTTACATTTCTAGTTAAAAGATTAAAATATAATTGCTAGTAAAATAAACACAAATGCAAATAATCCACTAATCATTTCAGGAAACCAATGTAATTTTATAAAGTTATTAATTTCTATTTTAACAAGTCTTACTAGTTTTTTCTTATATATTTAATTTGAAATTTAAAGATATTCTACAGTATAGTTTCCTTACCACCTTATACAATTTCTTTACTGATAAATATTTTAAAATATGGTAAAATATTTTTACTAGTCTTAACAACTATATGTAGTATGTACTTCTCTTTAAACCAAAAACTGCTCTCATTAGCAGGTGGTCTTATGAAATAATTTTAAAAAGGAAGCACTTTCTTGATGTGCCTTACCCATTTAGACAACAAATTTTTTAAAGTTATTACACTATGATGAGCACTAGGTGTTGTATGGATGTGCTGAACCACTATATCGCATGCCTGAAACTAGCATTATACTGTATATTAATTACATGGAATTTAAATAAAACTTAAAAAAATAAAGTTATTAAGTTGGTAATCTAAATGTTCATCTGGGAAAAACTCATCTACAACTCACATTATAATTATGTTGTTAGGCAAATACCCTATAAAATGTTAGTGAGTTGTACTGGAGGTTTGTAATACTGTTACCATTGGCGGCTTCTTCCCCTTATCAGAGTAAATCGAAATCAATTTCAATATTAGCAGAAGAGACTTCACTTCTCCCTTTGTCTTACATCTTTTATTCCTGAGACTTTTTATATTTATCATGAAGCTGTCTTTGCCTCACACTAAAATGTGTTAAGAACAACTTCATTGGGGCCCCTGGGTGGCTCTGTTGGTTAAGCATCTGTCTGCCTTTGGCTCAGGTTATGAACCCAGGGTCCTGGAATCAAACCCCATATCAGACTCTCTGCTGAGTAGGGAATCTGTGTCTCCCTCTCTCTGATGCTCCCCCTGCTTGTGCTCTCTCTCTCGCTCGCTATCTCTCTCTCTGTCAAATTAAAATAAAATAATAAAATAAAATAAAAAAAACAATAAAATAAATAAAATAAAATAATAAAATAAATAAAATGAAATAAAACCTTTTTCTAACAATTGGCATAAGAATGCCTACTGAGGAATATTAGGCATACCCTCACACCAAATTAGATCATTTGCTTTCTGCAGAATTCTGTCAATGGGAAATAGAAAACTGAAAACAGAGAAAAGCAATTCAAAAACTATGACCAAGTATATTCACCCCAGGCTAAACATGTTACTCTCTAACAGTCATCCTTCTTAAAGAATAAATAAGTTTTTAAAGGATTCTAAAAAGCAATAGAAGAAATATGAATAAAAGTTACGGCTGTAAAATCTAGGATGAGAACTTAAGTTTTGTACTTTTCTATTTTCTTTAAATCTCTCCAAATATATTTTAGGAGAAACAAAAAAACAAAAACAACAAAAAAGGGAATTACAATATGCATAAGCTTAGAGGTTAGAAATAAAGAAAATAATTTTGGGGAAATAAAGAAAATAATTTAAGGAAAACATGGTTGTAATGGGAAATGCATACTTGCTATTTGAAAGTGACTAAGATAATATTCAGTCTAAGAATGTGAAATGTCTGGAATAAAAACAATGTGAAGGATTAAATGCTTGAAATAGGAACCTATTTTAAAAGGTTAACAAAGTTACAAAATACAAAACCTTAAGTGAGATAGAAATGGTTACTGCCAAAGAAACTAAATATAACAGATTCTTGAGCCAGACGACTTGGGTTGGAACACTAGCTCGACAGACTTACTAGTTGTGTGACCCTGGACAAACTGCTTGACCACTCTGTAACTTACTTTCCTCATCTGTAAAACAAGGATAACAATAATATCGATCTCAGGAATTATTATAAGGATTCAACAATTCAATATGTGTAAATTGCTTAGAATAGAGACAGACACATTATACATACTGTGAATTTTAGCTAATTTTTTTTAATAAATCTGAATTGAGCAATACTTATTCCTTGTTTAGCTTCACTGACAAAAGTTTAACATGCCAGGGATTTTGTTACAAATTCTAAGACTGGGACTTAAGTCTTGAAGAATCACATAACTTCAAGAATTTAGAAGCTTTCTATGTAGTCCCCACAATAAAGTTCCCAAACTAGAAAACAAATATAAAAGACTTAAGATTAAACACATTGTAGTAATGGCATTATACAATGCCCAAACTCTAGCAACAGCAAAATTAGGGTAGAAATTATTATCTCTATTTCACAGATAAGGAAATAGAAGGTAAAATAGTTAGATAATTTGGCCAACATCAGATTGCTAGTAAGTAATGTGAGGGCAGGACTATCTATGAATACCTGACTACCACTATATCCCCAAATATCTAACAGTACACAGCACAGATGGGATGTTTACAAATGACTGGTAGATACAGGGAAGGAAGCAGGGATGGAGGGATGGATGGATAAATGTAGCAATCAGTAAGGCAAATATTAGGTGCTCTGGGGTAGCCACTTACCTGGAAAATCAGACCAATTCTGTTTAGCTGAACTTTTTATGGGAAGGTTCTATGAATGCCAACTTATTTTTATGTAGTAATATTTATATTAGTCGGAGACCAAGAATACATATTCCTAAACCTATGAAATATGAGTAGCTACCGTAATATGCTTCAAGAAATAGAGGAATTTAAAAAAAAAGAAACAAAGGAATTTTTTCCAACTAATGATAACATCAACTCAATATCCATGCCAATGGAAAGAATCAGAGATGCTCCAAATACAAAAATAACATACCCTTGTGCACTGTTCGGGGAATGTAAATTGGTACAGCCACTATGGAAAATAGTATGGAGGTTCCTCAGAAACTTAAAATAGAAATACCATATGATCTAATAATTGCACTACTGGGTATTTACCTGAAGAAAATGAAAACACTAATTCAAAAAATGTATCCACTCTTATGTTTCCTGCAGCATTATTTATAATAGCCAAGATATGGAAGCAAACTAAATGTCCAGAATAGATGAATAAAGAAGATGTAGTGTGTTTTGATGTATATACACACAGAGAGGAATATTAAGCAGTCATAAAAAAGAATAAAATTTTGCCATTTGCAACATTTCACTTACATGTGAAATCTAACAAACAAAACAAAAAAAAGCAGAAAAAAGCCTATAAATATAGAAAACGAACTGATGGTGCTCAGAGGGGAAGGAAGGTAAAGAGATGAGAAAAATAGGTGAAGGGGAGTAGGAGGTACAGGCTTCCAGTTACAGACTGAGGAAGTCACTGGAATGAAAGGCATGGCATAAGGAACATAGTCAATGGTATTGTAGTAGCATGGTATGGTGACAGATGGTAGCTATACTTGTGAGCACAGAGTTGTTGAATCACAATGTTATATAACCAAAACTAATATAATGTGTTAACTACATTTCAACAAAATAAAAAAAATAATATACTTGACTATTTGAATATACTGTTTGTGGATTATAACAATTAAAACAAAATAATGAAACTATGCTGGATGCCTAATTCAGGCAAAGAAAGAAACTGATTCATCCTCCCCCCAAATTATCCCTTACTAGGATGACACAAAGCACCAGTCTAAGATGAGTTCTTTCATTTTTTTTTTTTTGTAAGCCCAATTTTGGGTTGATATTTCCCTTGTTTGTGGTAAAAGAGAACACAAAATACCTATATTTAAATTTTCACCTTTGTATCATTAGCCCAAAAAGAAGTGTAAAAAAAGTATGAACTCTAGCAGAAAATCCCTATGTTGAATCTAAGGGCAAAACTTATTGAATATAAACTAGTTCACTGTAATAAATCTCAATATATTTACATTTATTAGAAAATTACCAGTAAAGAAGTTCTTCTGTGCAAAGATGAAGTGGTAGGTGGCTTTATAAACCTCGAGCTCACACTGCCAAGTCTGTGGCATGTTCCATATTCGGGGATAACTGGCATTGATGTGGAACTGCAAATGAAATGTTAAGTAAAAATGTTGGAGCTTAAAATGAGACACTGTGTGAAAAAAAATAGAAATAAATTAACACATACACTAATAAAAGTAATTAAAACTTATTTTCCCACTGAGCTGAACAGAAGGTGCTTTTGAGATTTTAATATTACTGTGACTAAAGGTCAGTGTCTATGGTTATATCCAGTTCCTTGAAATACTAAGCCATGAAAACTTTAAGAACAAAGCAGACTACATTTTTGATACTGTACCCTAGCTAAACTTACACAGTAACTGCCAATGTCCTTAATCCCTCTTCAAACCTAATCTGCTAAGTGAGAGGTTCAGAGTTTGGTTATCAATGCCTTCTAGGTTCCCATTTGGCAGTTTGATAGGGTGCTTTATCATGTATTTAAGGTGCTTTATCATGTATTCCCTCTGCCAAAGTTTGAAGCTTCGAGCTGCCTAACCAGAAACAGCATTATAGCCCAGCACCATATATCAGCAATAGCTCAGGAATTCATTAAAATGCTGAATATGGCAGTTTAATATACATTTACAGTATTCAATTATTCTTAGTAATTGCAAATTTTCCTCTTAATTTACATATATAAGAGTAAAAATGTTTTAGACAATTAAGACTTAATGATACCATCTTATAAAAGAATCCTTTCTGAATATCAGCCATTTTACATAGTGGCCTTTGTTACTATTGTTATTTTTGTCTTCCCTGATAAGGAATAATCTGCCTGATAATGAAATGAGTCCCTGATCTGCAATTGTAATCATAAGCATTTCCATATTTTTTCTAATATGGAGCAATGTGCAGTATCAATAAGATTTTCTTCTTTTTACCTCATTGACCAAGTAAAAAGCAAAATGACTTAAGCCCTGAGACGGAATCCAACAGGGCCAGAAGCACACAGTGAAAAATTATTTCATTTGTAACATAGGAGTCAGTCCAGTCATAAAATGAAATTTAAAAATAATCTAACAACTTTTCACTTTTTTTTTAAGGTTTTATTTATTATTTGACAGAGAGAGACACAGCGAGAGGTAACATAAGCAGGGGGAGTGGGAAAGGGAGAAGCAGGTCTCCCGCTGAAGAGGGAGCCCAATGCGGGGTTTGATTCCAGGACCCTGGGATCATGACCTGAGCTGAAGGCAGACGCTTAACAACTGAGCCACCCACATGCCCTGACTTTTCACATTTTTAAAGACCAAAAACCATGCTACCATTGCCTTATATTCACTTTGCCAATAACCAGAAGCAGAGCGAAAGAGATGCCAGATCCTTTCGCTGGGAATCTACTCCTCTTCACAAAAATAAGGCCAAGAGTACCTGGTATTTCTTGAATGAGAAGATTAAATATTTATTGACTTCCTGGCCATTAAAATTTTATATTAAAAATTAAAACCAGGGCGCCTGGGTGGCTCAGTTGGGTGTGCGACTGCCTTCAGCTCAGGTCATGATCCCAGAGACCCGGGATCAAGCCCCACATCGGGCTCTCTGCTCGGCAGGAAGCCTGCTTCTCCCTCTCTCACTCCCCCTGCTTGTGTTCCCTCTCTGGCTGTGTTTCTCTCTGCCAAATAAATAAATAAAATCTTAAAAAAAATAAATTAAAACCAAATTCAGACTTTATGTATGTATACATATCATTATATACTCCAGACTTACTGCCAACATTTCTGCTTCTAAAAGGGTCCGGTATTGCATGCTGGTGGTGGCATCAACGTGTAAGAGCTGTCCTTTAATTGCAGGAGTATAACCTAATAAGTGAAAACATAAAAATTAAGAATCTAAAAAAAATATATGTATAAATAAAAATTTTGTACTGGAAACAACTCCCATCACCATCCAAAAAAATTTTTCAGGGATTCCAAAGAAGGAATCCCTGAAAAATGGTGATCTAACACTACACAAAATTTAGGCTACCCTAAAAGATGTTCTTTCCAACCCACTACTCTGAACTAACCCATCCTAGAGAATCTCAAGCAACTACTTCAAGACTTAGTAGAACCACTTTTTTACAACCAGCAAAGGTAAGGTTTAAATCTTCATTGAAAGAGCCTCATAGGTACAGGGAAAAGATACTATGCCATTCTCAGTTACTGTTTCACAACTGATTATCTAAGTAGGAAGACCCGACTCCTACCTTTTAGTACAAGCTAATGAATGTAGTCAACCTGCTACTTGCTTTCTTCTTATACAAGGAACAAAAAAAGGTGACAGAAACAAGTAAAGAGAGCCAAGCGTGATACAAAATTACTCGAATTATACTCAGCCACAGTAACATGGTTGGTTAAGTGACTTAAAAATATCGGGGTGCCTGGGTGGCTCAGTTGGTTAAGCGACTGCCTTCGGCTCAGGTCATGATCCCGGAGACCCGGGATCAAGCCCCACATCGGGCTCCCTGCTCGGCAGGAAGCCTGCTTCTCCCTCTCTCACTCCCCCTGCTTGTGTTCCCTCTCTGGCTGTGTTTCTCTCTGTCAAATAAATAAAATCTTTAAAAAAAAAAAATATGGGTAAGTTGCTATTCTCCGTACTCTCAAGAAGTGAATAAATAAAGCAGAATTTCATTTTAATTGTTCTCAATTACAAACATACTAAGAGGGTAGGGGGAAGGAAAATGAAAATAACTATATAATATTTTGATAAATTTAGCAAGAGGTATTAATCACATTATTGATTAATTTGTATCAGAGTCCAAATTTCAAATGAATAATAAATTTAGATTAGCTCGGATAAAACCATAGCAGGGCAGTAATGAATATTTTAAATGTGATATGTTCTGCTTTCTTAAAGTCATATTTTTCAAAGTACCAGGCTTACTCCCTGACAAAATCTCTTAACAATACAACCTAAAACAAAGCCTATCAGTCATTCTATCACATACTGCCCATATTCCATGTGCCAGGTATTGGATTCAGCACCAAAGTTTATATCAGTTTAAAATAAACAAACAGCACTTGCTCTTACAGACTAATAGGAAAAATACATTTTAAACAAATTATGCTCAGTCTTACAAAAAAGAGGTATAGGGTATGATGAAAGCATAAAACTTAACTTGATTTAAAATTTTTTCCCTTCTCTCCAGGTGCACAAATAATTTAATTATGTAATTAATATGTACTATTAAGTAAATATACTAGAAAGCTGAAAAGGAAAACCCATTAATGTTAGTCTAAATGGGATAACAACCTATTATTTATAGATTAATTATTCCCCTATTAATCACTTAAAATAGGAAAGTACTCATTGCAGCTTACCATTTTCCTCAACAGTCATTGGAATATTAATTTCTAAATATGAGCCAGCTCCTACATTTACATGAACAGCATTTGTTTCCTACCAAAAGAAAAATAATAAGTCATATAAAACAATTACTTTCTCACTATTTAATCATACTCCCATCTTTACTTTTCAGTTATTATCACAGATAAAATATAGCCATCAATGATATGAAATGGGTATTAAAAGTTCCTAAGAATAAAAATCCAAAGTTTTACTAAAAATATATAAAGAAGAAAACGAACCAGATTAGAATTAAGGTTTATTATTAACTTTTCCTACTTTTGTGGTATGTAATGAAAGTAAGTGCAATTATTGTGGGGGAGGGTGATAGGAAGCTCATAGAAATGAATCTAAGAAAAATACTCTGGAAAATTATGTTCAAATTTTAAACACTATTTTCCACTATATTATTTCAATAATTACCCTATTTTTGGTAAACAGCAAATCAATTGTAGCATCTGCAATAATATTCATTCGCAGTTCAAAAGCAAGGATCTGTCGTGGTCTCCCTGGCTGTGCAATTTCAGAAACTTTCAGAACTTGGTAATCAGGTGGGAAGAAAAACTTCCATAAACAATCTCTATGTAAAGAGGCAAAAAGAGTAACTTGTTATTCAAACAAAATTATATTTATAAAGGAGCAAAATCAGTATTCTAACTTTGTACCATCCCTGGTATCTCATTTAACAATTGGACATGAAATAGGAAAAAAACTAAGTCACAAAATCACACCTAATCTAATTTCCTTTCAGTAAAACAAAAGACTCTTTTCTGCAATGTTTTATACTTCCAAAGATGAATAAGCTTTGAGTATGTTTTTAAAGATTTATCTTTTTATTTGAGAGAGAAAACACACGTAAGTATCTTTACCTTTGCCTCACACACTCACAAGAGTGGGAAGGGGCAGAGGGAATCTTCACACAGATTCCCTCACTGAGCACAGAATCCAATGCGGGGCTCGATCTCATGACATATGAGATCATGACCTGAGCCAAAACCAAGAGCCCAACACTTACCAACCGAGCCACCTAGGCATCCCCAACAAGCTTTGGGTATTTAATATACTATTGTCAAATGAGATATAGGTAAGAACACATCTGCACTGTTCAAGAAAATTAAAGAATTTCTACAAGCATATCAAAAGTCAAAAAAGAACTAAAGGAGGGTGGTTTAATTAGAATTATTCCACTATGGATGAATTACTTAGCCTTTCTGAGGACACTTGACCGCTTTCTCATTTGCAAAACATGAATTAACATAACTGGCCTCATAGAATAGGTCTGAGGATTAAATGATAACCTATAAGGAAAAGACTTGGCAGTACATGATGATTAAAAAAATGGTTATTATTTTATTTTTATAATCATTATTATTTTTTAGAGGGGGTAGGGGCAACTGGAGAGGGAGAGAGAGAATCTTAGCAGACTCTATGCCCAGCATGGAGCCCAATGCAGGGTTTGATCTCATAACCCTGAGATCATGACCTGAGCTGAAACCAAAAGGCCGATGCTTAACCAAGTGAGCCACCTAGGTGCCCCTTATAATCATTATTTTAAATCAATAATCTATCAGTAAGAGTCTAAAGAGCAATAGATCTCTAAAAAGTAAAGAAGCTAAGGTTCTAATACATTTGCTTCCCCTTATCATTCTCACAAAGATGAAAGAACTAAGGAATTTCCATTTCAGAGTCAAAATTATGTAATGTGATTCATACAGTCAGAGAAGGTACCAGTTTATGGCTTTTAAACAAGAAGGATTAAAAAAGTAACCAACACCGGCGCCTGGCTGGCTCAGTTGGTTAAGTGACTGCCTTCGGCTCAGGTCATGATCCTGGAGACCCAGGATCCAGCACCACATGGGGCTCCCTGCTCAGCGGGAAGCCTGCTTCTCTCTCTCAGTCCCTCTGCTTGTATTCCCTCTCTGGCTGTGTTTCTCTCTGTCAAATAAATAAATAAAATCTTAAAAAAAAAAAAAGTAACCAACAATGCTACTTGGCATAAATAAGAAGGGGAAAAATTAGATGAACAAAAGGTGAAAACTGACTCACTTATAGACTATAACTTGCAATCATTCAGTGTGTATGAAAGAAAAATAAAGTTGTGCGAATGTTCTGCCTACAACACACAAATACATGAAACTAAGACTATTAAAGATTAAAAAATCCAATATGATCACTGAATGAAAATGAACTGTTTGATGGGTAGCAGAATATAATGAAATAGGCAGTGGACTTGAAAGGCTGGTCTAAATGTAAGCCCTAGATGCTACAGCCATCATTATCATTATCTTGCCTAATCATTGAACCTCTCTGGGTCTCCATTTTTTCACAGGCATAATAAATTTACCATATCAGTCCTATATATGTCACTGGGTTATGAGAGCAAGTGCAAAAATACAAATAAAAGCACTTATGTAAAAACATTAAGAGGCCAATGTTGAAAATGTTTGCATTATTATAATTATCAATCTAAGGATTAAGTACAAATCTCATAAAGTTTGTATATTTTTTTAAGATTTTATTTATTTATTTGAAAGAGAGAGATCACAAGTAGGCAGAGAGGCAGGCAGAGAGCAAACAGGCTCCCTGCTGAGCAGAGAGCCCAACATGGGCCTCGATCCCAGGACCCTGGGATCGTGACCTGAGCTGAAGGCAGAGGCTTTAACCCACTGAGCCACCCAGGCGCCCTGAAGTTTGTATTTCAACTCTCATATGAAAACTCTAAGAAAATATCATGAAGAAAAAACTGAATATCTTAAATATTCAGAAAAATCATGTAAAGGTGGTAGAATGAAATAAAAATCCAGAAGCTAACAAGTCATTCTATATCAGAGATCAAAATCTCTTGACAAAACTGTATGAACTACCCAATAGCAAAAGAGTTAAGATTTCTTCCTAAATTTCTTACATATTAGTGGATGCTAAGAAAACTGACCTTACAATTCATTTCTGGTTACAATTCATATTTGTATAGAAACTCAAAACGGGGGAGAAGAAAAGGAAAGAGCTACAAAAGAGGAAATGCACTGTTTGTACAAGTAAATGAGAAGTATTGTTAATAAGCTAAACCCATGTGAAAATAAGTTTTTCGGGGCATCTAGGTGGCTCAGTTGTTAAGCGTCTGCCTTTGGCTCAGGTCATGATCCCAGAGGTCCTGGGATCGAGAGCCCTGCATCAGGCTCCCTGTTCACTGGGGAGTCTGTTTTTTCTCCTTCTCCCCACCATCCCATTTGTGGTCTCTCTCTCTATGTCTCAAATAAATAAAATCCTTTCATAAAAAAAAAAGTATTTCCTTTTTCTTTTCTTTCTTACTTTTTTTTAAAATAAACCTGAATGAATGGCCTTGTTAAGTCTAGGTTAAGAAAGATACTGCTGTTCTCTCCTGGCAGTGACAGGATCTACTGAGAAGAGTTGATAAAACAAATTTTTCTTTTTCTTTTTTCATTTCTCTATATAATACAAAGATTACCTCAGAAGTGAATATGGCTATATAGTAAAAGAATTTTAGTTTGGACTTTCATGTAAATATACTCTAATTTTTTAATGTAACAATATTAAATACAGCTTAAGAATAATTATACTTATTCAAGTCTTACAAATGCAAAACTACTTTATGTGTCTTTGTTGAGGCATTGTTTTAATTTTTTCCTTTCACATATAATAATGTATAAATGTAACTGTTACTTAATAGAATGTAAAATCCCTCATTTTCAACTATTCTCATTTTCAATATTCCAATGTCGCATAGCTTCTGTAGAAAAAAAATTTATCATAAAAGGAAAACTTAAATCCAGTAATTTGAAAAGCATTTGTTTCCTAAGCTGAAATTTTAAGCTGTTCACTTTCAAATCTAATAAGTAACCTAACCCAGAACTCAACAAAGTATTGTATTAGCATATTGCAAGAGTTTTCAAACAACTTATTTACTCATTTATCATACAACTGTTAAATAGCTACATTTGATGGGGTATTTCTATATACTAGAGACATAAAGATTAATAGAACATGCTACTTAACAAAGTATATATTTCTTCTAACAAATCTAGGTAGAAAGCACTTTTTAAAACAAATATAAAAATAGTCAGTATATCAAGTCAGTATCAGCACTCTTCTTAGTCCATCAACAGCCCAATAATATCTGCTTTGGTGAAGGATTTGGCTAGTATTTTTCCATTCAAGCTTGTTTATGAACAGAAAAACTAAACTGACTTTAGGTAATGTCTATTTACGTAAAAATTTAGATGTTCCCTCATAATTAGTGGTAAATATCCCCTTCTTTGCTTAAAACTCTTCAATAAGTAGAAATGTGGGCAGAATTTATTAAAATAAGAATTACTTCAAAATTAATAGAATGACTAAAAAATAAAAAACCTTCCAGACGTTGTTCATGACCTCCAGTATAAAATCTCTGTTTCTTAACTACCTCCAAATCTCCTAACAACCTGTAGAAACTGTAAGACAAATCTCCATTGTCAGCATGCATTTGCAGGACTCTTCCTTTGCCTCAATTATTTGTCCCCCTCTTCCTTCATCCGCTAACTCCTACTTAAGTGTCAAAATTCAACTCACATGTTACCTCTACTAAAAAGCCTTCCCCAATTCTTCTCTTCTCTGCTGAGTTATATACTTGTTATGGGAAGAACTGTGTCCCCCTAAAAATTCAAATATTGAAGTCCTAACCTTGAGTACCTGAGAATTTGATGTTTAGACATAGGATCTTTAGAGAGATAATTAAGTTAAAATGGGGTCATTTGGGTGCGCCCTAATCCAAAAAACAGGTGTTCTTCTAAGACAAGGAAATGTGGACACAGAGACCTACAAGACAAATAAAAGGGAAGACCACAGGAAGACCAGGGAAAAGATGACCATCTATAAGCCAAAAAGAGAAGTCTTAAATACACCCTTCCCTCATAGTCCTCAGGAGGAACCAAACCTACCAACACCTTGATCACAGAATTCTAACCTCCAGAACTATGAAAAATTTCTGTTGTTTAAACAACACAGTCTGTGGTTCTTTGTTATGGCAGTCTCAGCAAACCAGGACAGTACATTTCTAAGTGCTTCCTTGAGACTTTTTCCTTACCTCTGCTACAGCCCTTAATAAAACTCTTTTGTTGTTTTTCCTCACTAAAACTGAACTATATGTCTTTTGTCTCTGAATCTCAATAGTTCAACAATCCCTGGCAAATTCACTGATTAAATACGAGAGAAAAAACAAAAAAAACCAATAAATATGCTCTTCATTCACCATTTTTCGAACGAATTAGCCCCTCCTTCAGAGTGAACTTGCTTATGCAGATTTCTCTACAACTTATAATTTGAATTAAAATGCTTAGTGATATCTTACCCTGCTACAATAAAAGAGCTTATAAAAATATTAAGCCACAAAATATTAAGACATTTTTAATAAAATTTATATCATTAACCATTAAAAGACATACTAGAAATATAATTTACTCAAGTACCTTTGTCTATCAGCCCATGGCCCATAGTTGAAATCTGTTCCTTTACCACAAACTATATCCAGTCCCCAGCATGGAGGCAAATCTTGTAATTTGCAATCCTCACTGCTCATTTCTCCTTCAATATTTTCTTCCGTTTCTTCTGGAACAAGTCCTATATTGCCGAATATACAATAGAAAGAAAATTACTTAAAATTATTGTTTAAAGATTCCCTAAGACCAAGAGTTCTAAAGGTTTTGCTTTCAGTAATCCTTTACACTCTTAAAAATTACCCAGAATAGGGGCACCTGGGTGGCTCAGTTGGTTAAGCAACTGCCTTCGTCTCAGGTCATGATCCCAGGGAACTGGGATCAAGCCCTGCATCAGGCTCCCTGCTCGGCGGGAAGTCTGCTTCTCCCTCTCTCATCCCCCTTGCTTGTGTTCCCTCTCTAGCTGTGTTTCTCTCTGTCAAATAAATAAAATTAGAAAAAAAAATTACTGAGGATACACAGTGGGATTTTTTTTTGTATTATCTCAATCATAATTCACTGTATTCAAAACTGAAACTGGGACATTTTTAAAAATTTTAAAGTAACAACTCATTGCGTGTTGATGAAATGTTTAATAAAACTGCATTCATTACATTTCATTTAATATGAAAATGATATGAAAAAATTATTTTATAAACACTAAATGAATAATTCCATTTTAATGAGAGTACTTTTTAATGAAAAATAAACATATTTTCTAAAACAAATTCACTTAGAAATAAGTGTTGCCATTGTTTTTAATTTCAGCAAATCTCCTTAATGTCCAACTTAATAGAAAATAAGCAAATTCTCACAGTTGCTTCTGCATTTAATCTGTTGTTTAAGGATTTGAAGAAAACCTAGCCTCAAATAGCTATCTAGCAATGGAAGGAGTACTTTAATAGCTTTTTCAGATAATTTTGGATATTCTTCTCTGACACTGTACCAAAATTCAACAAATGGTAGTTTCTTAAAAGTTAGTTGCCATGTGGAATCTGAAACCCTATACTAAATTTTTCATAGTCGGCTACATTAAAACTTACTGATCTCTTAAACTCTGAATATATCTTTTACCCATGGCATAACTTTGTAACATTTGGAACATTTGGAAAATGTTGGTTCACAGAGACATACACGTTTTCCAAATATTGATAAATCTCATCATTAAACATTTTTAAAATCACATTTGTTAGTATCACTGGTGGTCTTATCAAAAAAGTCCTTAAACTCACAGTGGCAAACCCAAATTTTCCAAAATTATGATTTTCATATGGAAGCTCAAAATCATAGTTTGTCTCTCGTTGCTCCTTCAAGTAAAACTGGTGCTCCATAAAAAGAGCAAATATTTCAGCTAGAAACTCAACTGTACAAGTGCTTTTCCTCTAGACATCAGTATACTTTGGTACGTAGCAGAAGCATATTATGTGTACCTGCCATTTTATCACAATGAATATTAAAAAGTTTACTCAAGGGTCAAGATATGACAAAACCAATTTTTATTACTTAAAGTTTTTCAAACTGAAACTGGCATTTGTTTTACTGTAAATGTGTGGCAGTGAAAAAGACAGTGATTACTAGTGTTGTGTGGAGCCACTGCCTTAATTCATACTAAAGCATCAACACTTTCACCCACCAATGCTTTTGTACCAGCAGTGCAAATGTCAATATGGTGAAAAAGGCAAGTAACATCCTAGTTTTACTCTGAAAATACTCTGACCTCATAAACTCCATGAAGGCATTAAAAAAAAAAAAAAGAAGTAGGAAAAAAGGGCTAAAAATCCAACGTTTAATCTACTTTTATAAAATTCAAGCCAGCTGTGAAGAACTCTAACCAGCTAGATTTCAATCCTTTAACTTCAAGCCTCAAAGGATTTTTTTCTTAAGCTAGCATGAACTACCTTAACTGTCACATTTTCTATAGGTTTTCACACCAGGTATGGTGTGAAAATGGTATTTTTTATTTTTAACATAAAAAATTGCATTCCCAATTTTTGAGGTATACTTCTGAAAATGGATTTGAACAAAAGATTCCTATATTGTTCCTTTGGCCTAAAGTAGTAATAGTCAATTTTTGATAAATGACACAGACATTTTCTAGGTAGGCACTCTTCCATCCACTTTAGTGATTTATTGGTGTTTATTTTATCTTATAAGGAGACCTAAAACATTATTCGAAATCAACATTTCATAGAAGTGCAGCTATGAAACACACTTTCAAAGACTAATACCTGGCTCATCCATGTAGTAGTAAATGTCAACATCATTTGACTGCATCACCACAAAACCTTCTCCCATTAATCTTGGTGGTCTATAAGAAGGAGGGGGAATGGCAAACTAAGTACATATCCTATATACATACATATAAAATGTTCTTTATTCATATGGTAGTAACAGTTGAGAATAAAGAGAGAAGAAAAATATAAAAAGCAATCAAGTGTAGCATATTGAAAAGGGAAAACAAAACATCTTTTACATAGACAATGAAGTTTTGCATAGTTGTATTTTGTATTAGACTAATAAATTGGTGTCGAAAAATTGTTAGTCAATATATTAGTTTCAAAAAGAAAAATGAAAATTTGTTTTACATTTTTCATTTTAAGTTTTAAAAGAGAGAAATCAATTTAAAGCAAAGTTTGATTAAATACAATGGAAGAACAATTATCACTGGAATAATCATATTCTGCATTAACAAAAACTTTAAATTAAACTTAAATTCAACCATTTTATATTAATACCTTAAAGCTTAATAGGAAATACTTTTTATATCTGTAAAATAAAGTTTAATCTTTCAGAAACATTAGATAAGAAAAATACTAAGTCATTTTTATTTTTAACAACTTGATATTATCTTTGTCTTTATATTATCTATGTCCAAGAATATTTAGTTGATCAATTTGAAAAAATTCTGGAATTAATGTTTCTCTACAATCACTTTCTCACAAACTATTAATCTTTACTTGCTTTGATTCAACAACTTTTCTCTTTTTCATTCATATACCACATCTTTCTTCCATATTAAAATTAACTTCTCAATCATTAGATAACATATACAAATTCAACAATCTTCTAAATATGTATTAAATGACAAAAATTAATGTCTAATAACAGCATTTAATTTCCACACTTACTTTGAAGAGTGAAAAATACAATTTTACCTCTTTTTATAAAAATTAAAATAAAATCTTAGCTAGTAAATTTCACAAAGTCCAGATTTATTCAGTATTATAAATTTTACCTATAATATATAGAATTGTGTGCACGGTCCACATTCTACAAGATGCTTAGCAAAGTCTGTAATTATGATGAACGAGAGGAGGTAAACCCACAGCCTCCCTGCTACTCCCATAGGAAAAACCTCTCCATCATTCTAATGATGTGGAAATCTAACAAGCAAATTGGACAGAAGCTGGAACTAAGAAGGAATAATCATGCTTCTTACAACCTCATAAACTTTATACTACCTGCACACAAAGATAAAAGCTGGGACTGTTCTAAAACTGTGTCATCCTAACTTCATCAGTTTTCCAAGGGTAATTTAGATTCAATTTTCAACTTTTTATTAACTCAAAATGGTATTCCACTATCTTGCATTTGTTGAAAGTACTATTAATACATCCCTTCTGGAAATAAAAGCCTACCTACACTGTGCATTTTCTAACCTACAAACATCAGGGCTTAAATGCCCAAAATAAGTTTCCCCAGTATAGTGAGGAGAAAATGGTGGAAAAATTATAGTTATAATGTTACAGGAAAATACTTAAAATTAGAGTTCATCAATGGATAATATACCCATTTATAATTATAAAGCAAGTCTATGCTGTTAACTGATTTAATAGAGAAATATGCCCAATTATCACCCAACTTACAGCAAAAAAATTAAAGAGATGTCAAAGATTCTAATTGATATCTATATTAGATATAAAGAAATTGTTATTCTTATGA
This sequence comes from Spilogale gracilis, assembly GCA_004023965.1. Classification (NCBI taxonomy): domain Eukaryota; kingdom Metazoa; phylum Chordata; class Mammalia; order Carnivora; family Mephitidae; genus Spilogale; species Spilogale gracilis. The sequence goes on from PITA01001376.1 coordinate 75,701, forward strand.
CTTTGTTATGTTGTTAGCCAACATACACATCATTAGTTTTTGATGTTGTGCTCAACAATTCACTATTTGCATATAACACTCAGTGTTCATCACATGTGCCCTCCTTAATACCCATCACCTGGTTACCTCATCCTCCCACCTCTCTCCTTTCTGTAACCCTCAGTTTGTTTCCTGGAGTCGAGAGTCTCCCACGGTTTGTCTCTCTCTGATTTCCTCCCATAGCCAAACTATGGAAGGAGCAGAGATGTCCTCCAACAGATGAATGGGTAAAGAAGATGTTGTTCATATACACAATGGAATATTACTCAGCCATCAGAAAGGATGAATACCTACCATTTGCATTGATATGAATGGACTGGAGATGATTATGCTAAGTGAAATAACTCAATCAGAGAAAGACAATTTATAAGACTATCTTACTCATCATTTTGAAGACCAACATATCTTGGACTAGGAACAAGCATGACTCGAACATTTTCAAGCTTCCCTTTCACAATATGCATGAACTGGTCAAGATGACTAGAAGGTGGTTTTGTAGTATAAGTTAAGAAAGCATCATCAAAGTTGATACATAGAGTTTGAGGTTGGTAATGATTTCCAAAAGCCAAACGTCCCTAAAAAATAAATAAGAGAAATTATGCTGTAATATACAAACCATGTATCTTTCCTTAGTTGACCTAATAACAAACATTTTCAAGCAACAACTAAATGATTCCACTTTAGCACAATACACTAAACAAAGTACTCCAATGTTCAATTTAGACCAATGTTTAAATAAATCTGAGTCCTTGTGAACAAGTAGCCCCTAAGACCTAACAATGTATGCTAAGATGTGCTAAAATAATTCTTTCACACTTTTACAAACTTTGGAACCAAAACAACCATACAAAATTACTTTCTTAAGTGAAAATTTTACTTTCAAAAATAAGAGTTTCCATTATTAACGCACCAAATATTAACTGCAGCAGAATTTACTTACTGTGCTCACATTGACCTTTATGACTGGAATAAGTGATCTCCATGAAGATGTGGGGTCTTGAGATTCTGTTTTTACTTTAACTCTAGGAAAAATAAAAATAAAAACATACATAAGAAAAGCTTAAATAGCCAAGGATACAACTGACTTCTACAGTTACTATATACAGTAATACCAGCTGTCACTTTCCAAATATATCTAATGATTGCTCCAGTAAACAAAATAATGACAGCATCTAACAGAATACTAGTATCTCTCAAATATTTCTTGGAATGCACTCTATCATATATCAATTTTTAGACTGGCAAGGTATAATAACAAAATTACATTTTTAGAGTAATAAGTTTTAATGACAAAAGTATAAATTATGATATGCTGTCATTACAACCACCATTATACTCATTATAATATGACATTCTATAATACAACCTGAATTACTAAAATAACAAATGACCAAGGTACAAGTCATTGATTTTTTTCTACTGTTTTAAGCACTTTTGAGTACTCAGCCGATCCATTCCCTTCCTTATTCCCATCACTTTATGACAGAATAATTTCCTCTCAATAAAATGAAAATGATAGGCCAGGAATAAGAAAAAAGAAATTGGCCACAAAGTACACAAAATTTATGATATGATAATTTCACAGCAAATCACTAAAGATTTCAGATGAGAACTCAAAGCATAGTTCTTCAATAACCTAGTAACTCCTAAATCATATTTCTGAGGCCACCTCCACTAAGGTAGATAGCCCTCAGTACTTAAAACTAAATTTGAAACTGAACTCACTATCTCCCCTCCAACCTGCTTTTTCTCTAAGGTTCCATGAGCATGACCACTAATTAGAAACTGGATTCATTATTGACTCATCCTTCTTACTCATTCTCCACACTTAATCTATCACTGTCTTGTGCATTCATTTGCCTAAATATATCTGGAATCCATCCACTTTTCTACCTTCTCCTTGTTACCAACCCAACTGGTAAGCACTCTTCCTTGAACTGTCACAACATATTTCCTCCTTCTCCATCTGTGTAACTTTTATTTCCTTTTGCCTTCTTACAATAGGTAGTACTTCCAGTACAAAGGTGAAAAGGAGTGATGTAAGGGGACATCCATGTTTTGTACCTGATCTTAGTGAAAAAGCTTCTAGTTTCTCACCATTAAGTATATTACTAACTATAAGGTTTCCTTAGATACTCTTTATCAAGTCAAAAAAGTTCTCCTTTATTCTTAGTTTACTGTGAAATTTTAATCATGAATGAATGTTGTATTTTGTCAAGTACTTATTCTGCATCTACTGATACATCATTTGGCTTTCCATTTTTTTGCATGTTAACTGATTTTTGAATGTTAAGAATTGGCCTTGTTTACCTAATAGTTTTTTAAATAGATGATAAGAGGACATTTATTCCCAAATAAATATTTCATGGATATTATCTCCAAGGCACTGAGCTGAGGTACTGGGGATACTGAGAATATGACAACTGTTATATTTTTAGGGAATCTATACCCTAGAATGGGAGTAAAAATAGTTATAACATGCAATTTTAGTGCAAGGAGTGTTACCTTAGGAAAAAGAATAGAATTCTGTGGGCACACACAGAAAGATCAGGGAGACATGAAGGGTGAATAAGTTAGGCAAAGGAGATGAAGAGTCTTCCATAGAGAAAAAACATCATATACAACAGAGAAGTTGTTTACTGAGGCTGGAGTGGATTAAGGTGGGAAAGGAAGAAATAAGACTTTCTTTGTTTGCAGATGACACAATCATCTGTGTAGACAATCTGAAAGAACTGACGAAAAAAACTCCTGGAACCAGTAAGTGATTATAATAAAGTTGCAGGATTCAAGATTAATAATACACAAAAGTCAATTTTCCTATACACCAGCAATGAAGTGGACAAAAGTCAACTTTCCTATACACCAGCAATGAACAAGTGAAATTTGAAAAAACCACAATAGCATTTACATTAGCACCACAAAAATGAAATACTTAGATATAAATTTAACAATATCTATAGAATATCTACATAAGGAAAACTATAAAACCATGATGAAAGATATCAAGCAGTCAAATAAATGGAGAGACATCCCATGTTCACTGATACGAAGATTTAATATCAGATGTCAGTTTTTCCTAACTTGATCTACAGATTCAATATAATCCACTTGAAATCCCAACAAGTTGTTCTGTGAATACAGACAAATGGATTCTAAAGTATATATCGGGAAGGAAAAGACCCAAAATAGCCAACATACCACTGAAGGAAAACAACAGTTAGAGGACTGACACTACCTGACTACAGGGCTTACTGTGAAACTACAGTAATCAAGATAGTATGGTACTTGTGAAAAAATAAGTCAATGTAACAGAAACAATGTAGAGAGCCCAGAAACAAACAAAATCATACATTTGTATATGTATCTTAACTATGTATATATTTGTATATATTTATGTACATGCACTCAAAAGGAAAAAACACAAATAGGTTAACAACAGTTATCAATATGGAGGAAAGTAGGACTAGTAAGTAGAACAAGACTGCTTCTTTTTACATTATGTAATTCTGTATTATTTGAATTTTTAAAGGAATTATATAATTTATGTGAATGAAAGATTTAGTCAAACTACAAAGAAAGATTAGGCTATGTTTAGTTGACTAGCATTGACGATATTCTAATAAAAGTAAATGTTAAATGTTGGTGATTAATAAAATTCAAGTATGACTATGAACCTTTCAATTTTGGACTGAGTTCTTGTTCTTCCGTTTTCCCGTGTTTTATCATCTTCTTTCTTAGGTGGAATTATTGTTGGCTCCAAACCAAACAATTCTTGAAGACGTCCATAAAGATCCGAACGATTATAGACATGAAATTCAAAGTCATTAACTGTGATGTATAATCTGGTTTCTGCCTTTGGATCTAAAAATATCAATTACAAAAAAAAAAAAAGTTTTTAGTCAACTTTTTAAAAACCTCAAAGTTTTTAGTCAAATCTTTTCTCACAGCTAAAGTAACTCTATTTTAAAACATAATTCAATGATAAAGAGAATTTCTAAAAAAATTTACATAATATATGTAACATAAGTATACAAAATATATAAATATATTTTTTAAGTTTCCTCTTTTTTTTAAAGATTTTATTTATTCATTTGACAGAGAGAGAGATCACAAGTAGGCAGAGAGGCAGACAGAGAGAGGAGGAAGCAGGCTCCCTGCCGAGCACAGAGCCCGATGTGGGCTTCGATTCCAGGACCCTGAGATCATGACCTGAGCCGAAGGCAGAGGCTTTAACCCACTGAGCCACCCAGGCACCCTCCTTTTTTTTTTTTTTTTAAGAGAGAGCACAAGTAGTGGAGGACTGGCAGGCAGAGGCAGAAGGTGGCTCCTCACTGAGCAGGCAACCCCATGTAGGACCATGATCATATTCATTAACCATTTTTAAGTAAGTCATTACAGTCTATCACTCATTAGGTTTAAACCTTTCCTCGGTAATCATCCATAAACTCTTCCCAAAATGCCAGGGTCAACTATCCAGAAAATTACTTAAATGTTTCCAATGTGGTATGTTAACAGGTATCTCATACTTGACATTTCCAACTAAACATCTGCTTTTCTCACATGTCCAAACTTAATCCACAGTATGCAAAGTACTAGCACACTTACAATCTCACCTTCACACAGTAAGTCCATTCAGAGCCCCATAAACAGAGGTACCCCACACACAATGTGCCTGTTGAGCTGGAAAGGTACCCTCATAAATAAATACAAGCACATTCCCAAACATACACCTTTTCCAAAGAGGTGTATCTCCTCTTCCAAGGAATGTGCACGTACACACACATGTATGCGCACATACAGCTTCTTTAATTAAAAAAAAAAAAAAAAGTTGGAGACTCCTGCATTGGATTCTCCAGAAACTGGAGAAAGTAGTAAAATAAACAGTAGAAAGACTACGTCTTTAAAATGTGACCTAAGGCAAGTACCTTAACCATGGTAAGCCTCATTTTTCCCATCTATAAAATAAAAATATGGAACAGCTGGGTGGCTCCTTCGGTTAAGCCCTAGTCCTGGCTCTGCTCAGTGGGGAGCCTGATTCTCCCTCTGCCTGTTGCTTTGGCCGCTTGTGTGCTCACTCTCTCTCTCTGACAAATAAAAAAATAAAATCTTTAAAAAAATTTTTTTAAATAAATAAAATTAGAATATCTCTACCTACCTATAGGATTGTCATACAAAATAAATACTAGTTCCTTGTTTCTGCAGGTCAAATTCTTACTAGCCATAAATTATGCATTCATTTTCAATTTATTAAAATAAATATTTTTAAAAATAATCTTTCATTTCATAATATGATACAATGTTCATAACAATAAAAGCAGCTCATCTCTACTGAATATATGCTATGTTCCAGGGACTATTCCAGGCACTCTATTCACCTAATCTCACGTAATCATCACAGCAACTGTGGCAGTTGAAGCCCAAGATTACAAAACTAGAAAGTAGTAGACAAGAATCCAAGGTTCTACATACTGGGTCTTAATCACAAAATAAAAGCACTTATCAATAACATTAATAAATGCAATGATGGTTTAAAAAAAAATCCCTGAAAACAGAAATGTCTCAAGAATCCAGTTATTTCTTTTAATTTCATGAAAAACTGATCAATATTGAAAGCTTAAATGCAGTATTTAAAACTGTTAAATTCTAGTAACACTAAATCTCTCAATGACATTTATTTCTCCTAGGAATTTTAAAAGCAGTTTTGAAGTTTCATTCATTCTGAAGACACTGAAAGTCAAAGCAAAACATTTAACTTATATACAATTTAAGAAAGGTATAATCAGTTGACTCTTTTTTTTTTTTTAAGTAGTGTCCATGCCTAGCATGGAGCCCAACGTGGGACTTGAACTCATGACCCTGAGATGGCGACCTGAGCTGAAATCAAGAGTTGGACATTTAACCCACGAGCCACCCAGATGCCCCAGTTGATTCTTTTAAGTCTCATCTCTACATTGACATTGTTCTATCCTTAAAGGCAGAACTTTTTTTCTCATATCCTTATCATCTAATATTTACATAATAGACTCCCCAAAAATACTTACTAATAAATACACAATTAGATATCAATTATAAATATAAAAGGCTCTTCACTTAATAAGTAGTTAATTTATGGAGGAAAAAAGGTAAATCAATGTGTAGAGCTGCTTAAGTCTCCTGAGCAAACAGCTAAGTTAAACTTGTTTTCCAAAGGGAAATTAGGAAAAAGGCATTAATTTAATTATGTAATTGGGACGCATGCTATTTGTAGTAATAAAAAGCTAAAGTGCAAAGTGCTACCAAGGCCTTGTAATACTTGGAATCAATACATAGTACAAAGACAAAATAGTCTACTGACGTTTTAGATCATTAAGGGATTTTTATTTCCTGTATTTAACAAACAAGATTTAGATGTGAATTAAAGTACTAGATTATATTAGACTAAAACTTCTAAGCAAAAGAATAACAGAAAGGGACATACTTTACCATCATCCTTTCACTTCTTAGCAATGTAAGAACTCCAGGTAAGAAAGATGCATGCCTTGTTATTTAGATTGGTATTTATTTAAACACCATATCATCACACATTAAGAGCTAACTGGTCCTGTTACTTGTTTTCCAAAAGAATGGCTTAAAATCAACTATCCTAACCAAATAAAGGTTTTTGATGGACATCCTCATTAATTGGTCTTTGGCCAACAATCATCTACAGCAGATCACTAATTTCATGACTTAGGGAATACTTTACAAAGAATTCTATGTTAAACAAATTAGATGTTTTTCCTTTTTTTTTTTTTTTAATTAAATTGAACAAGTGACATCTCTAAATCTACTTCTGGATTAAATTATCCCAAGACCCATGGCACAGAATTTGAGCACTTGAACACTCCTCTTTTCTCCTAACAAAACAGTTCTAAGGCTTTCTCAAGAAAATCTTAGCCTTGCCCAGACAGACCTTAGCCTATGCCTTTGGATGGGTAGTGGCCAGTATCTATATCCAGTATCTATCTATTCAGGCACATGCTCCAATTAGGCTTCCAAATTTTCCAACAAAATGTCAACCATCTCCACTTCTTGCTTAGTCAACTATGAAAGTACACTATCTGTATCTGACCTTAATCAGTAAGAAATAATATCTAGACTGTAAGGTCTCATTAGTAAATATAAATCATTATTTTAATATATTCCATAATATTGTCCGACTTTTTACCAAAAGCTTAGGTTGCAGCCTACTCATTCTTCTCCATACTATATTCTAAATTCTATCTCTGAATCATGCTAGACTAATAACATATTTAGACCAAACCACTTATTCCTGCATTGCTATTTGGCATTATGTCTTTACTTTGGAAAGATGTAACTGTGAGCATCTTAAGAATGTCATCCTATGTAACAGAGAATTTCTTTAAAAGCACATGGAAGAGAAACGTCTTTGTCCCTCACCAAAGCTATGCTCTTCTTGATGAACACACAGATTTAAAAGTTAAAGTACTGAGAAAACTACGTGCAAATAATTAGAATTGCAAATATGATAGCTAATAAAGTCTACCAACTTTAACATCATTGTAAAATGAAGTGTGTAATCTTTTTTCTATTGTAAGCACTGACACACACACACACAAAAAAAAACCAAGACAAAATAATTTAGGTATTCTTATATATTAAGATATAAAATATCCAAAAATTATATTTCTGTTTTACACCATGGGCAATTACAAAGAAACCTGAGACATGAAAATATGTTAACATTCCACTCCACCTCTGCCTGACAAAATCCTACCTACTGTCATCAGTGATCAGTAAAGTGAATGCAAGATACCTGTTAAACAAGCTAAAGATTTTTATTAAAAGCTACCTTTTTCATGAAGGATTTGGGTCAGTTACTCCATTTTTTACAAAAAGATTTTATTTATTTATTCATGAGAGACAAAGAGAGGCAGACGCAGAGGGAGAAACAGACTCCTCACTGAGCAGGAAGCCCAATGTAGTGCTCAATGCAAGACTTGACTGCATCACCTTTAGGTCAGTTACTCTTGACCTCCTCTATGTATTTGGGTGAAAAGTCATCCACTTTAAGGAGATAAAAAATTTCATGATAAAATGAAGTAATTATTTTCTTAAAAAAAAAAAGCTACAAACAATTTAAGATGGTATTCCACATCTCTAAGGAAATTCTAAAGTGGGCAATCCCATTAGGCTTAGGCTTAAAACTTGCAATTGCCTCTGGATACTACAAATTATCATATTCATTCCTCCCAAAAGCTGCCATCAGTGTTTATATATAAGAATTTCCAAGAACCTCCTTGGCCACATTTGACAAGCCTATTTTATAATACAAGGAGCACTAGGCTGGAAATTAGCAGACCTAGGTTTTCACTCTGGCTTACCAATTATTAATAACAGGAATTTCTGTTTTTCCATCGGCAAATCGAGGATTTTTGAGAACATTAGTTGTTCCCCTTGATAAGGGATTTATTCAGCTGTTTCCTAATTGTATAAGTCCTAGGAATTCTAGGGTTGGGGGAGGAGGATGTTAGTTCAAATGGACCTCCTCAACTCATATCCCTATAGTTTCACTGGTTCACAAGAACATTTTAAAACACTCAAAAAATTTAGAATAAACTTTCTAATACACAAATATACAAAAAGGCATTTTTTAAAACATAAACAAGGAGAATTTTTGTTTCATCTCTGCTGCAATCTCATTAACAATAAAGTTTATAATAACTAAATGTGGGGAAAAAAAAACTAAACTGAGATTAAATCAAAAGAGCACATCATTGCGAGATTAACATAAGCATGACATGCAGCAAAAATATATGGTCCTAAAGTAAATCTTTACTTTAAGAGACAAACTAGATAGACTTTATAAACCAAAACAGAGGCAGAAATACCAGATCTGCTCAAAGTAAATGTGTCAAAAGCTGGGACTGAACTCAAAAGAACCTGGCTCCCAAATGAGCGCTAATCATCTCTGAGTACAAGTAGAATATTTTTATATAAATCCCACCTTTAAGGCATACAGTCAAATATAATATAAAAAATAATCAGGAATATTATCTCCACAAAATTTACTGTGGATAATACTGTAGGAAAGTAACTCAAAATTTTGAATATATTCATATTTGATAAAAGTCAAAACTTAGCTGGATTATGGAAAAAATAAAAATTAATTTTAAAAAAGTCAAAACTTAAAAGATTTCCATGTAATAACATACTATCTAAAGAACATTTTTTTCTGTGAAATGCTTATAGCAATTGCTTAAAAAAAGAGGTAAAAAGGAAATGTGAACAATGGATTTTCTAAAACCACAGACTAGAGACTTAATAACACACAGACATTCTGAATCACAGAAGACAGACAGAAAAGTCTATTCCGAACTACGAACAGAATACTTTTCTCATATGAAATCAATTAACTTCCACTCAAAATTATCTAATAACTCTAATTTTTAAAAAACTTTTTCCAGACAAGAAATCTTCCTATTCTTTCTAGTCATTCTGATTTCATTAATTATATAGATGCCAAATTGTCATCAACTTATGCCAGTATTTTCAAGGAGAAGTATATGATGTATTATGTTAAAGGGGTAAAAGCTATGTGGGAGCAAGGAAATGACAGTTAAAAAATATTAAATAGTAATGAACAGTGAATTCAAAAGTAATTTAGGCTAGCTAAGTCTTGTGGTAAGGTTAAAAACTTTTGGGACTTTAAATCTATTTTCCTACAGAAGCAAGTTATAAATGACAGTAATATTTCTAAGTGAACCTACCAAAAAAAATTAACTGGAAAGTTCTGAAGTTTTACAGACCTAACCACCATTTCAGAATTTTAATGTAGGGTGCCAGAAATACAGATAGTCCTAATAGGAAGAAAATATGGAAGGGTCTCATCATCTTTTTTTTTTTTAATATAATTTTTTTTAAGGTTTTGTTTATTTATTTGACATACAGAGAGATCACAAGTAGGCAGAAAGGCAGGCAGAGAGAGAGGAGGAAGGAGGCTCCCTGCTGAGTAGAGAGCCCAATGCGGGCCTTGATCCCAGGACCCTGAGATCATGACCTTAGCTAAAGGCAGAGGCTTTAACCCACTGAGCCACCCAGGCACCCTGGTCTCATCATCTTCTGACACTGCTCTCCAAGGCCCCATCTAAAATATTCTAGAGCCATAGTTACCAAAGTATGGTCTAGGGATCTTTGCAGGGATCCCAAAATCCATTCCAGGAACCAAAAGGTCAAAACTATTTAATAGTATTATTATATGAAGATGTTCACCTTTTTCTCAATCATTCTCCCATGAGTGGACAGTGCAGTTTTTTTGTTTTTTTTTTTTTAAGGCTGTATAAATGGCACTTCAACAGATGAACATAAAAGCAGAATTGAGAATCCAATTATCTTCTATTAAACCAGACCTTAAAAAGCTTTGCAAAATATAAAACAATGCCACTCTTCTCACTATTTGGTTTTCTTTTTGCTTTAGAAAAGTTATTTTTCATAAGTATGATGTTTATTTTAATACATATGGGTTTATTATAACATTTTAATGAAATAAAAATATTTCTATAGCTATTAGACTTAATTTTTTTACGATTTTATATATTCATTTTAGAGAGAGAGAGAACATGTTTGTGAGAGAGGGAGAGAGAAAGAATCCCAAGAAGACTCCACACCTAGCACGGAATCCAACATAGGCTCAGTCTCATGACCCTGAGATCATGACCTCATCTGAAATCAAGAGTCAGACTGAGCTGTCCAAGGGCCTCCAAGCTTACTTTTGAATGCAGTATGTATCACTATAAATTACATAAATAAAAGCTCTTTGGGGATCCTCAATAATTTAGAAGAATGTACAGTTCCTGAGACTGAAAAGTTTGAGAACCACTATTCTAATCAGTAAAGTCAAGGTCTATATTCCTTAAAGTCACTGGTACGATTAACATCGAGTAGGAGGGTAAGGGGCACAGGAACATACATACAGAATGGTGAAATGAAGACCTTGGGAGAAAATTCTGAGGTGATAAAATTCTGAGGTGATAAAATTCTGATGATAAGAACAGAACTGGAAGAGCCTAGAACCTTCATTTCCTCTTTTCTATATCCTTAGCATAGTAGATACACGAGAATTAGTATCAGTGTCAGGTAGGACTATGAATAAAGGCATAGAAGGTAAAAAGTAAGAAAAGTTTCTTAGTAGATGATTAATGACTACTAAAAGTCCATTTTAGTGAATGGGTTAGGTCCAAAGATGTAATATGAGGTAAGGCTATGGAGGTAAGGGTCATACTGAGGATAACCCTGAATAAGTAACATGCTTAAGTAAATAAATTTAACCAGGCAAGAAGAAAACTGCTGAAGAATTTTCAGCCAACTTGTGATAAAATCAGAGTTTATAAATGTCAAAGTTTTTTGACATTCATAAATGTCAAATATTTTTATCTATTATATATTTTTATCAAATATTTTTATCTATTATAAAATGTGAAACATTTTAATGCCCATAAGTGAAAACACTGATCATATAATTAAAGACTTCAAATGCATAAAAACATGAAGACTCACCATGTTGTTTCTGCTTTGGATTATACATTTTCCACCACCGAAAAATTATAAATCCATCTTGAATTCTATGCAAGATAAATTATAAAAATTAAAACGTCAATAACAATTTACTCATTTAATTATTATAAAAAGCAGGTAACTGATATGAATATGAAAATATACAAAATTCTCAACAGATCACTGGTATACATAAATGCTTCATAATCTCCAGTAAAAAAGGAAAAGAGAATTTACGTAGCTCTTAATTGGATTACTTAGGTAAAACTAATACCATATCACATGTAATAGGAAAATGAAGTGCTAACAGAAAAATATTTTTTCTTTTATAAATGGTATTTTTTAAATGGGGTGTAAAAACTACATAAACAAAAAGCTAAATCTTAAAAGGGGGACATTAGGATGCTAAAACAAAAACTTTTAAAGATACCCCTTCACCTCTGTAATCATATATAACCTCATACCTCAAAAGGATAAACTTACAGTCTCTCAACCTTTACTTCTTACTTTTCTTTTCAAAATAATTGTAGACTCACAAAGAAGGTGCCTCTACTGTTTTAAGTGAGGTATGAGTATTGCCAAACCCTAGGCACTCTAAACTCATTTAAAACTTCCAAGTTCTAAGTAACAAATGTTAAGACAATCACAAAAAGAGAGTAAGCTTTTCTTTCAAGGCATACAGAAGAAAGAACATATCAAACATATTGTCATTTCTTATATTCAGATATGTTTCCTCCTTACAGTAAAATTAGAGGAGCTAATAGATCCTAATAATTCTTAAAGCTTATTACCTATAATAAGGAGCTAATAGATGAGTTATCAGCATCCCTTATCCTAGTTTTATGTAACAAATGACCACCATGAATTCTACAAGAAAAATGCTCAGATATTTTAATGGCAAGTGTTCATCTAGGAATGAAATGAGGTCATTTGTTTCTTTAAATTACTATTTGATAAACTTTGTGCCAGTCTAAACCTTAGCTAAATTAATCTACTGATAAAAATATTTTTAAACATCAATTCACCAGATCTGATTTAAAAAAATTATTTTTGATTTATGGTTTTATTTGAAACCATACAGAAGTTTATTTGAAAAAGCATATCATATTAAATATCATGAGAAAAAAATTTTACCCTATTTCAAGTTTGTTTAAGGACAGTTTTTTGTTTTTGTTTTTTACCTAATAGACATGTCTTCTGTAATGTAATAAATTTCACGAACCATGACTTTTCCAGAAAGAACAGAGAAAGAGAAGGATCCTGTTGTGGGGGAGGAAAAAGTGATTAATGGAACTGTTTTGATCCAGAGTGAGCACTTAAAGCTTAAAATAACCTTAGCATTTAATTTATTCAATAGTTAAATGTTCTCTCTTGACTCCCTCCTGATACCCTTACAGCCTTACTAATTTTCTATTACTCTTTCCTCAAATATAACAAAAAGTATATAAGTACCACCACTATGAACCAAGTTACTAAATAACCACATGATGACACTAAATAGCTGCTTCATATGAATAATTCCCTTAATTATGCACAACTTTAAATAAACCCCAAAGCAGTGACTAATTCACCACTTTTCTCCATTAATTTCTTTGACTCCAGGAACCAGTCATTGCCTCAAATTAGTGGTAGATGACCTATGTTTAAGAGATATTTTATTTATGTCCTCTAAGAAGTATTCTAAGGAAGGTTAGAATGGTTCTAGACTGTGACCTCTCACCCATTTTCCCAATGGTTAAAGGTTTTCCAAAGCATATTGGTTCCAAATAGACCCTCATATCAGCAAACTTCCTACTTATGCATAGTTGGAAATTTAAATTAACAATGCAGGCCACAAAATGAAATGCACAAAATGATTCCAACCTACAAATTTTTTTAAGCATAGATTACTAAAAAAAAAAAAAAAAAAAAAAAGCCAGCAAAAACCTCATTGAGCGTTAGAAACTTTCTCTGGTTAGTAGAATCCTGAGAAATTTCTATTTCCATATTTTACATGTGCCTATGTTTTTCAAATTATTTTAACATGCATTGTTTATAAGGAAAAAAATCCAAAAATTACTATAGAAACACTCTAAGAAATAAGAATGAGGTAAAGAACGTAACCAAGTGATACAGTCATAGAGTGCTGCATGAGAGAAATTCTAGTTAGGTTAACATTCATGAAACAAAGATAAATTTCTAAAGCTACTATCACTTACAAAATATACATTTATAATATAATCTCGAGATTATGCAGAAGAAAAACATTCAGTGTTACTCAAACTTACCAATATGGATATAGCCATGTTTGTATAATCTATTAAGAACCAATGTTAAAATAAGACCAACATTTCGAGAATTGTAATATGTAAGATAAATAATCCATCCACAGGATAAAATGGTAGCTGTTGGGAGAAAAAAATGCAAATGAATCTCACTGTAAGTTTCCTTTACAATCACCTTAATATCGCAGTAAAAATTTGTTAATGAAAGTTCATTTACTACAATCAGAAATGACAGGATTTACTTCTACATGATAATATGTACTCTTAAAATTTAATACTTGGATTTTTAATATCAAATGTTGATTCTCCCTTATCCAACTTTCCTCATTTTCCTTTACTCATTAACCAGAAAAGCATATATTCCAGTAAGATCAGTGAAAGAAATACTGCCTGGGACGCCTTGATGCCTTAGTGGTTAAAGCATTTGCCTCTTGATTTAGGCTCATGTCATGATCTCAGGGACCCTGTGATCAAGTCCCACTTCGGGCTCCATGACAGGCATGCAGCCTGCTTAAGATTCTCTCTCTCCCTCCCCTCTCTGCCCCACCTCCAATTTTCACATGCAAGCATTCTCTCTCTAAAAAAGAAGAAAGAAAATACTTTCCTTTTTCATTATTTTGTACTCTTTAGTTATTAAACATATATGAAGATGTCCTGGAAAGAGAAGGCCAATATTTCTGAATATTCTGAAAAATAACCACCTTTATCAGGTTAAAAGCTCATTCCCAAGCTATTTCCTAAAGGCTATAGTCATTTAAAAAGAAAGAAAACCAATGATTTTCTAAATCAGAGAAAAGGTAGTGTTTTTTCTTAATCAGTTATTTCTGTTTTTTTAAAAAAAATGGAAAGTGAGAATTTCACCCTAATTAAAGGCATATCTATATTAAACAGGTCATTTTATACTATTTTGCTATAACTGATAACACACTAACCTACTTTAAAAGAATGCCTGTGAATATGCTACAGTAAATGATATTTCAAATTTGACTCATTTTTCATAAGAAGTGTATCGTCACCTATAGAATTCATACCATTCCCAAAAGAATCTAGTTCATGAATATACAAAAAATAAAACATAAGAAAGCATTTTTTGATAATAAATTTCCTTTTACTTAACCATTTTAAAAGTATAACTATTTTCTAAATTAGGACAAAGCAATGTAAAGTAATTTAACATGTACAATCATTTAGTAACAACACATTAAATTCTTAACTTTTTAAAAAGTTATTTAATGTGGATAAAACAAAGCATTCACTGAGTCAAAATACATTTTCTCAGGGTAGCTTAGATTGACAGTAATAACTCTGATGTAGCAACTGCTATGATTTGCCCACAAAAATTATTTCTAGAACAATTCTTTTGAAAAGTTACTGTGATGACATGTCATTACTTTTTCTTTGTGAAAACTGTTTTGGGTTTTTCTTACTGAAGGATAGTTGACTCAATGTTATGTTAGTTTCATGTATACAACATAGTGATTTTAATATGTCATTACAGTTTAAATTTAAAGACATTTTGTGCTAATTTTTACTGTAAATCACTGTGTCAAGAGCAGGTTATGGTGGGCCAACCAGAAAGGCAAGAAGTATTTGCTGAGAAAGTATGCTTCTAGTACTACACAATCTGAAAATTGTGGCCTTTTCACTGCATCATGTTCCCCCACCTCCTTCAATGTCCTATAGCCACTTACTGAAACAGCAAGAGTAAACTCTCAGTGTTTTTCTGGTTGTTTGCTGTTGTTTTGTCCTTAAGGAAAGGAGCTGTATACAACAGAAAAAAGTCAGAAATTCTAGGTGATAAGAGACTGATAGGAAATAAGGAAGAACTCCACCCTTAATTAAACTAGGAGAATTTTCAATGTTGCTTTTATGCAATTCTATTTCATGTCAATGTTTTGTATTTCATCTTACTTTTTTTGGCTTTAATTAATGATAATTTATAATAGCTCACTTCTATCAATTAGAAAAAATAAAACTTAAAGTTTAAATGCTAATCCAATCCTACATGAATCCATCATGAATAATAATAATTCCTTCTATACACACTTCATCTCCATCCATTTCCTTACCACATATCCTGTGGTATGGTGAAAGCAGCATAAGCATGCACTAGAAAAAAACAGCTATGCTACCTGTATAAGTTATTTATTTTTATGGGCCTCAATTCCACAAGTTACATCAGCTGCCTTCATAGGTTTGCTCTAAGCATTAAGTGAGACAACATATGCAAAATGCCGATGATACATGGCACACAGAGGATGTTCAATAAATATCATTACCCTCTTTTTCCTCTCATACCCCATCTTACCTCTTCTATGACCCCTTTTACCTTTCTAATTATTATGCTGAAATTGAAATCAAATACTGTTCTTCCACAAAAACTTCCTGGACAATAACAGCCTAAAGTGGTCTCTCCATTCTTTTTATGTATTTATTTATTTATTTTTAAGATTTTACTTATTTATTTGACAGAGCGAGACATAGCAAGAGAGGGAACACAAGCAAGCTTAGTGGGAGAGGGAGAAACAGGTTTCCCACTGACCGGGAAGTCCAATGAGGGGCTCAATCCCAAAAACCTTATGATCATGACCTAAGCAACCCAGGTGCCTGTCTCCCCTTTCTTGATTAGTATTTTTGTATTTTCCCTATTATTTGTTCACATTTATTCATTCACTCATAGCTCCCCCTTCTCTTTGCCACTGATTCATACACTGTTTTGTATTATTTCTAGAACCTAGAAAACTTCTGGAATATTAGACAAAAAAAAATTTTACTGGCAGAGTCCAATGTCAAGTATGTAAGGAGTGAGTAAAAAGATGATATTAATTAGGCATATGCACTCTATTTTGCCACAAAATATATTTACCATGGGTATTTAGCACTTTTAAAATAAATGTGTGTGTGTGGGTGCGCACATGTGTGCGTGTGTTGAAATGGGGGGTGGCTGTGAAAGAGTGGGCTTGAGACAGGAAAGATAAATTAAGTGCAGTGTCTTTCTTCTCCCCCACCTTCTCTAAGTCAGACAAGGAGGCAACCAAAGGAAAAGAACCCTCTGGAGCACTTGCCAGAGCAAATATTCACAGAAACATAGGTTAAAACCTTTTTTAAAATTTTTAAATGTTTAAAAATAAACCAATGGTATTGTAAGCATTTTAACTTCAGCTAACTACAGCTTAAAATTTGACAGTTCTTAATCCATACATAAAAAACAATAAAGTATAAGAATATATATTCTACTTACCAACAAGTAGCCAAACAACATTGGAATTGTGTTCTGTAAGAAAATCTTCTAATTGGGTGATACTAGGGACAATACTCTCATTCTTCCTTTGATCCATTACTGAAGTTTTTCCAGACCAGCATCTAAAGACCTAAGAGTTCAAAAGTTAAATTTAGAATCAGAGACTTTTTAAACTGCAATGGAAATTATGTAAAGGGGAAAAAAGGTGAATTTAATAAAAGTGAAAATTCATTATACCCCATTCCAATTCTTCAGTAAGAATGAAAAATATACAACAAATAGTAACAAAGCACATCCTTATTTCTATATAAAATGTAAGAGAATGTATCAAGTTTTTGGTGTCCTGATTTCACCACTCTAAGAATGAGTAGAGACTTAGGTTCAGTTACCATACTCCATATATGAGGTACATAATTACTAAAACTAATCAAATATATTTATCTCAACAATAAGAAGTATTAATGATCTACATTAGACAAATTCATCCTCACTTGCCTCAAAAGCTGACACTAAATGTTGTATTTATATATTAACTTATATTAATCCTTCTTAACCTCCATCAGCTTTGTAGTTCCTATTGTTCCATGGGGAAACAATCTTCCTACTTTGAATTTACTCTGAGTAGAGTTTGGACAGTAAGGAGATCTCTTCCTATCACATGCTCAGGATGAATAACAATAATTACATGTCAAACTGTGACCAGACATGTGAAGAATGTATGTGTGTTTACACATATATGCATTTCATCAGGACAAGTATAAATATTTAGATGTATTGAGAAAGAGATGAACTGAAAATGAGTAAAAAGTAAGGAATAAAAGTTATTTTATGATCGAAGAAACAAGAAAAGTATCCCTCTGTTGAAAACTATCCCTCATGTTAATACAACATTAACATGACTAACCCAATCTCCCTAAGAAAGTATCTTGTGATAAATCAGAAAAAGGTAAAACAACAACAAAAAACTAGTCTTAATTGCAAAGAGAGCTACATGGTTAATGATCAGTTAAGGCCAAATAGCATAGGTGACTTCATAGAAAACTAGGAAAACACATTTTAAAACAGAAGAATAAGTGAGGACAACTTTCTAGTTGAAATTCAGTACAGCTGCCTTGTCAACTTCCTAAAAATGTTCTCTATTTACTCACCAGTCTTATCTTCAGAGATCACAAAACAAGTTTAAAAACGGGTTAGACAACATTGCCAGATTACAATATTTCATATTTCTAAATTGTTGTAGTGTTAGCAATTCAGACGCAAGTTAAACATCTCTTTTTAAAAAAGCTCAACAACAAAGGGTTTATTAGTGATAGGGAAACCTAAGGGTAAAAGAACTAGAAAACAATTTTCAAATGTTTTCATTTTTCAATAACATTTTTTCTGATAATTTAGAAAATGAGTTAAAAAAAAAAAAAATGTCCTCATATGGGTGCCTGGGTGGCTCAGTGGGTTAAGCCTCTGCCCTCAGCTCAGGTCATGATCTCAGGGGCCTGGGACTGAGGCCTGCATCAGCCTCTCCTCAGTGGGGAGCCTGCTTCCTCCTCTCTCTCTGCCTGCCTCTCTGCCTACTTGTGATCTCTCTGTCTGTCAAGTAAATAAATAAAATCTTAAAAAAAAAAAAAAAAAGGACAAAAAGTCCTCATAGTGAACAGCCTGGCAGTGACCCCAGGTGGGGAGATAGGGAAAATGAATGAAGGTGGTAAAAAGTTACAAACTTCCAGCTATAAGTTCTGGAGGCATAATGTACATCATGGTGACTATCGTTGATAATACTGTAACATATATTTGAAAGTTGTTAAGAGACTAGATCTTGAAAGTTCTTTTCACAAGAAAAAAAAGGTATAAGCATGTGAGGTGATGGCAGTTACTGTGGTAATCATTTTGCAAAATATATCAAATTATGTTGTATACCTTAATTAATATAATATTATGTCATTTATATCTCAAAACTAGAAAAAAGTGTTCTCACACTTTTCAAAACTGAAAAATCTATCAACTGGCAATTTAAAATCTGGGAGCTAACTTTACAACATGAGCTTCTCTTTCCTTCTTTTTTCGTTTTAAACTAAAAAAACAGATACAAATTCTAAAAGGAAGAAAACACTGAAATGGCTTATATTCAAAACCAAAAATAATGGCTTATATGCTACAAAGTAACATCTGTGCCTATTTCATATTTATTGTTACGATTTTATAATACATCAACATACCACTGCTGATGAAAAGATTACCTACTAACTCCTGGGGATGTTTCATGAGGGATGTATCCTGGCATTCAGGTTTCCATATAAAGAGGTGATCTGTTTTGAATCAAATCCAAGGGGGAGTGATCTATCCACCAAGGAGATGTAAAGATCTCATCCAAAATCTCTACCACTAACTACTATAACAACCCACACAGCCAAGGAGAACGAGAAAGAGGATATTCAGGTTGCAAAGACAGAAAATGGCAGTATCACACAGATTTAACCAACACTTTTCCAATTATTTTTAATGCAAACCTTTAAGAGAAATAAACAGATAAAGGCTCAATAGTTAAAACATTTTGAGGAAGTACTAAAGGCTAAGACTTAATAAAAGCCCTAAGTAAGAAGTAGACATTCTGATGAAAAGGAAATAAGTCAAAGCCACAGTGGACACAGAGAATCCAGATTGAATTGGGGCTACAGGCTTAGCCACCCTTTTTGTTTACATGGTACACCATGAAGTCCTTAATGGAGAGGTCTCTACTGCATACTCTTCGTGAAGCAATTGATGGACTAACAAATTGGTTGTTTTCTCCTCCTCAATAGTTCAGTCTAAAATCCATAAGGTAAAGCACAGTAAGGTAGGCATGTGCATTTGGGAAAAAGACGGATAGAAGTACCAGTGGCATAGAGGGATGTCAGAGCCCAATAATATTAAGTATCTATCTGTGTGACAAAGAAGCTAGTGAACAGTGGCAGTGTCTAAGGGCATCAAAACCACAGCAGGATAAGGAGACCACAAGTGTAGGGAAGAGGTCAGGCACAGGGTGCTAGAGTTTGAGTAGAAGGAGAGAGCATCAGTGGTGGGGGAAGGAGGCTGAGGAAGGAGACCAGTTTAAGGTATTGGAGCCTGAGCAGGGAGGTTGCCTGATGCAGGGTGTGAGAACCTGAGAGGAAAGCATCAGACCCCAGAGATCCATAGGGCCTCCATGCAGGAGGGAAATCTGGAGTACTGTGTTGGTGTGGAAGCAGATAAGGATCACACACACCTAGGAAACAGTCCTTGCAGGGGAGGGAGGAGAGGATAAATTAAGTAAATATATTAAGAATAATAAAAGCCAGTTTTCTCACTGTTGGAGGATATATAAAGGAAGAATATGAGAATTAATCCCATGGTGTTTGATAAGGACTGGAGGTATAGTTTTCAATATAGGTAAATATAGAAATAAATATGGCTACAAAACTGAGTATGTATGTGTATACATATGCTCATTAAAAGGTCTGAGAGCAGCAGCACGACCAAAATTAAAATGAATACAGAACTTTGGTCCTAAAAACCATTTTCTATCAAGGGGAAACAGGGCTCCTTGAAGAAATGGCTGATTCCACAAATACGGCAAGGAAAGTAAAGATGAGCCATGTTTTTCATAAGGGAAAGAAATACCTGAATGATGGAACATGTCAAAAGGACCAGCTTGAAGAGGCTCCCACTGGCAAAATCTGGGGCAATTTAAGCATCAAAGTAAATAATAGTAATAGATTACAACCCATTTAATAAAAAGAATTCATGAGTCCCTACCGATAAATCGATCCAATTTTGATAAGCAAAAGGATTCTCATATCATTTCAAAATAACTCCCCTCAAAATAATTATTAATGACAAAGGGGGAAAGAGGAACTTTGTGAAAATTAAGGATCAAAGAAAGTAAACACCATCAATATTAATATAAATCAGAATTGTGCACTCCTTTTCTTTTTATTTGATTATAGTTGACATACAATGTTATGTTTACTTCAGGTGTACAACAACTTCTCCAGGCATTATGCTATGCTCACTCACCACAAATATACCTACCATCTCAACAGAAGAACACAGCCTCACTTCCATGATATTCCCACCAAAGATGCATAACCTGAACCTAATCTATCTTGCTTCTCTCTTCTGATAGATTACGACCAATAAAGATTGTTTTATTCAGGCGGCGCCTGGGTGGCTCAGTTGGTTAAGCAACTGCCTTCGGCTCAGGTCATGATCCCGGAGACCCCGGACCCGGATTTGGGCCCCACATTAGGCTCCCTGCTCGGCGGGAAGCCTGCTTCTCCCTCTCTCACTCCCCCTGCTTGTGTTCCCTCTCTGGCTGTGTTTCTGTCTGTCAAATAAAATCTTTAAAAAAAATAAAAATAAAAATAAAAAATAAATTTAAAAAAGATTGTTTTATTCATCTTTGTATCCACAATACTGATGACAGTACCTTGAACTTAGCCACTTTTTTCAAGTATTACATCATTTTAAATATTTTTATCTAGCAGATGAGAAAATAATACTGATCTACATGTTTCAACACAAGATATTAATATTTTCATAATTCATCTATATTCTCTTCATTTTTCCTTAAGTCCATCATATTTACTTCAAAACTGCTTTCCACATGAGAATAGAAATTGTGGAAATTATTATTTCAGTGACATACAAAGAAAAGCATGAAAATGTGAAATGGCTCAAGCAACTTAGCACAAACCAGAGATTTATCGAAGTTCCTACTTTTTTTTAAATTTTATTCAATAATTACTTCCTAATTATTGAATAATTATTAAATTATTACTACTATACCATTTTAGGAACAACCTTTCCAAGATTACTTTTCAAAATGAATTACCTGTAAAATCTTTTCAAATACTAGATTTACACTGCTTTCTTTCTGTCTCACTGGCATAAAGAGAACAAAATTATCAAACATCTAATGCTTATATTAGTACTTTTAGAGATAGAATTCCAAATCTTAATTTGGTCCTTCAAAAAGAGGCCATCCTACAAATCAGTACCAAAAAAAATGTGAATAATATGATAAAAAATAAGGAAAATATATAGTCAATTTACAAAGGTGGAGAATATCATCAGAAATGGGAATAATCACCATTTTATCACCAGTAGTCATATTAAGTGAAAATGAGAAAGATTGCAAACAACTATATTGGCAAAAATGTGGGAAAATGGGCACTCATATGCAGTTGATAGGCATAACCTATCTCTGGGAAGAATAATTTATCAGAAACTATAAAAATGTGTATTCTTTAACTCAAACATATCAGTTTTAGGACTTTCTCAGAAATACTCAAGCACAAAAAAGTTGTTTTTCAAGGACAATCACTGCAGCATTTTATAGTATACTGAGAAATTTGGAAAAAATGTCAATTAATAGGAAAATAGTTAAATAAATTATGATATATATTACTGGGAAATAATATGCGACCTTTCTAAAAGAATGAGATAGCTCTATATGGGCTGATAAAGAGAAATGTCCAGAATATATGTAACGTTAGCAGGGAAAGAGCAAATTGAGAAACAAAATGTATAATATTTCACTTATGTTTAAAAGGCTATTAAGTATATGTATACATCCTATATATACACATATACGTGCACATACATGAAGTGTGTGTGTGTGCATGTGAGTACACTTTTTTAATCTGCAAAAACACTAGCAAAGCCATGTTACCTCTAGAGAGAGCAGTAAGAAGGATTTGGGGGGAAGGAAAAGAATCAGTGAAGCAGGAATTTCACTTTTATACCCGATACTTAGGTAGTGATTAAATGTTTTATAATTGGCATATAATACTTCCATAATTAAAAAGAAAAAGGGACACTGGTGGCTGGAAGACAGGAAATGACAGGTTACAAAGAGGCTTTTCTTACCCAAGCATGTATCTCATGGCCTCTCCTTAAAATATGGCAAAGGAATAGATGTCTCCCAACCAAAAAATAACCCAGTCATCTGTCATTCTACCATCATGTCTCTCTTCAGTTCTTAAATGCTTATCTTTTTAAAAAATTAAAATGCAAGTACTGACTAATATCAAACTCAAACTCCATCACATCAGAAAGATCAGTTTACACCTTTAAAGGAATTACTGATTTGATAGCCTTGAGTGTAAAAATGGAAGAATAGCTATACTGCTCTAGAAAGGAGCAGCTGGTAAACTGCCATCAAGAAAAGAGGTAAAGAACATGAAAAGGAAAGAGACTGAGTAAGGGAGGAGGAGACAGTTATCAAAGAAAAACAGTAGAATCAAAGAGCCTAAAAAAGGGGCACCTAGGTGGCTCAATCAGTTAAGTGTCTGACTCTTCACTGTGGCCCAGGTCATGATCTCAAAGTCCTGGGATTGAGCGCCATGTTGGGCCCCCCACTCAGCACAGTCTGCTTGTCCCTCTCTCTCTACTCCTCCAACCCTGTTCATGAGCTTGCATGCTCTCTCTCTCTCTCTTTCTCAAATAAATAAGTAAATCTAAAAAAAAAAAAAAAGAAACCTTCAAAATAAATAAGGTATGCTGTGCGAGGGGAGGGGGAGCTGCCTGGGTGGCTCAATCAATTAAGCATCCAACTCTTGGTCTCAGCTTCCGTCTTGACCTCAGGGTCATGAGTTTCAGTTCAAGCTTGGAAAAAAAAAAGTCCTGCTTCAGACTCTATTGTTCCAGAAACAGGCTATTATATGGATTAAGAGCATAGATTCTGTACTAGACTACGTAAGTTAGACCTAACAGTCCTAACATTATAGCTATGTGACCACAGGCAAGTTACCTAACTACTTTGTGCTCTGTTCACTCACCTGTAAAACAAGAACACTAACAGTACCTATGTCACAGAGCTGAACAGTGAGAACCGATGAACTCATAAATGTAAAGCATTCAGAACAGCACCCAGCGTGTAATAAATATTTATATACTGTATATATTTGTTAATGGCAACCAACGCTTTAGCATCATGCCCATATACTGTTGGCATTCACCTCTATACAAGGATGCTCATTTTAAACACCTGTAAATCTTACTGAGGACTGCTTTTTGACAGCACAAACATCTCAGCTTATAATCAGGAATGCCAGAGTTAATGTCAATGATAGCTAGAGAAGTACTGGATGAACACTTGCAGCTTCCTTGCTCTTAGTCTGGGATAACTCTGAGGAGTATTTCATTTGGTCTCTGAGATTTCACCAATGGTAGTGAGCTCCAGATGCCCACAGCAGTAACAGCTAGGATAATGCCCTTTACTGACTTCAGTCCCTTCCCTTTCTTACTTCCCCATCCCCCACCAGTGTTTCCTACGATCACTTCCCAAATAAATTAACTGTATTTGAATCCTTACCCAGGTTTTGTTTCTGAGAAAACCCAAACTAAGGCACTATTTTTTTTCTTTGTTACCAGTCCTATTAAATCTGAGAACAGTTTTATTTTACATGAAAAGATTCTGTACTTTAAAGAGATCATGAAATCATACAATTTAAAGGACACAGTATTAAATATTCCATATTTTTAAATGTTTGCTCTAATTCAGGGCATATATATGCTTGGTTTTGGAACTGGTCTTTGACAGAAAGAGAAACATTTCCATCATCTGAACAGGAAGAAAGAAAAAAAAGACTGAGATTTGGTGATGGAAAGATGAGAGAATCTGATGGCTTCTATGTATTCTTGAAAGAGCCAAATCCATATTTACCTAAAACCTCTTCTATTTCATTCCATTTTTTTAAATTTATTTATTACTCCCAGTTTTTTGGCTCTAATCCCATTACTTACAGTTCCTGTTCCTCTTCTATTTTTTTTCACCTTTAATTTGTGTTTATAACAGCTGTCAGAAGAATGGCCCTAGGGTGGTAGGTGAAAGGAAATATGATGAGAGAGCCTTCATCACCACAGTTTACCTCATGTGCCCCAACTCCACTCTACCTCAGCAATAATTATTTGATTACCTCAGAAAAGGGGAGTGGTGGGAACTGGAAGAAAGCTTCTCAAAAAAACCTCACTGTACTGGTTTACCTTTCTTCTAGGGCTGCATGACTCCTCTAAAAGAGATATCATTCCATAATTTGAAACAGAATTTAGGAAGGTTTTCCTATAGCAGGTTTAAACACGAATAAGTCTATATAGTATTACCTATAATGTGAGAAGACCTAGTTATAAAGAGCCAGAGCTTTCTCTGTAACTGTCACAGGAAAGTATGTATTTGATTTTTTGAAGCAACATACTCAAGACAGTTGTATGATAATGTAGAGCTATTTTTTTGCTTGTTCATTCAATAAATTTTTACTGAGATCAAAAATTCTACAATATAGCAGGAAGGAGCCTAAGTGGCTTAGTTGGTTAAGCGTTGGCCTCTGGCCCAGGTCATGATGCCAGGGTTCTGGGATCTAGTCCCCCATCAGACTCCCTGCTCAGGGGGCAGTCTGCTTCTTCCTCTACCTCTCCTTCTGCTCATGATTTCTTTCTCTCCCTCACTCTCTCTCAAATAAATAAAAATAAAATCCTTGAGTGCACCTGGGTGGCTCAGTCATTAAAGCATCTGGTCGTGATCTGGTCGTAAGCAAGCTCCACATTGGGCTTCCTGCTCAGCGGAGAGTCTACTTCTCCCTTCCACTGCCTCTAACGCAGTGCCACCTCCCTCCCCCAAGCTTGTGCTCACTCACTCGCTCTGTCTCAAATAAATAAAATCTTAAAAAAAAATTCTATAATATAGCTAAGGAGTTATGAGTATTAAGTTTAAGATTTGGAATATTTACAATAATCTTCAGTAGGATATCTGGCAATATAAAAAATGCTAAAGAAAGGCTATTTGAATGACTACTTGTATCTTAGCAGTTATCATATCATATTGTAATTATCACCTTGGAAGTCTAGACAGCTGTTCTTAAGGATGCGTTTGCCCTACTCATTTAAGTGCCATATCCAACCAAGTTCCTGTATACAGTAGTCTCTCAATACTTGTTTCAGAAATGAATGAAATAAATTGATCATTATAAAAAGTACACAGGGGCACCTGGGTGGGCTCAGTAGTTAGGCATCTGATTTCACCTCAGGTTATGATCCCAGGGTTCTGGAATCGAGCCCAGCACTGAGCTCCCTGCTCAGAGAGGAGCCTGCTTCTCTCTTCCTCTCCCACTATCCCTGCTTGTGTTCCCTCTCTAGATGTCTGTCAAATGAATAAATAAAATCTTTAAAAAATAATAAAAAGATTTTAAAAATTAAAAGTACATAATTACACACTACTGCCAAAAATAAGAGTATTCCCAATGTACCCAGGGCCAAAGAGATTCCTAAATGATCTTTTTCACTCTCAAAAAATCCAGTTTTCATTTGCTTGAGTTTAAGAAGAGGATATTCAACTTTTTAATAAATCAATGCCAAATATAAAGTTTAATCTTCTCAAATCTCTAACAGAACAATGAAGTCACAATTCTTTGGCTAAAAGGTATTTACATATGTTTAGACGATTATGTTAAAAGTTCTTTGGATTTAATTACAGTTCCTTTTCTATAAAAGAAATTTCACGGGTTTTAAGAGTTGGGAAACCAACTTTAAGAGTTCCCTTTTGAACTTCATCAACACTGACATTCTGTTCATCATCAGGTAAAATTAAACACTTATTAGAACATAGCAGCACTCTGTATACTAGAAATTCTGTGATGTATGCACTTTATACATATTTTTGCATTACTTGCCCTTGGGCCAAATTTTACTAAGCTACATCAACTCTTAAAGAAAATATACTTACATGTTTCAGCTACTGTTTGGTTTCTGCTCATATGTAATGAAGTATCTTGAGATACCTTTATAAAGTTGCCAATTTCAAAGACATTTATGTCCTCCTTACAATTAAGAAGCCAGTAATTGACCCAAATGTCTCAGTATATACCTACACAAACGAACTATCTGAACAGACTGCTCATCTCTACTATGGCATAATGACATCCCAAAACAAAAGTAAAACACAAATCAGATCACAACATTTTGATCCAAAATGAAGTTTCAAAAATGATTAGAACATCTGAGCTATTCATTTAGAACACTGACCACTCACCAATCTAAAGATAAATGGCCTGAAACAAATGACTTTGTGATGTTCCTTTCAACTCCATGATGCTACCCAAATAGAGAACACAAACACAAGTAGAGAAATACCAACTGCAATTAAACATCTCACATAAATATGTAAATTTTACATTACAAGATAGTAATGGAATGCAGTAAAAACACTGCTATTATCCAGTAAACATAAGAGGGATTTAGAAAGCCCTCTTTGCCTAAAAAGTTTTACCCATCAGGATACAAAGCCTAAAATTCTACCATTCACTCCTTTAAAATGGATATTAGCCAATATTCTCTCTTAGAATTGCTACAACTGAAACTGAACTTTCATATAAATAAAACAATAAAAAAGGCTGCTTCAGGAACTTTTATGAGGATATGACTATACTATACTAGTGGTGATACCAGACACAGCATTTTAAATGGATATGGATAGGGAAAAAATGGATATAGATAGAAATACACTTTACATATACATAAAAAGTGACAAAGTACAAAAAGATCAGTAATCTAAAGTTTAAGCTTTAATATTTTGGTCAATGTTCTCCCATTCTTTGAAATGTTCATTCCATGGTATTAAAAAATAATAAAAATATAACTGCCATAACAATGGCTATAACATTCATTCAACGCTTGCTGTATGCTAGGCACTTTTTGTGTATTCATTCATCCAATCGTCACAAATAACTACTCATTCACAATTCCCCATTTTACAGATGAGAAAACTATGGCACTGAGAAGCTTAAGTACAAACACTGTTAAGACATGACCTCAGTAATTATCTCTTCATTCTCAGTTTCTTTATATGAAAAATGAGTTCCTTCCTCCCAGCTCTACATTTACAAGCTAATACGAATGCTACCAAAATTCATATTTTGTTATAAAAAATTCATATTTTCCCACTATGGAATTTTTTTCTCCTAGAAGGATCCTCCATTAAATCAAAGATCAACAAGCACTTTTTAAAAAATAACCCTAAGAGGTAACAGATCAAGTTATGGAGCCGGATTAGCAGCAAAGAAGGGTAAATTATAAAGTAAGCCAAATCTGACTTAACCGCCTCCCCACTTTTCTAGAACCTCTTCTCTCACCTGGTCATAAAGGCTATATTCCTGTACTTTGAAATAGCTTATCTGCCCCTAAAGAACTTGACAATTGATAACATATGTATGGTAGTTTTGTAATGTCCAAAAATTCTTTAATATTCCTCCCTTCAAGAGGTTGAATTTAATTAATTCCCCTCTCAAGTGTGGGTTGGACTTAGTGATACCAGTTCTAAAAGAATATGACAGAAGTAATGGTGTGTAACTAAGTCAAAAATAGCATCACAGCTTCCTCTTCCCTCTCTCTTAGATCATCTGCTCCAGGGGAAACCAGCTACCTTGTTAGGACACTTAAAAAGCCTTGGAGAGGTTCACATGCTGAGAATTTGAGGCCTCCAGCCACCAGCCATGAAAGTGGGCCATCAAGGAAACAAATCCTTTAGCCACAGTTGAGATGACTGAAGTCCCTGCCAAAATTTTGGCTGTAATCTCCTGAGAGACCCTAAGACCAGAGGGAACCAGTTTATGCATTCCCAAATTCAGATCCACAGAAACTGAGATACTAAATGTTTCAGACCACTAAATTCAGGTACAATTTGTTACTCAGCAATAGATAACTAATACAAAGTATGAGTAAAGTACTTTTTCAAGATATCTGCAAGTTATTTCTACCCTAACGGTTCAGACCTGTCATGTTAATAAGCTAAACTACTGCACTCTATTCCAACTTATCAAAAGATGAGGAGTAATAACACATCAAGAATATTACCAATCATCTAAATGAAATAATTTCCTCTCTCTACTGTTAAGTGGGAGTCTCCTGCAAGGACTCTGTGGAGAAACCTCTACCCTGCCTCCTACAAAGGAAGATCTGTATCCATAATCATCACCACCACTTTACCTCCTGTCTCAAAGTCTATCTAAAGTACCCTTGACCTGCATCCTCATATTCCATTCCTTCCAGCCTAGTCAGTGATTAATTATTCTCCCTCATTCCTTGTCTTCAAATTTTATTTCTGATGTTTTTTTATCCTCAGCAAATACAGATTATAAATGTCATTCATACTTTTAGAAAACAAAAACTCTTTTCTCAAACTCCTATCTCTAGCTATCCTCTATTCCACTTAAAACCAAACTTTCTGAAGGAATAAATGACATTAGCTATTTCAACTGTCTTATCTCTTACCCAATGTAAACTGGCTCCACATATATAACTGTTCTTGCTCAGGTCAACAACTTCTTGACATGTTCAATGGGTACTTTTCTTGTCCTCATTTTATTTGATGGCTC
The DNA here is from genome assembly GCA_004023965.1 of Spilogale gracilis. Taxonomy (NCBI): domain Eukaryota; kingdom Metazoa; phylum Chordata; class Mammalia; order Carnivora; family Mephitidae; genus Spilogale; species Spilogale gracilis. The sequence continues at coordinate 105,154 of PITA01001376.1, forward strand.
AAAGATGCTTAATATTCACTCCTTTTCTCCAAACTCAGTTCTTCCACTGACATCTGTGATTCTCCTGCTTCCTTATCTACTCATGCATCTCCTTTGAAGTGTGTTTTCCTTCCAACTAATTTATTAGTGTTCCCCATCCTCATTTCTCTTCTTTTACTCTACATTTTTTCCCTGAGTGATCTCATCCAGTTCCATTGCTTTTAACCAGCACCTATAACTGAGACTACAAATTTTATGTCTCCAGCTGGGTGTTCTAAACTAAGATCCATATATACAACTTTCTAATGACATTTCTTGGAAGTCACAGATACCTCAAAAGAACAGTCCCAAACTGATCTTCTCCAACCACGTTCCTCAATCTATTATTCTTCATATACTGTCACAGTAAATGGCCCCAGAATCCACTCAGTTTCCCAAGCCAGATATAATTCAGTTCATTTATTCGTCAAATATTTATTAGACATTAATTATACGCTTGAATATGACAGCGACCAGAAACTTTCCTGACTCTATTTTCCCTCAAGCCCACTAAATCCTACCTAGCACATCTCCTTTGCATCCATTTAATCCATCTCCATCCATAATTCTCATCTGCATCGCTGTTCTTCTGGTTCCCATTTGCCATGTGGATTATTACAATACTCTCTAAATGATCACCACTCTGCCAAGTTCATCACTCTCCAATTCATCACCAAACTGTTGCCTGACCATGTCACTTCTATTTGTTACAAATTACCTGAAATTTTCTCAAATTAAAGAGATAATTTTCTTAACCTCTCATGAAATTTTCAAAATTCTATCACTATCATTAACATGAAAAAAGTTTGCTAAAATGAAGTCTATAAGAATCCTAGTTAAAGTAGAGGCACTAATGGAGTACCTTCATTTATTAACTAAAATTATTAAAGGCTTATAAACACACAAACATTTACCATGTGGGTAGTGCTATTTTCTTAGTCTTTTACATAAACCAAAAACATTTCACATATAAAACTCAAGAAAACTTACGGTATTTCATAAAGTGATTACCTTCTACAAAAATTCTCTACTCTAGCTGGGACCATGATGACCACTACTCTAATACTAAAAACCTGAAATAATGCCTGAAATAAGGAATATAGTATTCAATAAATATTGATAAAATGAATTATGTTTTTCTTCATCATGTTTAACCCATGTCTTCTACTATGCTCCACAGAACTCATAGTAAAAAATATACTTGAGTTCAATCATACCTAGTATTAGTATTCTGTGAAGAACAAATCAAAAGTCAACTAATTTTCTTCATTTCTTTTTAAAACCCTTTATAAAGTGGGAAGACTAATAAGCAAGCAAAAGAGAGGAAAAACTGTTGACATTTGATCAAGAATCAAATCAAAGTTTCCCTTGGCTTTCTCCTGCTAATACACAAGCTAAGCACATGACTTGTCAGTCAGGTATCAACAATTCAAAAGTCAGGTAAAATGAATGGCAAGTCACGTTATACAACCCCCAAACTCCTACTCCTTGACCATTTAAGCAGATTAAACACAACTGAAGCAGAAAGACAGATCTCTTCTACCTCAGTTTTAGTTGGAAATTATATTTTTAAAAAACATAGCCAAAATATTTACCCAATTTTTTTTTCAGAGTCTGCAATGTTGGTTTTCTTCCTCCTTATCTTCAGAAGATCCACCTGCAGTGTTTCATCTTAACAAAGCTGAAAAGAACACTTAACAATGTTATATACAAGATAGTCTGGTTTTTCCAGCATTTTCACCATTTCAGATTAAATTATTTAATTGAATGTGTGCAAATGCACACGTGGAAAGATTTTAATGTTACTCCAAAACTGCATTTCCTACTTTAAAGTTTCCAAGCAAGAAATACTTTTAAATCTAGAGTAAGACCACAGTTTCCAAACGGCATCATTCTAAAGGTTTCCAAACCATCATATCCATGGAAATAGCATGACTTGGGTAGTCAGAGAGTTGTCGAGGTCAGAGGGAGGTCAAATCCTACCTTTAAAACATACTCGACAGGCACCTGGGTGGCTCAGTCAGTTAACCATCTGACTCTTGGTCTTGGCTCAGGTCATGATCTCAGGCTCATAAGATCAGCCCCGCCACTGGGCTCCACACTCAAAAGTCTGCTTGAGAGTTTCTCTCTTCTGCCCCACTCACTGGGTGTGCTCTCTAAATAAATAAATAAGTAAGTAAAACATTAAAAAAAAATGCTCAAAGTGTGGCCTTAAAAAAGTTGTTCTCTCAAACTGTTGGGTCTTTGCTGACAAGAATGATGCTTCAATTGCCTTCCTATCCCAAGAAACTGGCACATTTTCCATCAAATGAGAACCACTTTGCAAACTCTTAAGATACTTGGGAGATGATAAGCATACTGATAAGGGACTGTAAACTGAAGTCAGATTACACGGTTTAAATCAGATCTCTTAACTCTGGACAAGTTGATTTTTAGGGCTGTGCATTTATCTATGAAATGATAACAGATTTTACATGATAGGATTATGATTAAATGAGATAACATGCAAATGAAATATGTACCACTCAACAATTATGTAAGATAAATACTCTGGTGAATTCATCTATTTTTATATGTAATGTTTATGGTTAACTTAGAATAAATCAGCTTCAATGCTACGCAGAGTGAAAGCAGCAACATGAAACCAGTTGAAACTTAACTTACACATCTGGGCAGTTAAATATGATTTCCTTTTGGAGGAAATTTACAAGAATTCTTTCCATTTAACAAGCGTCTCTAACTTCCTACTGTCAACTTTCTAAGGCCCGTGGGGATGGAAGTTAAGTGTGGCGGAGTGGGTGGGAGACGATACTCTGCTGAAGGAAAATCAACTTCCCTTCACCTTCCTTTGACCAAAGATGTTTCCGCTAAAATGTACTCTTCCATGGTGTAGACGCGGCAAGCACCACTTCAAAGTACAAAACACCACACTCCTGAATTGGGGGGAATTCTAAGGCTCCACCGCCCCTGGTCAATCGACCCTACGTTAAGCAGTTCAGGTCTGCAGCTTCCCAGAGCTGCTGTAAAGGCTAAAGCCTGAGCCTGCAGGTGCACTGACCTTCCCGCCCACCAAATGTGGGCTCCGCCCACCCGCTTTATCACCATCCACAGAGCCGCTCCAGTGTCCGCGCCCCCAACAACCTGACTACGATGGCCCTCTCAGGCCTTCCCACTGACCTCCAGCACCAGGTCTACAGGTCCCGGTGCTGTAGAAGAAACTGAGAAATTGAGTCGACACCGCAACAGATAGCAGCGACGAAACCAAGCCTCCAGACTCCCACCAAGCCGAGTTCCAGAGATGATGGAAAACCCTGCCCAGTCTGACCCCATCCCCTCACCTGGACGAGCGCCGGGGCGGCCTGGAACCGCTCCGGCCTCTCTCCGACGGACGTCAAAGGCCTCGCCCAGCGGCAGCAGCGCCGAGCCGGACTCGGCCCGCGAAGCTCTGCCGGTGGCCACAGGCCTCTAACCCCACCACCCCGGCCAGCTGCCTACAGGTCTGATCAGGGGCCCCTGTCCACTGACACCAAGGGGCGGAGAAGGATGGGAGGGGTCCCAGCCGCGGCCTGGCGTCACTGCGACTGCGTCAACTGCTAGCGTCACACGTCACGGCGCCGGCACGCCACCCAAGCCCCACCCAGGGATCTGCGGCGTCCTACCCCTTTCCTCTCCGCCCCTTCTCTCCCCCTTTGCTCTCCAGGCTGGGGGTGGAGTCTGGACCAGGAGGCGGAGGTCAGGGTCGGGCTTGAAAACTCACCTGCTATTCCCGCAGAGGGAATGTCAATGAATGGCCTTCCTGAGACCAAAAGAGAGAAGCACAGAAAAGAACAGAACGTTAACAAAAAGGAGAATTAGACTGGTGCTATGAAGTGAAATGAATCCGCTAGGAATAGAGAGTAATACTTTTCCGACCTTATCAATACCGTGAGCTTGACGGTATGAAATGAAACTATATTGAGTCTGTTATTGTATTAATGACAAGTGGTTTGACACTCACCATTTTTAAAGATCAAGACTCTTCATATTATTTAGCTGGTGAACGAAGGCAAACGACTTTCTGGAGTTCGATAATTATCTCAAACATATTGTGCATTTTTATATACAAATTGTAATAGGATGAAGAAAATGGAAAACAGTCTTAGCTCTATGGAAGACTTGCGATTGCTTGGGACAGATGTGGACAACGAGATGCAAGCAAGAGCAAACAGAGTGTTAAGCATAGGCCAGGCACTGTTCTTAAGCACTTTATAAATATTGACACATTTAATCCTCTCCAAAACCTGGGAGATAGGTACTCTTATTATCCCTTCTTTTCCCATTTTATAAATTAAAAACTAAGGTACAGAAAGGTTGAATAACTTGCCAAACTGCACCTTAAATACTAAGGTACAGAGAGGTTAAATAACTTGGAAGGCTAGGGTTTGAGCCCAAGCAATATGGTTCCAAAGTTCATGTTCTTTAGCATTACTGTATACTTTATCCTCCCTCAAGTTCTAAATATCTAGAACTCTAGTTCTGACTTCCTTTCTGAGTTGAAGCACCTAACGTTTTTAAGTGGTAGTTTTATACTTACCCTAAAAGAAACAGATGTGAAACCAAATATAAAATAAAGCCAGAAAAGATTAAACATATGACATACCATATTAACCTTTATTGCATATAAGGAAATAGAGGCCCTGGCAGAAGTGTGTTATGAAAGGACTGGATAAAAGCCAAAAAGGAGAAAAACATGCATCTATCTTAGTTACTTCCACTTTCTACCAAGACACTCCTACCACCCTTACTTGAATTACCTCTTTAGAGTTTATTTCTCCACTCTGCAAAGAAATTAATTTCAATAGTCTTTTCAAAATCTGGAAGAATCCCAATCAGGATCCCCACATGAATTCAAGTTTGCCACAACCAAACTACCAACTTTGCCCAAGAGAGAAACTGTCCCAGTACACATTCTCTAGGAATCTAGAAATTACCTAGATGTGGTTCAGAATCCTCAGATCAAAAACTGAACTGAACTAACTTGCCAAGGTGCTAAGAGAAGGAGGGAAGGGGAATAATCCACAAAGGTAGCCAACAAAAGACCAAATTTACATTGATATTTTCACCATAAAAATGTTTAACACTAGAGTAAATTAAAATGTGCTTCAAATACTAAATATATACCAATAAAAATTTTTTTTCGGAATTAATAGTTTATTTTACTCTACAAGTTATACAAGTATTATTATGTTATGTTAGTCACCATATAATACATCATTGATTTTTAACGTAGTGTTCCAAGATTCATTTTTGCATACAATCTATACTTTCAATGCCATCCCGATCAAAATATCATTGGCATTTTTCAAAGTGCTTGAACAAACAATCCTAAAATTTGTATGGAACCAGAAAAGACCCCAAATCACCAAGCAAATGTTGAAAAAGAAAAACAAAGTGGGAGGCATCACGTTACCTGATTTCAAGCTATCTTACAAAGCTGTGATCACCAAGACAGCATGGTACTGGCACAAAAATGGACAAACAAACCAGTGGAACACAGTAGAAAGCCCAGATGTGGACCCTCAATTCTATGATCAAATAATCTTTGATAGAGCAGGAAAAAGTATCTAATGGAGAAAAGAGAGTCTCTTCAATAAATGGTGCTGGGAAAACTGGACAGCTATATACAGAAGAATGAAACTCCACCATTTGTTTACACCATGCACAAAAGATAAACTCAAAATGCATGAAAGACCTCAGTGTGAGACAGGAGTCCATCAAAATTCTAGAGGAGAACATAGGCAGTAACCCCTTGGACATCAGCCACACAAACTTCTTTCAAGACACATCTCCAAAGGTGAAGGCAACAAAAGCTAAAATGAGCTTGTGGGACTTCATCAAGATAAAAAGCTTCTGCACAGCAAAGGAAACAGCTAACAAAGAGGCAACCCACAGAATGGGAAATGATGTTTTCCAATGACAGTATAGACAAAGGGCCAATATCCAAGATCTATAAAAATCTTGATGTATAAACTTGAGTGTTACTCAAGTTTTTATCCACTTTTTATAACACCAGGATACCAAGTCTGAAGTCATTTCTCACACTAAATCATCATCATCATCATCATCATCATCATAATCATCAATATTCATAAGTACATAAAAAACCAAAAAAATCAGTAGGTAATTGTATTATTTCACAATATACTTGCCAACGGAAATTATTTTTCTTTTCACTTACCACTAGCTAACACAGGTGACAATTCAAGCTTGTGTCATGCCACTAGTCTCCCAGATGCCACCAATGCTAAAACAAACCAATGAGAGTTAATTCAAATATATTTTAGGAAAACCACAATACTCACTTTAAATCTGATAAAAAATGAAAGGGGCTGGACATGCATTTGGAAAGAGGGAATTTGTACATTTTTTGCTACATTAGAAGAACCCAGTTTTCTAATAATGATTTGAACTTTAAAATAACATATAATTTCCTACAAATCAACAAGTAAAACCACCAACCCATGGCCAAAACGTATGAACAGACAGCTCACATAAAAAGAAATACAAGTGGGCTAAAACAATAGAAAAGATGTTCTTCGTATAAAAAGATAAAAAGATCAGTTAAAGCTGCAGCTGAAGTACCATTGCTTTTCTTTTCAAGTGACAAAGCTCAAAAAATTTTGATAACTCAGTATTAGAAAAGGCTTGGGGAAACAGAAACCCTCCCTACCTTGCTGGAAGGCATATGAGTTGATTTAGCTTCAAAGGAGAGCAATACTATAATATCATCTTAAAGTTGTCAGTGCTCTTTGTTTTGACCCAGCAATTCTACTTCCAGAAGTGAATCATACAGATATCTTCACACATAACCAAAATGTACAGGCTATCCATTGCTACACTGTTCATTTAAAAACAGATTGTTAGCAACCTAATAATGTTCAGTTCAGAAGATTAGTTTAAAAATTATGAAATATAACATCCATAGAGCTGCAAAAAAATGTAGTAGCTATAAAAGCACTGATAGGAGATGATGTACAGTGTATACTACAAGAAAGGTGTAGAGCAAAAAATGTGCATGTACCTGTGAAACTAATAATAGGCCCAAACCTACAAATTTGACTTTATACTGTTCAAAAGACTAAATTGGACAGAATGGCACATGTGTAAAATAGCATCCCAATATATATATATATATATATATATATATATATATATCGGTATATGCATATATAGAGAGTATTATTTTTAGGCATAGGTTATATATTTAAAAAAAGATGAAGAAAAACTGGTATATTGGGGTGCCTTCGTGGCTCAGTCAGTTAAGTGTCTGCCTTCAGCTCAGGTCATGTCCTGGGATGAGTCCCAGATTGCGCTCCAGGCTCACCTGGTAGTCTCCTTCTCCCTCTCCCTCTGCTGCTCTCTCTCTCTCAAGTAAATAAATAAAAGTGAAGGAAGGAAGGAAGGAAGGAAGGAAGGAAGGAAGGAAGGAAGGAAGGAAGGAAGGAAGGAAAGAAAGAAAAAGAAAGAAAAAAAAGCTGGTATTGACTACCATTGGAAAGGGGAATTAAGTGGACATCCTGGCCCAGGATGAGTTTGTAGAAAGATTTCTTTTTTACTGTATTTTTTTCATAATATCTAAATTATAATGGATATGTGTGTTACCCAAAGTAAAATAAAATATTTCAGTGAAATATGACTATCTTTTTCTTTGGCTCTCCCATCAAGTTTTGCTTTCTTCTTCCAGATCCAAAATGAATTTACATTTTTTATATTGATTTTCTAAGGCTGCCATAACAAAATATCAGAGTGGGTGGCACAACGAGCAGAAATTCATCTTCTAACAATTATGGAGACTGCAAATCCAAGATCAAGATGTCAGCAGGTAGATAGATGCCTTCTTGTTGTGTTCTCACATGGGCCTTTCTCTGTGCAAGCCTGACCCTTGTGGCTCTGAGAGTCAAGGACACCAGTCACACATCAAGGCCCACCTTAATAGATTCATTTTACCTTAATCACCTCTTTAAAGTACATATCTCCAAATATAGTCACATTCTGACGTACTATGGGGATGGGAGGGAGAGGGATGTTAAGGCTTCAACATATGAATTACGAGGGGACAAAATTCAGTTCATAATATTTGACAAACATGATCTTTTCCTAGAACTAGTCTCTTTTTCATTCTTCTACAGTTCTTTGAGATACACATTCCACATTACCTTGCTTTAAAACACTGGTTGGGGTGCCTGGGTGGTTCACTTGGTTAAAGGTCTGCTTCAGCTCAGGTCACAATCTTAGGGTCCTGGGATTGGGTCCCACATCAGGCTCTCTGATCAGAGGGGAGTCTGCTCCTCCATCTCCTTTGTCCCTCTCCCTCTACCCCTTCTCCCCATCCCCCAGCTTGTGGAACTCTCTTTCTAAAAAATAAAATAAAATCTTAAAAAAAGAAAAACTCTTGTTGCCCTTATTTTATATTTTATTATCTTGTTCATTTATTCTTATTATTCTTTTTTCAAAGTATAAAAATGTATCGCATGGTTTCACTTACTTGCGGTGCATGAGGGGCAAACTGGAGGACAGTGGGAGAGGGAAAGTAAATGGGAACTAGGGTAATCTAGGGAGGGAAACGAAACAACAGAGACTTTGGGCACAGAAACAAACTGAGGGACTTGGAGGGAGGGGGGTGGAGGGATGGGAGAGCCTGGTGGTGGGTACTGGGGACACCTAAATCGTGGAGCACTGGGTGTGGGGAATGGGGAATGAATCTTGAAACACTGGGGAAAAAAATTTTAGTAACAATAAAAAAAAATTTAAAAATTGTTATAAATTATCATTTTCTCTTGTGTGTGTTACAGAAAAAGCTGAAGAGTGGAGATTTTTTTTCCCTCATCCTTTATAGTGGTCAAACACTCTCTATGCATGTGTGCTAGCCTAAGTGACTATCTTATTTCTCTAATAAACTCTCTTTATTGCCTTTGTAACTATAGTCTTTCTGAAAGTCATTAATCATTTATCACTATATCTCAGTTCATCAGGTCAATGTGAAAAAATTATTTCAACGTCTTCTTTATTTTGATTTTCATGTCTCTATTTTTCTTCTTTATTTAAGTCAAGAAAGATTTAGTTTCTATAGCCAGATACTGGACTAAGCCCAGGATATGCATGCATAATCAAGGCAGACATGGTCCCTGCCCTTGAAAAGCTTATTGTCAGTGGTAAAGATAGAGAATAAATCAAAAGCTAAATTCGAATCTATCACTGCAGTCTAATAATTCCTGGTTATATTTTTCTTCCTCTAACCTATATTGTTCAAATCTTTTTAATTGTACATGATAGGGGCGCCTGGGTGGCTCAGTTGGTTGAGCGACTGCCTTCGGCTCAGGTCATGATCCTGGAGACCCGGGATCGAGCCCCACATCGGGCTCCCTGCTCGGCAGGAGGCCTGCTTCTCCCTCTCTCACTCCCCCTGCTTGTGTTCCCTCTCTGGCTGTGTTTCTCTCTGTCAAATAAATAAAATCTAAAAAAAAAAAAAAAAAAAAAAATTGTACATGATAAAAAACTGACATCAGTTGGCCTAAGTAATGTACTGGCCCTCATAAGCTTTAGACACCAGAATTAGATTGACATTAGGTCAGGCATGAAATTCCAAGCCCTATATATCTCCAGGACCAGTTTGGCTATTATCTCTCAGAGAAGTCATTCACTATGTTAGCTTCAGTTTCATGTTTCCCATGAAAGTAAGATAATGGGAGAGCTTCTGTTCCTACACTCTCCCCATTTTTTGACCCAGCAAGAAAGAGCAAGAAGCTTTTCCCAGAAATCTCAGCCAAAGTCTCCTTGTGCCTCATTCACTGTTCTTGGGTCCCAAGCTCACCTCTAATGGTAGTGAAGATTGTGCTAGGGTTGACTGGCCATGGTCATACACTCCACCATAAAATCAGAGCTACTACTAACTTCACACTACCATTATTTGATCAATAAAGATGTATCACAAACGTGGTGAGAAGACAGCCAACTATGAATGAGGAAGCAGCCCCTCAACAGACACTGAATCTGCCAGTCTAGAACTTGGTCTTGTCAGCCTCCAGAACTGTGAGAAATAAATGTTTGTTGTATAAACCACCCTTGCCCCCCACAAAAAGACTTCACGATGTTCACAGTGTTTTCCAGTGTTTCTGTTTCTAAATACCTTTTTGCCCTACTAGTAGACTGTGAATTTCCTCAGGAATGTCTTCCATAGTTTTATATTCAGGCCTAGCATTGTGTCTGCCATAAGGTAAACATTCAATAAATGGTTATTAAATAAATGAAGGAAAAAATAATTAGCTTAAGATAACAGAAATCTAGGTAAAAGCAGACGTGCTAAAGAGTGTTTAAAAATCAATAAATATCACACCCTTCATTTCAATGTGAAATTCTACCTACGTTATATCAGAATTTCTGTTTACTGAACAATACTTGAAAAATAAAAGTACTATTACCTAGTGTTCCAGATTGTTGATACTTCTCAGTTTGAAATATGATGCAAAGATCCAACGGCTATTAGGTGTGAAGGACCATACATTTTCTACTAACATAACATATTCAAATTTGCTGAGTGACATCATCATAGTTGTTATTGTTAAAACATACTAAGCACTTAGCATGTCCCAATATATCTTTCTTATGCATCTTAAACATATTAATTCATTTGTTTCTCACATACATACAAAATAAATGACCATCTAAAATAAGATTTAAAAAAAGCAGATGTTCCTTCAAACAAACATGTGACTAGGAGCCAGAGTTTCCTTTTAATTTTTAATGTATATTAATTTGTTTGGTCCAAATTAAATCTTTCCTAATCTGAAAAGGTATAATATAAAAAGCAATATAAAACTAACACCTAAATAAATGTGTCTTGGTATTTAGCTGTTGAAAACTGATTGAGTCAAGAAGTTTTCATATGAAGCCTTAAGTAGAAAATGTGTAGTGATACAAATTTATTAAGAAATCCAAAAATTAAAAAAATAGAAATCCAAAAATTTATGAGAATTAAGACAGAAACAAAAATATCCATCTTTGCAGAGACACTGGAATCTATTGGTGACAATAAAGCTTAAAGCCAGAGGGTGCCTGAGTGGTGCAGCTAGTTTAGCATTCAGCTCTTGGTTTGGGCTCAGGTCCTGATCTCAGGGTCAGCACAGCATGGAGTCTGCTTGACATTCTCTCTCCTTCTCCCTCTGCCCCTCCTGCTCATGTGCGTGCTCAATCTCTCTCTCTCCCTCTCTCTCTCTCTCTCTCTCTCTCTCTCTCAAATAAATCTTAAAACAAACAAACAAACAAACAAACCTCAAAGCTAAAGAGAAACATTGTTTTCAATGCAAACTGGAATAATTATCACTTTCATTTCCTTGAAATGTTTTTTCTTCCCTTTCAGTGTCATTTCCTTCTTGCCTAAACAAAGCAACTTTCTAATACAGTTCCAAAAAGTAACTACTTATATCTGATTAAAAAGAAGTGGAACAGAAAATTATCTGCCTGAAAAATTATCTTACAGAAGTATGGTATATGCTACTTTCATTCATTTTTTTTTAAGATTTATTTATTTGTTTGTTTGTTTGACGGAAAGAAACACAGATAGAGAGGGAACACAAGCAGGCAGAGTGAGAGAGGGAGCAGCAGGCTTTCTGCCCATGCAGGGATCCATTGTGGGGCTTGATATTGAGGCTCAATCCCAGAACTCCCGGATCATGCCCTAGCGGAAGGCAGCCGCTTAAGGACTGAACCACCCAGGCGCCCCTACTACTTTCATTCTAACAACCTTTTGCACATATTTAAATCAATAGCCCAACTAAAAATAATGCTATGGATTGGAGAAAAGAGTTCTCAAAGTATGAATTACTGTGTTTCCTGAGTAGCTTCTTATAGACAAAGAAACTGAGACCGTACATTTTCTTTCCTCCATTTAACATAAGACAACAATAAAATGTGGTTCTCAGAAATATTGAATTCTGAAATTACTTTTTTTGATAACTTCAACTGACACGTAACATTCTGTATATTTAAAGTGTACAACTTATTGATACATATATATATTGAAACATGATTACCCCTCTAGCTTTAGTTCACCTCTCTATCATGTCATACACTTATTATTTCTTTTTTACAGTGAGAACATTTAAGATCTGGTCTCATAGCTATTTGGAAGTACATAATACAATATCATTGACTATAACCCCTATATACATTAGATCTTGAGAACTTAAACTTCCAGTTGTGCACAATTAATTGTTGCCACATTCTCCCCAACTACAATATACAAATTAAGTGTGATACTTGGAATTGGATCTCTACCTACATTCATTCATTTACTGAATTAATATTTATTAAGCACTTACTGTATTTTTATTTAACAATTACAGCACTATTTTAAGTGCTTGTTATACAGTGCTGTACAAATCATTTGCCTTCAGGGAAATGACATCCAGGAAACAGAGACAGACCACATCCAAGTAAACAAATTAGCTTCAGATAGTGTACAAAGAAGGAAATCAAATAAGGGAATGTGGTAGAAAATGATTGGGTTTAACTTTAAATGGGGTGATCAAAGAGAAGAACTAAGCAAAAAACTTACAGGTTACTGCATCAACATCAATTTTCTGGTTTTAATAGTATAATATGATTGTGTAAGATGTTGTTAATGGGGAAGTTGGGTAAGAAGTACACAGAATTCTGTTTTTTTGTTTTATTTTGTTTTTTTAAAGATTTTATTTATTTGACAGAGAGAAACACAGCCAGAGAGGGAACACAAGCAGGGGGAGTAAGAAAGGAAGAAGCAAGCTTCCCGCCGAGCGGGGAGCCCAATGTGGAGCTTGATCCCGGGTCTCCAGGATTATGACCTGAGCCGAAGGCAGTGGCCTAACCAACTGAGCCACCCAGGCACCCCCAGAATTCTGTTTTTGAAACTTCTTGCTAGTCAGATTATTTCAATACAAAGATTTAAAACCAATAAATAACATTGTGCTAACATCTATAAGGAAAGAAAGAGGGGAGAGTGAGAGTATTAGAGACTTTAGAAAGGGTGATCATGAAAGATAGCTCTGAGGAGGTGATTTTGTGCAGAGATCAGAAGATGAGTCTATTGAGATGGAAAGGAGTAGCAATTTTGACAGAATTCCTACAGCCTGCAAAGAGGCCCCAAGGCAAGAAAAAGTTGGCATGCAAAAGGAATTGATAGAAGATACATTTGAGGAGAGGCACAGCAAAAAAAAAAAGGAGAGACTGGGACAGGAGAATAAGGTTGATGGAGTAGAAGAAGCAGTTGGGTGTTTTGTATTAGCTGGATTTTTGTTCTTTCATGTTTAAACTTCAAATCTATCATATGTTGGTTGTTTCTAAGTTAAAACAAATACCTTGACTATCACTACTCTGTTTATTCTAGTACATAAATTATTCATTTATCATCATGTATACCAGTGCTCCACATACATTAACATACATACAAAGTACCTGGGAATCTTTTTAAAATAAAGATTCTGATTCAAGGTATGAGGCGGGATCTGAGATTCTGCACTTTCAACAAAATGCCAGATGATATTGCTGCTGCTGTTTCATGCAACAGACTTGGGTATCCAGGTTGTAGTCTGTGATAAGGAGTTTGGAATATATGCTAAATTCAATGGGAAGCCATTGAAGGACTTTAAAAGAGATATAATCCAATTTGTTTTAAATTGTACTTTAAGCTACGTAAGACTCATTATATTGTTGGCTTGGGAACTTCTCTCTCTTCCAGCAGTTATTTAGTAAGAAGGCTGTTTCAAAGTTCCATCACCTTGCATGTTTTGGGTTTCTTCTGTGTATTCTCTTGGGGCTTAAATCCAGTTAGTGAACTAGATCAGGCAGCTGGGTCCAGGTCAGTGGCCTTCAAAGGCTCTTGCTCATGTGTTCCTAAAAGATTTTGTAAGCAATATACCCCTACACACATTAATATCTTAAATTTTTCATAATAAACTTAGATCTTTGCAAAGGATGCAATTTTCTATACTATCACAATTTTTTAAATAAAACTTGGTAACATTCTTTTAAATGTAGTTAATGGGACCTAAATACTATAGTTATTTATATCCACTATCATTCACTTAAAAATAATAATGGACAAAATTTTCTTTAATATTTGCAAATTATGATTTCTTTCTCTTTCTGCATTTGCAATTTCATATTTCCCTGCAGAATGTTACCTAATGTAATATATATTTAATGTTTAAAAGCCTTTTATGGAGTACATCTCTTTCTTATCTACAACAAATTATGTAAATAAATATAAATTTAATTTCTAAAATTTTATGTAGCCATGAAGTTTAAATAGTTAACTTTCTCCCTCTTGAATTCCACCCATTGAATTATAACTGCAATTATTGATGAAAACCAACTAACCAAAATATTTATTTTATAAAATGTGATAAAAATTATTATGTAATAAGTAAAATGTACTAGAAATGTATCTTTCATTGTGAAAAAAATGTGGTCTTTTTTCACCTATTAGTTAATATATCTGTGGATGAATCCTATTGATTGCTTGAAGAAGGCCTCACTATTCCTATTTGTTCATGTGTATTGACATAGGTTTTGAGATACTTTGTTCATATAAACAAGGAGATAAGGATGAAAGGAGTTTTATTACATCAATATCAATTCTTTGAATTCCTTTAGATTTACATGCCAAAAATTACATTATGATCTATTATCAAAAATGATTTATTTGATTAGGTCCCTATAATACTAAGAATTAGAAACCAATCAGAACTCTCTTGAGTTCCAAAATGATCATTGCCTAATTATTAGTTATTTGTTGTTCAAGGAAATGTACCAAAGCTTCTCAAATGATATTAGCCATATTTTTTTAACTTTAGTGTTTTAATATCATGATACACAAATATGAAACATTGTACAAGGGGCACCTGGGTGGCTCAGTCTTTAGGTGTCTGCCTTCAATTCAGGTCATGATCCCAGAGTCCCGGTATTAAGCCCCACATCAGGCTCTCTGCTTGGTGGGAGGCCTGTTTCTCCCTCTCTCACTCTCCCTGCTTGTGTTCTTTCTCTAGCTGTGTTTCTATCTGTCCAGTAAATAAATAAAATCTTAAAAAAAATTGTACAAGTATGTGTTGTACTACATGGAGGTGGAATTATACATTTGTATTTTTATCAACTCTATACCCAGTGCTAGCCATGGTACCAAAGCTTTCCACAGGGATTTTTCTATTTTTCCTATAAGGTATTATCAGAATAAAAAAGCTCACAAATCTTTTCAACCACTGGAGGTTTGTATTTGTTGTTAATATTCTTCTTCAGCTGCTTTAGAGAACTGTTAAGAAATACAAAACTGCCTTATCCAAGAGCTTTGAGTGGCAAAGAATGTTATTTCACGTTGGCCAAGATCTCCCTTATGCCATCATTGCAAAGACACTGCACTTCCGTGGGGTAGGAAAAAGCATTGTCTCGATGGCTCTCCTACTGTTTAGGACGGCAAATTACCATTTCTTGAAAAATACAGAATACTTTAGTAGTTATTGGTTAAACAGTAATTCATGAAAATCCAGTTATATGAGACAAATAATAGCCACAGAGAGCCATAAGACCTTGCATGTACTAAATAGAGCAAGTTTGGAAATATTTAAACTCACTGTTTTTCCTACCCCTCTCTGGTTTAACCACATCAAGTGAAAGTAAGATTAGCCAATAAGGAAAAATGTCTAGAATTCAGCATCCAGAGCATATCTCAGCCATTTCAGCTAAGCCTTTTTAAAGGATAAACCAAAAAAAAGATGATGAAAGTCACATTCTGTTGGAAATAAAAAAATTAAAATATGGTAATTTTATAAAATATTTGAAACTAATTTTGTTTTTATAGTAAAATGATGTTTATCTTTTTTTAAAGTTTTAATTACCATTCTTGCTGTTAAAAAATCAGTCAGAGTGATGTCAACCTTTAGGGATAAATTTTGGGGTATTGATCTTGAAGAAAGTCAAGGTCTTTCTCAAGAGAATCAAGATTCTGGGACACCTGGGTGGCTCAGTTGGTTAAGCGACTGCCTTCGGCTCAGGTCATGATCCCGGAGAGCCGGGATCGAGTCCCACATCAGGAGGGAAGCCTGCTTCTCCCTCTCTCACTCCCCCTGCTTGTGTTCCCTCTCTCGCTGTGTTTCTCTCTATAAAATAAATAAAATCTTAAAAAAAAAAAAGAGAGAGAATCAAGGTTATTCATGGTAGTTAATAAATTCTTTACCAACAATGCCTGAGCTTCATCAATATAATATTCAAACATTACATTAGCCCCAAACCACAGACACACTTTATGAGTAGGAGGAAGTGAAGGTTAGCAGTACAAGTTATCCACCAGTAAGAATCTGGTCTCCAGTGAACTGGTAGATTTTTTTTTCTTCTGTATATATTTTAGAATTTCTAAAGCATGCTAAATTTCAGGAATCTGACCTTTCAACCTCCTTTTCTTTTGAGCAAGGTTTTGTTCCATAAACTTGTACTTCTGGTACCATTCATCCAGCTTCTTTAGTACTGTATCTGCAGTCTCAGTTTCAGGCTGTTTCATGAAAGAATCTACATCTACCACAAACATGGCCTCAGGAACCCCTAGGTAGAGCTGCTGAGACTTCCCTGCTACCACTTTTCCTGAGCCATGACCATCCTTAGTGGCCACCATCTTGGGGAAGCATTAACTATTCTTTTTTTCACTTGAAGGCACCTGTTGCCGTCACAAAGAGAAAATTAAAATGTTCCTAATTTCAGCATCTTTTCCATACAGTATGTTTGATAAAATGTTTTGGCATGTCCTGTGATTTAAATATTTTGTCAAAATCTTAGAGCTGCAGGTTAAACTTGGTTATAGAAAATGTCCACTGTGAGACTAATTATAAGGTTATATTTCATTGTTACCCAGTTAGTGAAATCAGATTGACCTTCTATTAAAGAAATAACAAGTCTTACATTTTTAACTCAAATGAATGTGTTCATGTGTATTTTGAAGGATAATACCACTGAAAAATAAACCATAAAGTAGTACTAAAAGTAAAGGCATTAAGATTAGTCACATAGTCTAATATAACTTTCTTCTTTTCATAAAAAACTTTAAGCAAAGGAATAAGTTTTATGCTAGCTTTCATTATTAAACTTAGAATAATGTAATGCAATGGTTAACCCAAATTATAAGTCATTTATAAAGCATGGAGAAAATTAGAAAATAAAGAAAGAGAGAGGGGTGCCTGGGTGGCTCAGTTGGTTAAGCAACTGCCTTCAGCTCAGGTCATGATCCTGGAGACCCAGGATCGAGCCCCACATCAGGCTTCCTGCTCGGCAGGAAGCCTGCTTCTCCCTCTCTCAGTCCCTCTGCTTGTTTTCCCTCTCTAGCTGTGTTTCTGTCTGTCAAATAAATAAATAAAATCTTTAAAAAAATAACATTTTAAAAAAAAAAAAGAAAGAAAGAGAGAAACATGACATACGCCTTATACTGGGTTCCCCAGAAAGCAGAACCAAAGACAGAGGCTTAAGAGCATAGGGTCTGAAAATAAAGGAGAAGAAAAGCAGGGATAGAAATGAAGATGTTACAAAACTTGGCTAGCCTGATCAGTTGCTGTAAGAAATGTGCCTTGACCCTGAGGTTTACAGCAGCATTATCAACCATACCCAAAAATATGGAAAGAACCCAAATGACCATTGATGAATTGACAAAGAAGATATGATATGTATATATAATATATGAAATGGAAAATTACTCAGCCATAAAAATGAAACCGTGCCATTTGCAATGATATGGATGCAGCTAGACAGTATTATGCTAAGCGAAATAAGTCAGTCAGAGAAACACAAATACATTATGTGAAAACACACATGTGGAATTTAAGAAACAAAACAAACGAACATGAGGGAAAAGAAGAGAAGAAAACCAAGGAACAGACTCCTAACTATAGAGAACAAACTGATGGTTAACAGAAGGAAGATTCATGGGGAGATGGGGGAACAGGTGATAGAGATTGTGAAGTGTACTTGTGATGAGCATCAGATGATGTATGGACGTGTTGAATCAGTATATTGTACACTTGAAACTAATATAACACTGTATGTTACCTAACTGAAATTTGAATAAATACTTGAAAAAGAAAAAAGAAAGAAAGAAAAGAAATATTCCTAGGGGCCATCCATCTGGAAGAGAAATGGGGAATAATTTTTCTTGCCTGCCAGGTAGTAAGAACTAAGATTTTATGGTGGCTCTTCCAGATTCCAGTTTGTCACACCAGGTCTCCTCTAGAATAAAAAAAAAAAAGTGCCTAGGACAGGATTTTCAGAATGATGAAGTAAGGAACTGAGCAGACCCTCTCCCCAGCCAAACAATGATTTAACTGGTGAAAATTATAAAAGCCAATCATTCAAATGTACATTATATAATGTGAGTAGTATAGTAATATATATGTATATATTACTGTTATAAAAATGAATTAGAGGGGCGCCTGGGTGGCTCAGTTGGTTAAGCGACTGCCTTCGGCTCAGGTCATGATCCCAGAGACCCAGGATCGAGTCCCACATCGGGCTCCCTGCTCGGCGGGAAGCCTGCTTCTCCCTCTCTCGCTCCCCCTGCTTGTGTTCCCTCTCTGGCTGTGTTTCTCTCTGTCAAATAAATAAAATCTTAAAAAAAAAATGAATTAGATCTTGCCATTGCGACAATATGGATGAAACTAGAGGGTATTATGCTAAGTGAAATAAATCAGACAGAGAAAGACAAATGCACATGATTTTACTCATATATGGAATCTAAAAAACAAAAGGAACAAACAAACAAAAAACCCAAAACACAAACAGACTCATTTTTGGTGAGCAAATATGCAAACAAAAATTATAAATCTTCTAAATTTGACTTAAGTTTTCTATCATTTCTTTTTAGAAGAATCCAAATTCTGACTGACCAGAAGGTGAGCAACAGTAAAAGATGACCAACCTCTTCACTTAAATGGCATAGGGAAAATATATTTCAGTTAATGTACATATACTCAGTGTTATTATTGGAACAAAAATTTTTCTCTGTTCCAATCAAGTTTGTTGTTCTGAAATTACTAAAATTTCTCAGCAATAAGTACAACTCTCAATAGTAATTTTTATTGCACCTCCTAAATAATGTCAAGGTCACAAATCAAAGTGTCAGCATTTTCATTAGGACAAAATATTGTAATTTATTTACCTATTACTTTATGCCAAGGATATAATTCTCCAATATACACTTTTATTAAACTCTGATCATATTTTCTTTTCCATAAACTCCCACTTCAATAACATGTAATTGAGTTATTCCCCATTCATACAGCTATTACAAACAGCCCACTCTACTTTTTTCTCTAAGCTATAATGGTAATTCTTATAAAAAAAACCGATTATAACATGATTTATCTAATTTTATATAAGCTAGTTGTGTCCCTAGCAGCGGACACAAATATTGGTTGATACCAAAATCAGGTTCTGTGCTCTCAGGTCCAAAAATGTCTTGAAAGTCCCTCTCTTTTGAGTTAAGAAAGGAATCAGACTTGAGTAGAATTTGAATAAAAGAAGAAGTTTAAAAGTATGTAAATATGGAGGTTATACAAGATTCCATATCATTTTATTCTCTTTAAAGAGCATGTTTTTTTAATTTATTTTTTTTATTGTTACTTAATTTTTTTTCCAGTGTCCCAAGATTCATCCCCCACTCCCCACACCCAGTGCTCCACGCAATAGGTGTCCCCAGTACCCACCACCAGGCTCTCCCATTCCTCCACTCCCATCCCTCCAAGTCCCTCAGTTTGTTTCTATGTCCAAAGTCTCTGTTGTTTCATTTTTCTCCCTAGATTACCCTACTTCCCATTTACTTTCCTTCTCCCACTGTCCTCCAGGTTACCCCTCATGCACCGCAAGTAAGTGAAACCATGTGATACTTGACTTTCTCTTCTTGGTTTATTTCACTCAGCATAATCTCTTCCAGTCCAGTCCATGTTGCTACAAAAGTTGGATATTCATCCTTTCTGATGGAGGCATAGTATTCCATTGTATATATGGACCACATCTTCTTTATCCATTCATCTGTTGATGGGCACCTTGGCTCTTTCCACAGTTTGGCGATTGTGGCCATTGCTGCGATGAACATTGGGGTACATGTGGCCCTTCTTTTCACTACATCCATATCTTTGGGGTAAATGCCCAGTAGTGCAATTGCAGGGTCATAGGGTAGCTCTATTTTTAATTTTTTAAGGAATCTCCACACTGTTTTCCAAAGCGGCTGCACCAGTTTACATTCCCACCAACAGTGTAAGAGGGGTCCCCTTTCTCCGCAGCCTCTCCAACACTTGTTGTTTTCTGTCTTGTTAATTTTGGCCATTCTGACTGGTGTAAGGTGGTATCTCAGTGTAGTTTTGATTTGAATTTCCCTGATAGCTAGTGACGCTGAACATTTTTTCATGTGTCTATTAGCCGTTTGTAGATCTTCTACAGAGAAGTGCCTCTTTATGTCTCTTGCCCATTTTTTGATGTGTTCATCTTCTTTTTGGATGTTGAGTTTGAGTAGTTCTTTATAGATCTTGGATACTAGCCCTTTGTCTGTAGTGTCATTTGCAAATATCTTCTCCCATTCTGTGGTTTGCCTTAAAGAGCATGTTTTTAATATTCAGGAAAAAAAAGCTAGAGTGGTGACACTGAGTAGTGTAGACATGAAGAACAGAACTGGAAATGGCATTTCCCATGGAACAGACACACACAGTGGGTTTTTTTTTTTAAGATTTCATTTGTTTATGTATTTAATAGAGAGAGAGATAAGGAGAGAAGGGAAAGCACCCAAAGGAGATGGGGGAGGAGCAGAGGGAGAAGGAGAGAAGCAGGCTCCACACTTAGCTCCGAGCTCTATGCCAGGCTTGATCCCATGACCCTGCAATCATGACCGGAGCAGAAACCCAGGCTCAGACGCTGAGCTACCCAGGTGCCCCCCACACACTGGTTTTAAAGTGTTTTACAAACATGAACCTACTATAAATATTAGGTTCCTTTCAAAAACTAATATGGATTTCTTTTTGTGACAGTATATAAATATTATTCTATACCTTCAGTAACTAATTCCATCTAGAACTATAACAGAACATAGGACAGCATTGAAAAATGAACAAAAACTAGGAATTAAGTAAAGAAAGTATGAAACTTTATAAATAAAAAATTTAAGTATATAAATGATCCGAGTAAGCAGAGAGAGAACTGTCTCATAATATTTCAGCTTAGCTTAGTATGAATTATAGTGAATATATAAATATTCAATGCAATCCCTCCCAATAAATTCAATTCAAATATAAGTAACTGGACAAACTCATAAATTTTATATTGATGACTAGAAATCTAAATGCCTAAATCAATTTAAATAAATAAGAGGAAAGCACAGGGGTATATATAGCTAGATATTAAGACTAAATCAAAGCTTTACTAGTAAAAAAGTGTATGAGCCGGAGCAGGAACAAATAAGCCAGGGAAACAGAAAAGATAGTGTGTGTGTGCATGCATGTACGTGTGTGCGTGTGTAAATTGATATGTGAAATTCACACCCCCAAACAATGGAAAAGTGAAAGCCCTTATTATCAGGGATATTAGTAGATAAAGAAATATACAACCTTATCCACATAAATAATAGACTATAAGTAAACAATAGCACTGATGGAAGAAAATATAGGAGAATGTATTTGTGATATATGGTTGCAGACAAGCTTCCTAAACAGGATCTTAAATGCAAATAGTAAGATGAAAAATAGATGTTGACTACATCAAAATTAAGGAAAAAATTAATAAATCTCTTCCTGCCCAATTGTGGCATATTCTTGTTAAAGAAAAAAATACAACTTTTTTCACTCTTATTTTTAATACCTTCACTAGCACAGCAAACTATGATTCCACTTAGAACATACATTTTAAGAATGGTGACATGGAGAACTATAGTATACGATTGGAAACCTTTGCCTCACAAAACCCTGACTTATCTCTGATTAGCAATGAGATGCCAGAGAGGTGAAAGGAGAGGAAGCAGAAACAGTAAAGCAAAGGGAGAAGAAGAGGAAGAGCATATGATGCTACAATCCTGCAACACAGCACTTAAAACACCTGTGGATCTCTTTTCTCATTTTAATGAGGAGAATCCCCATATCCTTTGTCATCCCACCTATAAATAGAAACATTAGGGAAAGTATCTCATGACACAGTCTCAGCTCAAATTTGAGAGGAAACTCATAAAGAACAGGGAACGCTGAGCTATTGGTGTTTATTACATGTATCCCAAAGACTTGACTGATAGATCTTTTATTCTCTGCAATGGTGCGGAAAGCTCTAATGTACAACACCAAAAGAATAGGATTGGACTTAACAGAGCCAGTGTGTAAATATGTAAGAGTATTTCTCCCAAGAAAAGCACAGGAAATGAATGAGATAGTTGCTGGGCTGAATTTTTCTTTTTCCTGAAAAGGAGTCTGCTCCTAACGATGCAACACCAATAGTGCAGTCCATGGCTGTCCCCAAAACAGGCAAACATAGAGCTTACATTGTTGTCTGTGCAATGGTTTGCTTGAAAGAGATGTTGCTAATGACAACATGTTAATGCAACAGGAAGAAAGTAATATAGATGCTAAATGTTTCATACTTCCTTTCCTGTCTGGAAAAGCTTTAAATGTTTCCAGTACTTAATTCCATTGTTACAAGGGTTTAGGAAGTGCTGGCTTTTCAATAATTTATCTTTAATATCCAATTCATGCACTGCCCATATCTCAGGGGTTATCATCAGGGCTCATGAGAGAAAGACCTCGCTACAACTTTACAAAAGAAGGATAATCTCAGATCTTCTGGTGGCATTATGTTTGGAACTGTGATTTAGAGAAAAGTCAAGAGGCAAACTGGAGTCCCAAGGTGACTTCAGGTTCAGGGCTCTTTCCCAGGCATGTGCAGCAGCTTTATATGTTTGAAAGTGTCTATCATTTCTCTGCAATCACATAAGCCGGTAGCAGAGCAGAAAATACTTACAGCAATGATGGTATAAAACTTCTTCACTCTGCCTTTTCCTTCCCCCTGCCTCCCCATTACCCCCACTTTCTTGCCCTAAACTTCACATTCTTTCTGAGAACATGGTTTATGTTTTAGGGAGAATCCGGATAAAATCATTTCTGTACAAAACTACAAAACTTCCTTCTAGCTGTGCAAAGTTCTACTGTACCACATAAAAAGCTTCTCCCAGTCTTTTTCTTTTTCTTTCCAGCATTCAATGGGATAGTCATAAGCTTTTCCTTCACATCAACTATATGCTTTGCAGCCTGGTCTCTACTGTAACACACTGCTGCTTCTAGTTTATTTTTCTGTCTTTTAAAATCACTTTATTTTGTGTGCCAGTAGCACAAAATCAGTTTTGATGTGTGTTTGAATATACCTACATTACTTTTGAAAACTCTGTGCCTCTGGCCACAAAGGTCTATTTTGAAAAAAAATTCAAACCTATAGAAAAGTTGAATAGTAAAATTAGTACTCATTTATCTTGCAACCTGATTTACCCATCATTAACATTTTGCCCCTTTATCTCAAAGGACACTTTATTCCCAAATACTTTGGTATTTATGAATAAGTATATTCACTACGTAATCATAATACCACTATTATATCTAAGAGGCATAATACTAACATAATATCTTTCTATAACATGTCCAATACTCAATTTTCTCCAATTGTTCCCCAAAATGTGCCTTCTACTTATTTTTTATTTTATCCTGTTTTTGCTCCAATATCCAATCAAAGATCATACATTGCATTTGGTTATTATAAGTCTTCAACCATCTTAATATAGAAGAGCTTCCTGACCTTTTAGTTTGCTTTTAATGATTGGCATTTTGGAAGCTTTCATTGTGGTTTGTCCCATAATTTGGATTTATCTGACTCTTTCCTTGTGGGTTTTTTGTTTTTTTAGATTTTATTTATTTATTTATCTGACAGTGAAGGAGTGAGAGCACAAGCTGGGAGACAGGGAGAAGGAGAAGCAGGCTCCCTGCTGAGCAGGGAACCCTGCATCAGGCTCCATCCCAGGACCCGGGGATCATGACCTGAGCCAAAGGCAGATGCTTAACAGACTGAGCCACTCAGGAGCCCAGCCTTGTGTTTAGATTCAGGTTAAATATTCCGGCAAGACCATAGCCTAGGCAATGTTATGTCTTTCAAAGTACATCACAACTAGAGGCAAAAAAATATCATTGGTTGGATTTGTTGATGAGGACAAGTTTCACCTCTTGGTTATAATGGTGTCTACCACATTTCTCAATTATAAAACTATATCTTTTCTCTCTCTTTATAATGAATAATTAAACTGTTATGTGTATTTGAAAACCGGGTGAATATCCTGTTCTCTAATAACTTTTTACCTATAGGTTTTAGCATTCATGAATGATCTCCACCTGTATCAGTTGGTTGCAAATGGTGATTTTTCTCATTGTTTCTATGGCATCTACTAGCTTGTATTCTCTTGTAGATAAGGCATTTCCCCTCTCTCTCCTCCCTCCTACTTTTTTAAAAAGAACACTACAGACTTATAACTGTCTTTTTTTTTTTTAAGATTTTATTTATTTGACAGAGAGAAACACGGCCAGAGAGGGAACACAAGCAGGGGGAGTGAGAGAGGGAGAAGCAGGCCTCCCGCCGAGCAGGGAGCCCGATGTGGGACTCGATCCCGGATCTCCGGGACCATGACCCGAGCCCAAGGCAGTCGCCCAACCAACTGAGCCACCCAGGCGCCCTATAACTGTCTTTTGGTTTAATGTGTCATGATTCATTAACATCATTATTTAACTTGATGTCCAGAGAGTCCTGAGTCTTTGGTGGGAAGTCCTTTAAGCGGGATCCTGTGAGCTTCTGAGCACTTTCTTGCTTTGTTAGTAATGAAAATATATTCTAGGCTCACCTTGTACTTTTTCTGTCCCAGATCTGGAATCCACTTCTCAAGGAGCTCTGCTTTCTTTTCATGGAGTTCGGTATTTTATAAACCAAGATCTAGGTATTAGATGTACTCATTGCTACTGAAGTAGTACTACTTCTAGGTCACTTCAGTGGCTAGCAGTAGGACATAAACATATCATACTGACACTCGTGCCTATTGTGCCAGTACTTAGGTGGCTGGTTGATGTTAAGTGGCCAAATCATTTGGTCTGCTTTTTGTCTCCCATAGTGGATGCTCTCTGGTGGGATTAAGATGTAATATAAAAATCCTCACACCTTGTGTGCACCTCTGTATGTCCATCCATATGCCTCTATCCCAGACCTCCTTGTCACTGATCTTGGCCAAGCCATTGCCCATGAGACCTTTGCCCATTGAGATAAGCTTTTCCTCGTGACTGTCAAGGCCTTTCCTGAATGAGGCTATAGTGCAGCTGACTTGTCCATCACCTTGCACCCACAATATAGAGCTGACCCATCTACAAGGTCAGACTCTTTCCTCCTCCTTCACCTAAGAGAGGGCATGAATGCAAGAGTAGTGTGTATCATGTGAGTCTGGGTTACCTGTACATGCAGCTTGCTTTGTGCCCTCTGGCCCTCATTGTACCCAAAACTGGATATACCACTTCTGTCTTGTGAGAGATTATTGCTGGCTCTTCAATATAATTTTGTGAGTTCTCATGAGAGGCAGTTCCAGATGCATGGTGGCTTGGTTTCTCATGGTTAGGTATTCCATCTTGACAGGGCCCACGTAACATATCAGGTACATAATTTTCTTCTATCATGGTATAGACTTGCTCCAGAACCTCAGGAGTCTTGCTATGATTTCCTTGCTAGGGCTTGCTACAGACCCCGCTCAGCATCCTTTCCTACTACTGTTATACTCACACCATAGGTTCTGTGGATCATGTGGTCCCAGTGGCAGAACTGCTTACATGGCAGCTTGGACCTATTGCAGAGCCCTTTCTCGCTCTGGGCTGCATTCAAACCTGGCAAGCCATTTATCACCCAATATATGAGCCAGAGACTATTGCCTCTAGAGACCAAAGCTTACTAAATACTTCCATTTTCAGGGTAGGGAGTATAAGAGGCAAGTAATTTGTCTTTTCCTTTTGAGGGGCTGTCCCAACACAACCCTGGCTTACTGAAACTTTAAATATTTTATGGATGTAGCATGTCCCTGAAACTCTACAGGATTTATCTTCCATCCTCTGCAACACACATGTGTCTTACTAAGGCCTCCAACACACCAACCAGTTCTTGTTTATGTGGCTCTATCAACATAATGTCATCAGTGTAATGAATTAATGTGATATTCTATGGAATGTCTAGATGGTCTGGATGGCTGTAGTCTATATTATGAGAGAGAATAAGAAAGCTAACAGAGGTCTGGGACAAAACTGCTCCATACCATTCTTTTTCCTGACTGGGATAGAAAAGGATATATTCACTAACTCAGGGACTGCATACTATATACAGTCCATATTAATCTTTTCTAGCAAAGATACCTCATCTGGCATGGTGGCTGTTATCAAGGGTACTAGTTGGTTGAGTTATGATTATTCTCCAGGATTTGTCCAATTTCTTCAGGGGCCAGGCTACTGAATTAAATGGCTAGAGACTACCACTGCAGCATCCTTTAGAATCTTAAGAGTAGCACTAATTTCTGCTGCCCTGTGGAGGCATTATTGTGCTGTATACACATTTTCTTGGTAGGGGGTGCTGGGGAGGTTGTTTAGAGGTTTCCACTTGGTCTTGTCTACTGTTACTTTACTGAGCAAGAAGCCAGTGTGAAGGTTATACCAACTACCAAGATATCAATCTCAATTCAGGGACAGGAGAAATAAACAATGAGCATGAACATAAACTTGGAGAATCCATTGTAAGCCTGGTCTTAACTCACCTACACACTGGATCCATCACTATTTAAATGTCTAGATATTTCCTTTACCTTGGTACAAAATTATCCATATAAATGGCCATAAGTCTCTTTGGGGAAGGACTAGAAAATCAGCACCCATGTTTACTTGTCATGGTGTTGCAGAGTTCTTCCTTCCAGGGATCCCACCACTTCTTAAGTCAAAGAATTTTTCATCTGAAAGTTGGCTCAGGTGCAAAGCTGGGTAAGGGATCACTTACCCCTCGGCCATCTATACTTTATTGCTTCTGTTGATATAGGATAAATAATTCCCATGTTGGCTGCCAATCCACTTTACCCCCAAGGGAAGTTGTATATGACCAATAATTTCCATAACTTTGTGTGGTTCTTCCTTGGCTTCCCCTCTGACCTTGGGGGTCATCACAATAATTACTATTCCCTGGCTTCTGGCATTTACATGCCACCCCAAACCTTCTATTATCTTGGGATTCTATCATCCCCATTTCTATCAGTAAGCCACGTTCTGTAATAAGCTCTCCTCCCACCAGTTCTAATAAACCCCACTAGAAATTTTTATTGATGTTGTCCCTCTCACCAATTTGTTCTCATAGCTTTAGTAAATGGTATGTCTTCTGGGCCTCCCCATGGAAGTCTTCTCATCATAGTAGTATATCCATTCAAGTATACTCCCTTTCCTGAGATTTTCAATCCCTTGCTCTACTGTCTACCACAGCAACACCGGCATTCCAGTTTTGCTCAGTATGGGCCATGATGCAGGCATCATGTGGGCAGGCCATTTCCATGCCTCGAGGGGTCATTCTAGGAAAAAGCTCACACCATCTTCTGGAGGCTATGAAAGGCTAATGAACACTGTCCTCATCTTTGTAGAGTCAATAAACTTTTCTCTTGATCAGCACCTTCAGAATCCCATCAATGCATATTATATTCCCTCAGCTCCCAATACCTATTAGCAGGATCTTGTGGTCGCTCTAGGATATGGTTTCTTTCCTCCCTTATCAGGCCCAGCTTATTCCTAGCTGTGTGTTTTTATTTTGGTTTTTGGTTTTATTTATTTGTTTTCCAGAACTTTGGCTATTCTTTTGTGAGTTAACCGAAATCACAGGCCTAAAAGGTAGAAGGGAAAGGTGGAGACAAATCTTGAGGCAGGCATTTGTTGCCTTGTAGGAAAGAGGCCTCTATTATTATCGTCCAGACTTGTTAGAGTACTCACTTTTAATAGGGAGGAGTGGGACACTACTGCAGGCTCAAAAGGTTCAGGGGAATCTGGGGAGTCAAAATCTTCAGAAGCATCAGCCCAGTATCTCCATCCCTGGGTCAGCTGCCCACTTTTCCCCCACCAGAGTGTGACCTTAGCATAACCGACTTGATATTGTTGCACCTTAACTTGATACTCAACTTCCTCTTCTCTCCTAGTAAAGGGCATGAGCTTATTTGTATATAAACAAAGAGAGAGGCCTTTTGACTTCCAGAAACCTTTTTTTTATTTTTAAGATTTATTTATTTATCCCAATAAAAGAATGAGAGTGGGGGGCAAGGGGGGTAGAGGGAGAGAATCCCTGGCAGGCTCCACACTCAGCTCAGGGTCCCACGTACGGCTTCATCCTTCCACCCACAAGATCATAACATGAGCCAAAACCAAGTGTCCGACACGCAACCCACTGAGCCACCAAAGCACCCCAAGAAGCCTTTTGAATTGTCTACTAACTGGCCCTCAGCTGTTCATTATCTTTCTGCAAGGCTTCAGTGGAGTTTGGCAATATCGTCATTTCCTGTATACTTCTCAGACAGGAGATACAGAACACCAATTAGTGCATTTCCCTCCGCTGGCACACCCTTCCAACTCATCACAGTGAACAACTGCACCACCACCTTGTGCCAGGGGCCGCTGTGCTCCACCTGCCACCAGTGAAGGGTCCTTATTACCAGCCAGGCAATGAGTAATCCAGCTCTTGGCTGCAATTACGGCAGGCGGGGTTCTTAAGCAACATGCCAGGCTGGAGTTTGGGATGCAAGGTGTTTATTAGAGATCAATATCTGTGAAGAGAGGAGAAACAGGATTTAGGAAAAGGGAGAAGACAAACTGTGATGCAGGCCAAACAAAGCCTCAGCCAACCTGGCGCGGGCTCTGGAATATTATCCCCCGCTGGGCCTTTCTGCCCCTGCTTCACTCCTTCACAGGATGTGGTTGCCCCAGGAAGGGTGTGACTTTGCCTGAGGCAGTTCATCTGCAGCCCTCAAGGAGCGGACGTCCAGCTGCAGGCTGGCTGCTCGCTGCACTTCTCAGAGCAGGGCAGTGCTTAACAGAGGATCTGGGTAGCAGATTTCAATATCTATCCCGTCATTTTAATTTTATGTTGGGAATTATTGAAAATATTTATATAGTATAAATGTCAGTTATGTGAAAAGCTAAATGCAAGGAAGTCTCATTCCTATCTCAATCTCTTCCACTCCATAGGAAAGCATTTTTCTAGTTCCTGCTATATTTTTGTCTGCATTTTTTGCAAAAACAAGCAAATATGTGCTTCGGCATACGTGCACACACACACACACACACACACACACACACTCTTATTTCCCCTTCTTTCTTACTTAGAAATTAGCAATCTATTTACATTATTTCCCCCTTGCTTTTCATTTAACAAAATATCCCATAAATCATTCCATATCTGTACAAAGAAATCTTCCTTTTTTTTTTTAACAGCTGCTCAGAACTCTACTGTGTGCACGTACTAGTACTAGAGTTTACTAACCGATTGCCTAAGGCTAAGCATTTAGGTAGCTTCCATTTTGCTATTACAAATAATGCTACAAAGGGGAATTTTTTGTGCTTTTCATATTTATGAAGTTACATCTTTTGGGTAAATTCCTTGAATTGGGGCTGCTTCATCAAGCACCAGAGATATTTGAGAGTGCTTATTTTTACATAACCTCACCACAAAGTACGTTGTCAGTTCTTGGAATATTTTCCTATCTGATAGTTAAGAAACCCAGTTTCATTTCTGGACCCATAAGAGTTTGATGTCTTTCCTCATTTAAGCTGTTGCTTGTCATCTCTTCTGTGAATTCTTATTTTGTGGAATCTACAAGATCTAAGGTAACCTAGCCACTCCCTACATTTCTGTCCTCACTGTCACCAACCCCTACACTTCCTCTGTGCTTCATGACATTGGCTTTCTTTACATTCTTCAAACCCTCTGTATCAGTCAGTTTTCTGCAGAGGAACAGAACCAATATGACGTATTTCTTGGCAGCAACTACTGTAGGCTGGGTTCTTCAGAAGCTGATAATGAAATAGAGTGTGTGTGTGTGTGTGTGTGTGTGTGTGTGTGTGTGTGTGCATGTGTGTGTATCTCAGTCCCTGTATATTTTAACTTATTGGCTCATGCAATTGTGGTGCTGACAGTTCTGAAATCCATAGGCCAGGTTGAAAACTTAAGCAGGAGTTCATACTGCAGTCTTGAGGCAGAATTGTTTGCTCTTCTGGGAAACCTGTTTCAGCTCTTAAGATCTTCCAACTGATTGGATGAGGCCCACCCACATTATCCAAGGTGCTCTCCTTTACTTAAAGTCAGCTAATTGCGGATGTTAATTACATCTACCAAATACATGCATAGGAAGAGCTAGGCTAGCATTTGATAAATAACTGGGCATTACGGCCTAACCTAACTATTATACCCTCTCAATTTCTTCTTGCATTCCCTCTTTCATCAGCTTCAAATCCCCATGACCTATACCTAGAATGCACAGCTTCTTCTTATCATTTAGGTCCATATTTGAAAAACATTTGTTAAATGAAGTAGTGAACCCCCAACTCTCGTGTTTTGAGTGCTGTGGAAAGCAGCAGACGCTGGGGCAAGCTCTGGCCTCTTCAGACTCCCCATGGTAGTAGGCACTCAACTGTTTCTCAGAATATGCTTGGAAGAACGTAAAAAAGAGGAGGTTCCTAGGTAGCTCAGTCATTAAGTGTCTGCCTTCAGCTCCGGTCATAATTCCAGAGCCCTGGGATGGAGGTCCACATAGGGCTCCCTGCTAGGAGAGGATCTGCTTTTCCGTCTGCCCCTCCCCCCACTCATTCCCTCTCTATATCTCAAATAGATAAAAAAAATTAAAAAGAAAAAAGAAACATAAAACACATAGAATTACAAAGGATATAAAATATATTAAACATATTATCAACATATATTTTTAAAAGACAAATTTAGAACATATATGCTTCTTTACTAACACATTAAATAGCAAGATCTAGTGGCAAGGTCAAATAACTAATTTTATTATACTAAAATATACGTTGTATTGTAATTTTGTTTTTTTCTATTGTAGCTTTAAAGTAGTGACAGGTAAACATTACTTTTAGCTATCTACAGCAATTGAAATATAATATAAAAGTATCTGTGATTTTTTTAAAAAAGATTTATTTCTTTATTTGAGAGAGAGAGGGAGAGGGAGAGAGCACGAGCAGTGGGGAGGGGTAGAGGGAGAGGGAGAAGTAGACTCCCCACTAAGCACGGGAACCCGATGTGGGACTTGATCCCAGGACCCTGGGATCATGACCTGAACCAAAGGCAGATGCTTAACCGACTGAGCCACCCAGGCATTCCTATCTGTGAATTTTATTGGAGACAAATTCATATACATAGCTGATGTTTTCTGGCTTGTTCCCTATATTAATAACCAAAGAAATTAATAAGTTGCAGTTAGATATACTAAAATAAAATGTATTCTTCCCACCCATGTTTATGAATCCCAGGTTAAAAATCCCAGTTTGTAGAAGTGATCATTACTATGAGCTTATGCTTCAGATTTTGGGTCCCTCACCATCGTTATTTTTAAAAATATCTATGAAGTGTCTAATTGTATCTAGTGCTTTACCTGACTGTTTTATGTGACAGTTACATAGTCTTATTCCCTGATAAGGTAATCCTGGAATTTAGAACCTAAGAGAATATGGGCATAGAACAGAATAAGATCAATAAACCAATGCATGAATCAGTAAGTCATCAATCCAAAGACAAGTGCTTTTAGAATGATGGAGTAAGAGTACATGTTAGGGTCGTAGTGGACAGTTTCTTTTGGAATGGGTAGGGCTCAGGAAGCAGTTGGGGATAAGAGGAAAGCAGTCAGGCTTATCTAAGAGCAGAGCAATGTCCTTTCTCTGTCAAAATGAACCAACTGTTTTGGCAGATAGTACTGGAGAGAATGCAATAGAATTAATCACTCACTCTCCTTTTCTTTATACGCTTGGGCATCTAAGATTCTCCTGGACTTGCACAGTCTTGCCATTTGAGAAGATAAAGGGAACCCCAAAGTGCTGTCATCTAGTTACAATGTCCATACACGGAGTGCTCTCCCTCAAGATGGTAATTCCAGGAAGTCTCTTTAGATTTCCCTTCACATTTTTTCTCCATCCAAAATATCTTGCCACAGTGATTCATTCACTGAGTGCCGCTTATGTGCCTGGAACTATTCTAGACAATGGGGATTTATCACTGAAAAACCAAAAATACCTTTGGTAATAGGTGAAAGGTAGGCATTAAGGAGATAGCAGAATGGTGAAAAATAGCAAACTAGTGAAAACCAAAAAGATACTGTGCCATTCTGCAAACTAGTTAACATCCGTGATACACAAGAGAACCCATTGTTTATATCTCCCAGGCTATGCTCTGATAAAAGTGCTTAAATCCGTGGTGCCTTTCTGAAGTAGATCTGAGCTGTAGGTGATTCAGACCTGCACTAAATATGGCTGTTCCCATCTTGACCCAGCTGCCAAGTGTTGAGACTCCTGAGATAGAGCTAATACTGGTTTGTACTAGGGTGATAAAGATCGTTAAAAATGCTGAAAAATGTTGGTAAAATGTTGCTAAATAGCCAGCTAATGTCCTGAGCCTCCTGAGTAGGCATGGCCCCTACCCTTGAACTGGCCACCCCTGCAATCCTCGGGCTCTCCCCACTGTCCAATGACCAAATGATTAATACCTAGTTTGTCCAGCAGCCTAGACACCCCCACTTCTGCAGTCAGGCTGGAGTCCCTACTAACTGATCAAATTGTATGCCATATTAATCATCAAATATATTTAATATCACCTCAAACCAAAATTATGTGTCAATGGAAGCGACAGGGAAAAGGATAGGCTGAAATCTAAAGATGTGTTGAAGGAATGGCAGCATTGCGGTGAACCTCCTTCTGGTCAGGAGAAAAAGCATCAAGAGGATCTCAGGAGTATTTAGTGGCTATCATCTTTTTAGAGCTAGAAATTTAGCTTGTAGAGAGTTGACCAGTATGAGATATTAGGTAATTGGTATACTAAGGGTATATTTGTCATCACCTAACTGCCTTTCTTGTTAACTTAAGGGGCACTTTGAGTACCATTGGAAAACTTGCTTGTGGGTAGAGTCTAGCTCATGCCTGATTTTATCCTTCTGCTCTACCCCTACAGGAGTCCTTGTTATTCAGCACAGAGAAGATATTCCAGTTGTTCATAGTAAGTATAACCTTTCTAGACTCATTCCTCAGCTTTCTTTTTCTTTCTCTTAAAAAGTTATTTTAGTTGCATGTTAATAATTTAACGTTTTTAAGATTTTATTTATTTATTTGAGAGAGAGAGCAGGAATGGATATAGGGTCAGAGGGAGAGGGAAAAGCAGACTATAAGCTGAGCAGGGAGTGAGACATGGGACTCGATCCCAGAACCCTGAGATCATGACGTGAAATGAAGTCAGATGCTTACCTGACTAAACTACTCAGGTGCTCCAACACTACAGACAAAGGGCTGAATATCCAAAATCTATAATTTTCTCAAACTCAACACCCAAAAAACAGATGATCAAGTCAAAAAATGGACAGAAGACATTAACAGACACTTCTCCAAAGAAGACATGCAAATGGCTAACAGACACATGAAAAAGTATTCATCATCATTAGCCATCAGGGAAATTCAAATCAAAACCACATAGAGATACCACCTTACACTAGTTACAATAGCAAAAACAACAAGGCAAGAAACAAGAAGTGTTGGAGAAGTTGTGGAGAAAGGGGGAACCCTCTTACACTGTTAGTGAGAATGCAAATTGGTGTAGCAACATTGGAAGACAGTGAGGAGGTTCCTCAAAAAATTAAAAATATAGCTACCCTATGATGCAACAATTGTACTACTGATTATTTACCCCAAAGATAAATATGTAGTGAAAAGAAGGGCCATATGTACCCCAATGTTCTTAGCAGCAGTGTCCACAATAGCCAAAATGTGGAAAGAGCCATAACGCCCTTCAACAGAAGAATGGATAAAGAAGATGTCCTCCATATACACAATGGACTTAGCCATCAGAAAGGATGAATATCCAACTTTTGCATCAGCTTGGATGGGACTGGAGGAGATTATGCTAAGTGAAATAAGTCAAACAGAGAAAGTAAATTATCATATGGTTTCACTTATTTGTGGAACATAAGGAATAGCATGGAGGACATTAGGAGAAGGGAAAAATGAAGAGGGGGAAATTGGAGTAGGAGACAAACCATGAGAGACTATGTACTCCGGGAAACAGATGGAGAGTTTTAGAAGGGAGTTGGGTAGAGGGATGGGTGAGCCCGGTGATGGGTATTAAGGAGGTCATGGATTGCTTGGAGCACTAGGTGTTACACATAAACAATGAATCATGGAACACTACATCAAAAACTAATGATGTACTGTATGGTGACTAACATAACACAGTAAAAATTATTTTTTAATTTTTAAAAAATAAAAGAAAAATAAAAAATATAAAAGAAAAAGAAAAAAGATAGAAACTTAAAAAAAATGTATAGATACATGGTTTTAAAAGCCAAGTTGCTTTACAAGGCCCAAAATGGAAAACAGCAGCATAACTCAGAGTATCTTTGATTCCTTTTCCTCAAGGTACTTGATTTTATGTCTTAGCTATAGTATCTGGTTGGTTATGTCCAGATTTCTAAATAACATGCATATTCAACTACTGTGTGAGTCTTTAGTTTTAGATACTGTCTATGGGCTTCTGATTATGGAGATGAGGATTAGTTCCCTTATATCTCTGCCTCCACTACTATCTTTCTAATATACTTACATCATTACTTAACAAAGTATTTTATTAAATATATACATATATATTATTTTTTGTCAACATAAAATGTGTTATTTGCTTCTGGGGTACAGGTTTGTGAATCATCAGTCTTAAACAATTCACAGCACTCACAATAGCACTTACCCTCCCCAATGTCCATCACCCAGCCACTCTATCACTCCCCTAACACTCTCTCAGCAACCCACAGTTTGTTTCTTGATATTAAGAGTTTCTTATGGTTTGTCTCCCTCCCCGATCCTATCTTGTTTCATTATTTTCCCCTCCATTTCCTCCATGAGCCCCCACACTGTCTCTCAAATTCTCATATCAGAGAGATCATATGATAATTGTCTTTCTCTGATTGACCCATTTCACTCAGCATAATACCCTCCAGTTCTATCCACATTGTTGCAAATGGCAATATTTCATTTTTGATGGCTGCACAGTATTCCATTACACACACAGACACACCACATCTTCTCAGGTTCCATATAAATTTTAGGATTATTTGATCTAAATGTGTAGATTGCTTTAGGTAACATAGATATTTTCACTTTCAATCCATGAGCATGGGACGTTTTCCCATTTGTGTCTTCCTCAATTTCTTTCACGAGTACTTCATAGTTTTCTGAGAACAGATTCTTTGCCTCTTTGGTTAGATTTATTCCTACATATCTTATGATTTTGGGTGTAATTGTAAATGGGATAGACTCTGTAATTTCTCTTTCTTCTGTCTTGCTCTTGGTATATAGAAATGCAACTGATTTCTGTGCATTGATTTTATATCCTGACACTTTACTGAATTCCTGTATGAGTTCTAACAGTTTTGGAGTGGAGTGTTTTGGATTTTCCACATAAAGTACCATAATATCTGTAACAAGTGAGATTTTGACTTCTTTGCTGATTCAGATGCCTCTTATTTCTTTTTGTTTTCTGATTGCTGAGGTTAGGACTTCTAGTACTATATTGAATAGCAGTGGTGGACAGCACTGCCGAGTTCCTGATCTTAGGGGAAAAGCTCTGAGTTTTTCCCCATTGAGTATGATATTAACTGTGTGTTTTTCATAAATGGCTTTTATATTGAGCTATGTACCCTCTCTCCCTACACTGTGAAGGATTTTGACCAAGAAAGGATACTGTACTTTGTCAAATGCTTTTTCAGCATCTATTGAGAGTATCGTATCATTCTTGTTCTTTCTTTTATTAATGTACTATATCACATTGATTTATTTGCAGATGTTGAACCAAACTTGCAGCCCAGGAATAAATCCCACTTGGCCGTGGCAAATAATCTTTTCAATGTACTATTGGATCCTATTGGCTAGTATTTTGGTAAGAATTTTTGTATCCATGTTCATCAAGGATATTGGTCTGTAATTCTCCTTTTTGATGGGGTCTTTGTCTGGTTTTGGGATTGAGGTAATGCTGGCCTCATAAAATGAGTCTGGAAGTTTTCCTTCCATTTTTATTTTTTGGAAGAGTTTCAGGAGAAGAAGTATTAATTCTTTAAATGTTTGGTAGAACTCCCCTCGGAAGCTGTCTGGCCCTGAGCTCTTATTTGTTGGGAGATTTTTGACAGCTGCTTTAATCACCTTACTGGCTATGAATCTGTTCAGGTTATCTACTTCTTTCTGGTTCACCTCAGTAGTTTATGTCTCTAGGAATGCATCCATTTCTTCCAGATTGTGAAATATGCTGATGTATAGTTGCTCATTGTTTGTATTTCTTTGATGTTGGTTGTGATCTGTTGGTTGTGATCTCTGCTCTTTCATTCCTGATTTTATTAATTCGGGTCCTTTATCTTTTCTTTTTGATAACTCTGGTCAGGGGTTTATCAGTCTTGTTAATTCTTTCAAAGAACCAGGTTCTAGTTTCGTTGATCTATTCTGTTCTTTTAGTTTTTATGTCATTGATTTCCACTCTGATCTTTATTATTTCTCTTCTCCTGCTAGGTTTAGGCTTTCTTTGCTGTTTTTTCTTCAGCTCCATTAGGTGTAGAGTTAGGTTTTGTATTTGAGGCTTCTCTTCTTTCTTGAGAAAGGCGTGTGTTGCTATATAATTTCCTCTCAGGACTGCCTTTGCTGCATCCCATAGATATTTTGAACAGTTGTGTTTTCACTTTCATTTGGTTTCATGAATTTTTTTTTAATTCTTCTTTGATTTACTGGCTGACCCATTTATTCTTTAGTAGGATGCTCTTTAGTCTCCATGTATCTGAGTTCTTTCCAACTTTCTTCTTGTGGTTGAGTTCACATCTCAAAGCATTGTAGTCTGAAAATATGCAGGGAATGATCCCAATCCTTTGGTACCAGTTGATACCTGATTTGTGACCCAGGATGTGATCTATTCTGAAGAATATTCCATGTACACTAGAGGAGAATATGTATTCTGTTTCTTTGGGATGCAATGTTCTGAATATATCTGTCATGTCCATCTGGTCCAGCATGTCATTTGAAGCCATTATTTCCTTGTTGATCTTTTGCCTAGATTATCTGTCCATTTCAGTGAGGGGGGTATTATAGTCCCCTACTCTTACTATATTATTGTTGATGTGTTTCTTTGATTTTATATAATTGGCTGCTCTCATGTTAAGGGTATAAATATTTGAAATTGTTAGATCTTCTTGTTGGACAGACCCTTTAAGTATGATATAGCGTCCTTCCTCATCTCTTATTATAATCTTTGGCTTAAAATCTATTCAATATAAGGATTGCCACCCCAGCTTTCTTTTGATGTCCATTTGCATGGTAAATTGTTTTCCACCCCCTCACTTTAAATCTAGAGGTGTGGTTGGATCTAAAATGCGTTTCTTGAAGATAGCATATCAATGGGGCTTTTTTTTTTTTTAATCCATTCTGCTATCTTGTGTCTTTTGATTGGGACATTTAGCCCATTTACATTCAGGGTAACTTGAAAGATATGAATTTATTGCCATTGTATTGCCTGTAAGGTCATTGTTACTGTACATTGTCTCTGTTCCTTTCTGATCCATTAGTTTTAGGCTCTCTCTCTGCTTAGAGGACCTCTTTCAATATTTCCTGTAGGATGGTTTGGTGTTTGCAAATTCTTTTAGTTTTTGTTTCTCTGGAAGTTTTTTTTATCTCTCTTTCTATTTTCAATGGCAGCCTAGCTATAGTATTCTTACCTGCATATTTTTCTTGCTTAGTGCTCTGAATATATCATGCCAGTCCTTTCTTGCCTGCCAGGTCTCTGTGGATTGATCTACTGCCAATCTAGTATTTCTACTGTTGTATGTTACAGACATCTTGTCCCAGGCTGCTTTCAGGATATTTTTCTTTGTCATTGAAACTTGTAAGTTTTACTATTAGATGATGGGGTATGGGCTTATTTTTATTGTTTTTCAGGGGTACCTTTTGAGCTTTGCCTTCTGGATGTTGAAGCTTGTTCCCCTTGCCAGATTGGGAAATTCTCTGCTATAATTTGCTCCAATATACCTTCTGCCTCTCTTTCTCTTTCTTCTTCTGGGATCCCAATTATTCTAATATTGTTTTGTCTTATGGTATCACTTATCTCTTGAATTCTTCCCTTATGGTCCAGTAGTTGTTTATCTCTCTTTTTCTTGGCTTCTTTATTCTCCATCATTTGGTCTTGTATATCATTAATTCTCTCTTCTGCCTCATTTATCTTAGCAGAAGGAAACTCCATTTTTGATTACAGCTCATTAATAGCTTTTTTTATTTCAACTTGGTTAGATTTTAGTTCTTTTATTTCTCCAGAAAGGGATTCTCTAGTATCTTCCTTGCTTTTATCAAGCCCAGCTAGCACCTTGATAATCATCATTCTGAACTCTAGTTCTGACATTTTACTAATGTCCATACTTATTAGGTCCCTAGCCATTTTTACTGCCTCTTGTTCTTTTTCCCCCCCTGTGGTGAGTTTTTCCACCTTGTTATTTTATCCAGATAAGAATAGATAAATGAGAGAACAAAATACTAAAAGGGAAGCAATGACCCCAGAAAAAATACACTAACCAAATCAGAAGAGACCTGAAATCAGGGGGAAAAGAAATAAGGGGGGCAAAAACAGAAAAAAAAAAGAAAAAAAATATATTAGACTGGTGAAGAGAACAGAGCCATACACTTATTTGGGGTGTATTTTGGTCTGTTAGAATAAACTGCCTCCCAAAATTTTAAAGAAAGAAAAACTTATATGTATAGAAAAATAAGGGTAAACACAATTAAGGGATGGAATTTGACTTTAAAGATGAAAATTATAAAAGACTATAAAAAGAGGAATTTATAAGATAAGAAGCTGGTTGAAAAAGTGGGGAAAAAAAAGAATATGATCAGACTGGAGACTAAAATACCCTAGATTTAGGGTATATTTTGATCTATTAGAAGAAATGATCCCAAAATTTTAAAGAAGGAAAAACCTATATGTATACCAAAAATAAAGTCAAATACAATGAAGGGATAGAATATGACTACAATAATGAAAAATTTTAAAGATTTTTAAAAAGGTTTTGGTAAGCTAAAATAGTTAAAATAGGAAAGAGGAAAAATTTAAAGAAAAAGAATAAGAAAAAATAAAATTAAAAACATTTAACTTTGAAAGACTAAAGAATCATGGGGGGAAAAAGCCATGAATTCTATGTGCTGTATTCCTGTAGCTCTGAAGTTTTCCACTTCTCAGTGATTGGTGAACTTGGTCCTGGCTAAATGTTCTCACTGATCTTCTGGGGGAAGGGCCTGTTGTATTGATTCTCAAATGTCGTTGCCCAAGGTGGAATTGTACCACCCTTGCCAGGGCCCAGGCTAAGTAATCTGCTCAGTTTTGCTCCTGGTAGCTTTTGTTCCCTGAATTCTTTCCCTACAGATTTGGAGGATGGGAATGAATGGTGGCCTCCCAGTTTCTGACCCAGAGGAGCTCAGAGCTCGGGCCCCATTCGTCAGTGTGCCTTCAGAGAAAAGCAGTCAATCACGCTCATCTCCTAGTCTCTGGCTGCACTCTGTGCTCACCCAGCCTGTGACCAAATGTTTCTTTCTCTAGCGCTTGGCCCCATTTGGACTCTCCAAACCCACCTGATTCCTGCAGCGTGCTCCCATGCCACTCTTCCTGGTGGAGGAAGGAGAGGGTCTCCTCAGATCTGCCACTTGTGAGGTCCCTGCTCCAAGAGCAGTGGACTGACTGCACCTCGGATCACAGCTTAAGGTAACCCTGAGCTAAGAGCCTACTCCTTGGCTGTCTCCACAGCTGGCTTCCCCATTCTGATATGAGGAGCTCTGCCATGCTTAGACACCCTTGGTCTTTGTGTGGCCCCATAGATCCCGAGACCACACTTTCCCCATGAGGGTTCCACTCCCCCATTTAGCCTCTGGAGTGATATCCCTCAGTGGAGCAGATTACTAAAGTTCTGGTTTTGTTCTCCATTGCTGCACCACTTGCTGGGAGTCAGCCCCACCCCCTGTGGTCTCTCTTCCTGTATGTCACTTTGGATTCACTTCTCCACACATCCTACCTTCCATAAAATGGTTAATTTTCTGTTCCTAGAATTATTGCTCTTCTTCTCTTTGATCTCCTGTTGAGTTTGTAGGTGTTCAGAATGGCTTGATAACTATCTAGCTGAACTCCTGGGACTGATGATATTTAGGTCTCCTACTCCTCTGCCATCTTGCTCCTCACCACCAAAAGCATTTTATTATGGAGAATCTTGAACATATCCACAAAAAGGATATTACATAATGAACCCCGGTGTGCCCATTACCTGCCACCAACAATCATTAACCTATGGCTAGTCCTGCCTCATCCACTCACCAGCTACTTCCCCCACCATCTCATGCTATTTTGAAGCAAATCCAAGAATCTAGTTTTATCACTATTTCTTATTAGATCAGTATTCAGTGTTAACATTATTTTAACAATGTTATTTGCAACTGAACTATATAGTAGACTGAGATTACTTTTCTTAAACAATTTTATATCTTTTTAAAAATTTTATTTGAGAGAGCAAGAGAGAGAGAGAGATTAAGAATGAGCAGGGGGCAGGGGAAGAGAGAGAGGAAGAAGCAGACTCCCCACTGAGTGGGGAGCCCAGTGTGGGACTCAATCTCAGGAGTCTGAGTTCATGACCTGAGCTAAAGGCAGATGCTTAACTGACTGAGCCACCAAGTGCCCTGATAATTTTATATGCTACCTGTTTAATAATTAAGTTAATTTCCACCTGCTTTTTTATGTGTCTGTCACCGATTTATTCCCCCAAATCTCTATACATATATCCATATTTATAAACATTTCCCACTCTTTGGAAGGAGTCCTCATTCCTGGAATCCTTCATCCTCCTACACTATCCTCCATGAGCTGATGGCTCTCTAGGTTTGCGGCATGGCTGTGTCCTGGAATCTTTTTTTACCTTCATCCTGGGGATTCCTCCCAGTGTTCTCCCATACTAGATACTATGCTTTCTAATCCCTATGTTTTCCACTTGCTTGGTTTATTTTATTTTTTGGTGTAGTACATGCCATAGAGTCTTCTGGAAAAGGGTATAACAAGTGAATCCTTTCTGAGATCTCACATTTCTGAAAATTGCCATTTTCATTTCATAGTTACTTTTTTGTATTGGTGAGTGTCCCTCAACTTAAAATTTATCCTACCTCATCTTAATGTAGATAATATTTCCAAATACAGCATTTCCAAATGCTATATTTCATGATATTCTATGTTATGTTCACAAAATTGTTCATTCAACTGAATGTTTGTTTCCAATATTGAAAATAAAAAAAAATAAATTATGTGAACTAAATCATGTATTCCCTCCTGGAATTCTGATAATGAACATATAGTCCAGTACACATAAATTTCATTTTCCCTATCCCATGTTATCTCACTGATTCTCTAACCCCTTCATCCTAATGTCCTGTTTAGCTGAGTGAACTGACCCTATTTCTCTGTAGCACTCACCCATGGCCTCTGTAGTTTTGTTGTTTTGGTTGATCAGCTTCCTAAAAGCATTCTGATTTAGGAAGAATCAAATGGCAGGTGAGAAACAGCCTAACTTCTTTTTATAAAAACTTATGGAGTAGATATTTCTGTCTTCATTGTCCTGGCAGCCAGAGCCTGGACAGCTGACCTAAAAGTGTCTAACTGGATGCTTATGCCTAGAACTCTGGATCTTAAATAATTGACTTTAAGGTACAGGGTCAGCAAAAGAGTTCCGGGTGGCTGTTGTCAAGTCTAAAATCCAGTTCTGGTGGAGAGCGCTGAGAGGCAATGGTGTCAGAGGTGAAGTCCCAAGCAGCTATGACTGAGGCTGATCTTGGCTTTGTCTTGTTTAGGGCCAGCTTTGTCTTGTTTAGAACATGTTTAGGACCAGTCCAATCCTGTTGTTCAGCTTTCTCATCGATACTATGAGCATCTCTTACCTGTCCCAATAATTCAGTTTTACTGTTTAAGTTAACTGGAGTTGATTTCTGATGCAACAAAAAGTCTTAAGCATGGTCTTTATTTTCAGAGCTTCTCTCAATCCCCACAGACATATTGTGGTTTAAAAGCCTAGAAGAATAATTGAGTGCAAGAAGATGATTGACAGTATGATTCTTGACAAGACTTTTATCACACTGGTGTAGAAATAATGTAACAAAACTCTTCTCCTAAATACAAGTGTTATCTAGGACATTCTGCAGTCCCTCCAGTCAGAGTAGAAAGAGAATCTTTATTGGGTTAATGCATAGCAGCTCCCACTTCTAAAGAAAAAGCAAAATGAAGTCACAAAATTAATGTGGATCTCCCCCCCCCACCATGGTGGTAGTTTGTTAAAATAAAAATTGGATTGAATGATTTTTATATATTGCAAACATGAGAGACTATATCCGATACAGTAGGTTGGGCTATTTATTTTTATATATAATCCCTTCCCCAAAATATATTTTGGGTGTTGTGGCTGATTAAGAGTTATCCTACAATAATGCATACCTCCTTCTTCCAAATGGGTAGAATTCATCAATGTCCTTGGCCACCCAGAATAAAGACTGCATTTCCCAGACTCCCTTGTGTGGCCATGTGACTAAGTTCTGGCCAACTGGATATACACAGAGTTACTTAGAAACTTCCAAAAATGTTCCTTAAAAGACAGCTGGCATGCTGTTCACTCCATCTTTTTTATTTCTTTTTTCAACCTGCATCTTGGAATGTAGTTGTAGTGGTTGACATCTTTGACCAGGAGGACAAGGACCATACCCTGAAAATAGCATACTGGTCAGCTAAAAGGAAAAAACCATTGCTGTGGTAAATTGGTCTGCAAAATGAACTGAACAATTCTACTCCCTGAATCCATTATCCTTGCAATGTAACTTTGCAGCTATGCTCATGAAAGAAATGGAGAGTATTACCTAAAGGAGTTAGAAAAAGAACAACAAACAAAAGACAAAACCAGCAGAAGAAAGGAAATAATAAAGATTAGAACAGAAATTGATGATATATAAAATGAACAAAACAAAACAAAAACAACAAAAACAATAGACCAAATCAATGACACAGATTCTGGTTGTTTGAAAAGATCAACAAAATTGGGGGCACCTGGGTGGGTCAGTCAGCTAAGCATCTGACTGTTGATTTCGGCTCAGGTCTTGATTGCAGGGTAGTGAGTTTAAGTCCCAACTAAAAAAAAAGAAAGAAAGAAAAGAAAAGTAAAAAGGAAAGATCAACAAAATTGATAAACCTCTAGCCGGACTTATAAAAGACAGAGAGAGAGAGGACTCAAATAAATAAAATCACCAATGAAAGAGATAACCAACACCACAAAAATATAAACAATTGTAAGAAAATATTATGAAAACTATGTCAAAAAATTAGACAACCTAGAAAAAAATGGATGAATTCCTAGAAATATATAACTTCCCAAAACTGACCAGGAAGAAATAGGAAATTTGAACAAACCAATTACTAGCAAAAATATTGAATTGGTAATTTAAAAGTTTCCAACAAACAAAAGTCCAGAACCAGATGGCTTCACAGGCAAATTCTGCCAAACGTTTAAAGAAGAGTTAATACCTATTCTATTAAATTATTCCAAAAAATAGAAGGAAAACTTCCAAATTCATTTTATGAGGCCAGCATTACCCTGATTCCAAAACCAGATAAAGACATCACTGAAAAGGAGAACTACAGG
The DNA here is from genome assembly GCA_004023965.1 of Spilogale gracilis. Lineage (NCBI taxonomy): Eukaryota > Metazoa > Chordata > Mammalia > Carnivora > Mephitidae > Spilogale > Spilogale gracilis. The sequence goes on from PITA01001376.1 coordinate 149,240, forward strand.
CCAATATCTCTGATGAACATAGATGTAAAAATCTTCAACAGAACACTAGCAAACAGAATCCAACAATACATTAAAAAAAATCATTCGCCACAATCAAGTGGGACTTATTCCCAGGATGCAAGGGTGGTTCAATATTGCAGGTAAATCAACATGACACATCACATCACATCAATAGGAGAAAGGATAAAAACCATATGATCATCTTAATAGATGCAAAGCATTTGACAAAGTACAACATCAATTCATGATAAAAACCTTCAACAAAGTAGGTTTAAAGGGAACATACCCCAACATAATAAAGTCATATATGAAAAACCCACCATGAACATCATATTCAATGAGGAAAAACTGAGAGTTTTCCCCCTAAGTTCAGGAGGAAGACAAAAATGTCCACTCTCTACTTATTCAACGGAGTACTAGAAGTCCTAGCCCTAGCAATTAGACAAGAAATAAATAACAGGTGTCCAAATTGGTAAGAAAGAAGTAAAACTTTCACTATTTGCAAGTGACATGATACTTTCTATATACAAAACCTGAAATAGTCCATGAAAAAACTACTAGAACTTATAAATGAATTCAGTAAAGTCACAGGATCAAAAATCAATGTGTAGAAATCTGCTGCATCTCTACACACTAATAATGAAGCATCGGAAGAGAAATTAAGAGAACATTCCCTTTTACAATTGTGCTGAACAGAGTAAGATACCTAGGAATAAACCTAACCACAGAGGTGAAAGATCTATACTCTGAAAACTATAAGACACTAATGAAAGAAAATTGAAGATGACACAAAGAAATGCAAATAATTCTGTGTTCATGGTTTGGAAAAAGAAATATTGTTAAAATGTCTATACTACCTAAAGCAACCTACAGATTAATGCAATCCATATCAAAATACCAATAGCATTTTTCACAGAACTAGAACAAAAGAATCCTAAAATTTTTATGGAACCACAAGTGACTCCCAATAACAAAACAATCTTGAAAAAGAAAAATCTGGAGGCACCACAATTCCAGACTTTATGTTATATAACAAAGCTGAAGTAATCAAAACAGTATGGTACTGGCACAGAAATAGACACATAGATCAATAGAACAGAAATAGGAAACCCAGAAATAAACCCACATTTATATGGTTAATTAATCTTTGACAAAGCAGAAAAGAATGTCTAATGGGAAAAAGATAGTCTCTTCAACAAATGGTGTTGGGAAAACTGGACAGTGACATGCAGAAAATGAAACTGGGCCATATTCTTTCACCATACACAGAAACAAACTTAAAATGGATTAAAGACCTAAACGTGAGACCTAAAATCATAAAAGTTCTAGAAAAGAGACCAAACAGTAATTTATTTAGGATTGGCCATAGCAATGTTTTTCTAGATCTGTCTCCTGAGGCAAGAAAAATAAAAACAAAAATAAACTATTGGGACTACATCAAAATAAGAAGCTTTTGCACAGTGAAGGAAACAATCAACAAAACTAAAAGGCAACCAATGGAATGGCAGAAGATATTTACAAATGACATATCTAACAAAAGGTTAGTATCCAAAATTTTTATATAAATAACTTATAAAACTCAACCCCCCAAAAACAGATAATCCAACTAAAAATGGGCAGAAAAGGGAGCCTGGGTAGCTCAGACATTAAGTATCTGCCTTCGGCTCAGGTTATGATCCCAGGGTCCTGGGATGAGCCCCATGTTGGGCTCTCTGCTCAGTGGAGAGCCTGCTTCTCCCTCACCCTTTGCCTGCTGCTCTCCCTGCTTGTGCTCTCTCGTTCTCTGCAAAATAAGTAAATAAAATGTATTAAAATTATAAAAAACTATAATGATAGCACCTCACGTATGTCAAATGGCTAAAATCAACAACGGAAGAAACAACAAGTGCTGGTGAGGATGTAAAGAAAGGGGAACTCTATTACATGTTTGGTGGGAATGCAAATTGGTGCAGCCAGTGGGAAAACCAGTATGGAGGTTCCTCAAAAAGGTAAAAATAGAATTACCATATGATCCATAATTACACTACTAAGTACTTACCCAAAGAATACAAAAACATGAATTCAAAGGAATATGTACACCCCTATGTTTATAGCAACAGTATCTACAATAGCCAAATTATAGAACCATCCCAAGGGTCCATCAATGGATATATGGATAAAGATTTTATATATATATATATATATATATATATATATATACATATAACTTTATATGTATATAGTTATATATGTATATATATAACTCATCCATTAAAAAGAATGAAATCTTGCCATTTGCAATGACATGGATAGAGCTAGAGAGTATATATAATTCTAAATGAAATAAGCCAGCCAGAGAAAGACAAATACCTTATGATTTATTCATGTGGAATTTAAGAAACAAACAAACAAAGACCAAGGGGAAAAAAGAGAGAGGTAAACCAAGAAACAGACTCTTAACTATAGAGAACAGATGGTTACCAGAAGGGAGGTGGGTGGGGGGATGGGTAAAATAACTGATAGGGATTAGGAGTGCGCTTGTTGTGATGAGCACTGGGTGATGTATAGAATTGTCGAATCACTATACTGTGCACCAAAAACTAATATAACACAGTATGTTAACTATACTGGAATTTGAAATAGATTTAAGTTTAAAAAAAAGAGAGAAGTGGAGTATATTTTCACATACCTTGTATCTGGGCCCTTGCATGCTTCTACTTTTTCCTTTAGACCCCTGCTTCCACCATGAGCACAAACTCAGGCTAGCCTGCTGGAGGGGGAAAGACCACCTGGAGGAGAGCTGATGGGTTCCAGCCAATAGCCTTCCAAACTCCAGAACCAGAGTGACCTAGCCATCACACAACTGCATGTAAACAGATGAAGGAGCCCAGGTGAGACCAGCATAAAGCGCTGTTTGCAGGCATTTAAACTAAAAAAAATAGCTGTTTTAAACCATCACGTTCTGGGGAGCTTATGCCATTATGGGAAGATACACATATTTCTACTTGTTCTTCCTGTGCATGGGAACAAACCTGGACTAGTTTACTTCAGGTTGAGAGACAATGTGGAACAGATCCGAGCTAGCCTAACTGGCACAGCTGAGGTCCCAGACATATGAGGAAATCCATCCACCAGCAATAAATCCTACCTGTGGCTGCATACCCACTAACAGCAGATCCGCAAGTCCAGCTGAGACAAGAAAACAAATCAGTTGACTCTCAGAGTCTTCGCTAAATGTTTTTTGTTTTAAGATCTGGGGTGGGGGGGGGGCGCCTGGGTGACTCAGTTGGTTAAGCAACTGCCTTCCGCTGGGGTCATGATCCCTGAGACCCCGGATCAGCCCCACATCGGGCTCCCTGCTCGGTGGGAAGCCTGCTTCTCCCTCTCACTCCCTTTGCTTGTGTTCCTTCTCTGGCTGTGTTTCTCTCTGTCAAATAAATAAATAAAATCTTTAAAAAAAAAGAGAGATCTGGGGTGGGAATAGATTTTTGTACATAGTCTAGAATTGCTAACCTCTCAATTTTTATGGGGGTGGTTTCCTTTCTTATTTAAGTCTCAGTTATTTGGGATCTCCACTACAACCAAACCCATTATTAAGTGATATAGTTGTCCATCTTTCCAGCATGAGCCAAAGTCTTAAATTATGATTAGTCTAAATTAATCACTGGGTTATATTTGTCTTGCCTGTGAGAGATTTGACAGTAGTCATATGATCCAGTTTCTGAAAAAAGGAATGTAGGAGGCCCCTGGGAAAGGTTTCCTCCTCTTAGAAAGAGATGCATGGGAAGAGATGGCCACATTATCCTTCAGACTTGACTATCTACTCATGATTCCTGGGACATGGTAGCCATCTTACAACCTTGAGGGGAGCTGACTTCTAAGCAAAAGCTGGTATTCTGAGGATAGTATAATGGAAAGCCTTTGGGTCTTTGGTAATGTGATTGAGCCACTTTTGAATAATATTTATTTTAGAGAAAAAGAGAGAACATGAGCAGGGGAGGGGCACAGGGAGAGGGAGAGAGAGAATCTCGAGCAGACTCCCTGCTGAGCAGACAGCCTGCCACAGGGTTCAATCTCATGACCCTTAGATCATGACCTGAGCCAAAACCAAAAGTCAGACACCCAGCCAACTGAGCCACCCCAGGATCCCATAATTGAGCCACTTGATATCTTCTCTTAACTCTGGATTACTTGTTATATAAGATAATACATATCTCTGAGGCTTGAGCAGGTTGAAATGAGTTTTCCATTAATCCCAGTTGAAAGCATCCTAAGTGATACAAACATTTTCTGCTTATTTAATATTCTACCAGCTGGAGAATATCTTTAAATTACTGAACAAAATGTGCAGTCATTGCCCTTTAGGACTTCAAAATCTAGACATCATGATTATAAAACAGATTGAGTGTCATAAATTGCTCATCAGTTACTCAATTAGGAGAAGCTATTCCTTCAATTTCAAAAGGGAGTTCTGGGTCACTGTTGGATTTGTTAACTATGACTTTAAAAAAGATTTCTCCCAGAGGAATGTGATGCTTATGTAAAATAATCCCTTTTGATCATACATAATATTAAATACTACTTATATGCTTACACTTCTTATTTTCATTCTTTGTTTAATTCATAGTAATCTTGTCTCAGTAGGTCTACATTTGAAAAGTAATATAGTGATGGTGTAGTATGATTTATTAAGCAGCCATAGACATACCAAAGCACAAACAGCTCTGAGCTTAAAGCATTAGTCTAGAAATAAATGCCTTAATTTAGATTAGGGACTGAATCAGGATTACTCACCTTCCTCATCTAGTTTTATGTACTTACGTGATTTTGGGATGGACTTGGTAACCTTGGCCAAGTAGTTCTTGGGGACTGACAGAAGAGGGAGGACTTTTGATTTCACCTAGAGGGATTTGTGAGCATCAGGAGATGGGGCAAGTTGTGGCAAAACTTACTTCAAACTTTAAACTTCCTCCACAGGTTCACTATTTCAACTCAAGAGGTTTTTCTGTGGCAGTTAAACACTCTGCTCATGAGACATTTGAGTTATCTGTGGTTTTCAAAAGTTGTTTCTCAAAGATATACTTTTTCTTCCAGATTTTTTTTAATAGCCGTTCACATGCTGTGTCCATTGTGTACATCACAACAGGAATTGTTGCTTCAATTCCTCACAGTTTGAAGTATTTTTATGTTGTTAGTTCCCTGCTGTGATTTGTTTCTAATTCTCAGGAATATCCATTTTCAGGGCCATCTTTTGAAGCTCTTGTTGCATTTCAGTAAAAATGGAGTGAGACATGGGGGCAAGTGAGGACTCAGACCTATGCACGTCACCCAGAAACAGCTCTGTCGACCAGTGGAGGCAGTTTTCATCCAGGACAGATTCATAGAATCAAGTAATGTCAGCATGACAGATGAAATGACTTCAGGATAAAGATGGATTCCTGGGGGGAAGAGGGTGAAAACAGTAAGTGGCGCTGCTATTAAATATGGAGGTTGGCTCTAACACTCCGATTTTGTCTGCCTGTCAGATGGTCACATGTCAGGTCTGGTACCGGATGGATCCTGAAGAGAGGGTAGGATTATTAGAGGGGTGGTAGGGTTAATTTTGTAGTCACATACTTGTTTTCAGCATGTGCAAAGTTCAGTTTGTGTGTGCACAAATGAAATGGCTTTATAGAGTATATCATATCTATCTTTAACTCATCTTCATAAAACAGACAGAAGTCTTCAAAAATGTTTCTGTTAAAAAATCTCAGAACAAAGCAAGAAACAATACACAAGCCCAACCAAATGAAAGGAAATGGCAGAGATAAATCTTTTATTCATAGCACAAGCTTTCTTGGGCCATTTTAAGAGGTTAAATAATTACATCTCATCATATCTGACTACCATTTACTTAAAATTTTTTTTAGCCATCTTGCCAAGAAAAGGTGATGTTTGAAAATACTGAATGAGAAAATGACTCTTTTCAAGTGAGAATTTTGAAAATGTACAAAGAAATGCTGTCATTGTTATATTATCTTTGTAACTAAAAATGGTATGACTGTGTCTCTTCCTTAAAAATCTTATAATTGCCCACTTAAAAACTTGAAAACAGAACCTTCTAAGTGAAGATTAAATGTTTTCCAAATGAAGAGTTTTTAAATGAGTTTTGTACCTTCTTGTTAAAAACATAAAAATTGGAGGGTGCCTAGGTGGCTCAGTGGGTTAAAGGCTCTGCCTTGGGCTCAGGTCATGATCCCAGGGTCTGGGATAGAGGCCCATCTTGGGCTCTCTGCTCAGCAGGGAGCCTGCTTCCTCCTCTCTCTCTGCCTGCCTCTCTGCCTACTTGTGATCTCTCTCTCTGTGTCAAATAAATAAATAAAAATATTTATAAAAAACATAAAAATTGGAAAAAAAACATAAAAATTGGAACTGAGAAACAATCAGAGGAAAGATTATTAAAACTGAGGTTTGGGGCTTGCTCAGTGCATGGAACATGGAACTCTTGATCTTGGGGTTGTGAATTCAAGCCCCATTTTGGGCATAGAACTTATTTTAAAACAAACACACACACATATACAGACACACACACCAAAAAATTGAGTTTCTTTGAACCTGATCCCCATACAAAGTGTGGACAAGATAGAGGGTTATAGTAGTCTTACTGTTTCTACTTGTTTATTACTCTAAAGTCGAGCACATAAACACTGCACAAGAGAACTGAGTTCAGAGCAGTTAAATTTAAAAGTTTGACACGTGTTAGAAAAATAATTACATTTATTCTAAAATGACATAACCCTTTAACTAAAAATGGAAGTCACTTGGCTCTGCCCTCTTGCTCATACCTTGAAGGATGATGACACATAATCAGAACTGAGATTGTTCTCCTGACCCAGGAGATTGCTGCCCTTCCCTAATTCTTTATGTCTTTATGTCTTTTACATACATTAAGGACAGTTAGTATTAAAATAGAAAGTGCTCTCTTTTTTTCACATCTTCCCTTTATTAATGGTCTCATTTAGGCAACCTTGTGATTCTGAAAACTTGGGAATTAGCCAAGTCTAATTTTTATTTCTGTCTGTGTTGACTACACCCCAGGGGAAGTTATCTTCATTGGAATAGCCTAAGGAAGAGCCACTTTTTAAAATCACAGAATTTTGTTTTTAGATTTTTCAATTAGCAACTGTAATGGTTAATTTTATGTCAGCTTGAATGTGCTGTGGAATTCCCAGAAATCTGGTTAAACATTATTTCTGTGTGTCTATGAGGGTGTTTCTGAATGAGATTCACATTTGAATCAGTAGACTTGGTAAAGCAGATTGCCCTCTCCAATGTGGACAGGTCTCATCCAATCTGTAGAAGTCCTGAACAGAATAAAATGTTGAATAGGAAAGAATTCCTTCTTTTTCCCTGTCTTTAAGCTGGGACATCCATTTTCTTCTGCTTTGGGACTTGGACTGGAACTTATACCATAAGCTCTTTTTGGTATCCAGTTTGTCAATTGTAGATCTTTGATTTCTAAGTCTCCATAATCACATGAGTCGATTCCTTATAATAAATCCATTTTATCTATCTCTCTCTACCTAACTACCTATCTACCTACCTCTTATTGGTCCTCTTTCATTGACGAACACAGACTAACATAGCAATTTTCAAAGTAGAAACATCTATTAAGTATTATCTATAACAGAAGCAACAGGATACTTGGAGGTAAGAAAGATACATACTAGGGGTGATAAACTATTGAAAATAAACTGAGGACTTTCTTTAGCTGGGATAGCCAGGAGAAAAAAGAAATCTGACTTCCTGGTGTCGGGGACAGTGCCTGATCCGCCCTTCCCTCCATGCCCAAGCCACCAGAAATTCTGGTGGAGGTACCTGTGAATGTGAATGAAAGCCCAGAGGGGCTTTCCCTGCCTAGAATCCAAAAAGCCACTTACCCTGTGGGTCAGGGCAATATGTCCTTGGTGTGCTTATTCAAGACATAGTTCCATTTAATCGTCCTCCCGGTAATCATATCTCTGTATCTCTTACCTGTATTTCTTGATCCTTGTGCCTCAATGGTCTCAACTTCTGTGAGTTTAAGCAATCACTCTGTAACTTGCAGTAACAATACTAATTCTGTCTCTAGGGTGGGTGCAAAAGCAGTTAAAGATTTAACTGCACCACCCAACTTCCTCACTTGGGAATAAGAAAAGACTGGGACCCTTGACAGTCAATTATAGAGAGAGGAAGACTGAGAGAGAAAGAAGGAAGAGCAGAGCGAAGAGACAAAGCCATGAGACTGAGAGTCTGAGTGAGGAGACACAGACACAGAGAGAAAGACAGAGAGCCTGCATAGAGAGAGGCAAAGGAAGAGAGAGCGAAGCGAAAGACAGAGAGCAAGAGATAGACAGAAAGACTGAGACAGAGAGAGAAACAGAAACAGAGAAGCAGAGAGCAAGAGAGACAGAACCAACTGTTTGCCTAAAGCTAGATTGATGTAACTAAAAGGCTTTAAATAAAGAACCCTGAAGACACAGTTTTCAGGAGAGGAGATCCCCACACCACTCTTCGAGTCCGGTCTCCTCCTTTTATCGCCGACTCCGTCACCACCTTCGGGGAACCCTGACCCTTACCGTTGCAGGGCCCGGCTCCCGGCATCCTGGTTTTCTCATCTGTTTTCCAGAATGACCTTTGATATCTCAGTGAACCTGCCTTCATTCATTCAACAACTACTTATAGCATACCTACTATGTTTCAGGCAATGTTCTATGCACTGGTATAAATCTGGGTCAGAATTCTTCAGCAGCACATGTGAAATATCTTTTGACATCAATCCTAGGCTGAGGATGAGCAGGGGCTATACAGAACAACAAAGGGGGTTGGATGGATATTGGCTACAACCAACATCCTAGAAGCCACCCACCCTGGCTTCTCTCTACATAGCATTTACTAATCTTTACCTTTCTGCCAAGATTCTATAATTATGCTATTTAAGGTTATTAAAAATTCAGTTTATCCATTCTCAGCTGGTCCTGAATGTTCTAGCTAATCTTTCTTTATTCATCTATCTGAAAACAGCTTCTCTCATTAAGAGAGAGCACAAAGCCATCCAAAGTTTGATTAGGGAAGCATTAAAAATGAGATCTTTGTTTCTTCTCCCAAGTGTTTATATCACCAATGGTTTCTTCCTTTTTTAAAGTTTTTATTTATTTATTTGACAGAGAGAGAGAGAGAGAGAGAGAGAGAGAGAGAGAGAGCGCACTAGCAGGGGGAGCAGCAGGCAGAAGGAGAAGCAGGCTCACTGAGCAGGGAGCCTGATGTGGGACTTGATCCCAGGACCCTGGGACCATGACCTAAGCTGAAGGGAGACACTTAATGACTGAAACACCCAGGTGCCCCTGGTTTCTTCGTTAATACCACCCTTATTCCTATTAAATCACCACAACTGTTCAGGAAGTTTTTTCGTATGGCTTCCTTCCTTCCTGACTTCTCACCTACCTATTCAAATTTAGTGATGCAAGGTCCTCAGAGTGGCGATCAGGTGCTCTACCTAACTTTTATCTAGGTTCTACTACTCTCACTTTGGATCTGGCAGTTCAAATCTTCCACAGCCTCCTGAATTCATCCAGTTAGGTTCACTTTCCAGCCCTAAGTCACAACAGACTGACAGATCCTCTCAGGCTAAGGTTTTTTTATCTTGGCCCATCTTTGGAGCTTTTGCTGGGAACTCTTTCAGGCGATTCTTTTTCCTTCAGAGAACTGATCTCGAAAAATATATATTCATTATGTGCTCACTTTGGCAGTCATGAGTATGTGGACCTCAAATCCCCTGTTGCAGAGAAAAATTGAGCTGCCTTCTCCCTGGATTGACCTCAAGGCCCACTCCATGCTTTTAGGTTGCTCCCAGCCAGTGACTAACCATGGCATACTAAAGCCAGTCCATTCTTACAAGATGGGAAAATCCCTTAACAGGGGACTTTGCTTGAGGATTTCCCATTGGCTTGGGAAAAACTTCTGAGAACTGAATTGAAGTTTGAGACTCTTTCTAGCTAATCTTTTCTTCTCCTTCACAGAGATTAGACCTGCTTGAGTCTAAGGATGCTCCCCACCTTCTGCAACAACCTTCCCTTCTACCCTTCACAGACATTTCTTCTGAATAAGCTTCTTGCATATCTAATCCTGACTCAACATCTGCTTTCTGAAAAGCCTAACACACTCAAAACATACCTATTTGTTTGTTTATTCTGATCTGTAAAGGATTTGAGGCATTAATGTGTTCAATCATCATTAATAGGAATATGCACAATTAGATTCTCCTATATGCAATAATGCTGCTACATTATCCTTGGGCACATTTCATCCCTTATGGCCATTGTCCAAAATCATTTTCACTTCTAAAAAATCTCTGAATCCTTCTCTTTCCTTCACTTTGACTACATTGAGAAAATCAGGCTATTTAGCTTGAACATCAGCCTCCTCTTCGCTTCAAGACTTCTCTAGAATTACGCCCATTATTCTTGTCTACATTCCAGGTAGGGTAAGACTTTCTGCTTTTCAAAGGTGATCTCTTACATTCTTGATCTTGCCCTCTTTAATCTACTTTAGAGTAAAGCAATGGTCAGGTCCTCCATCCTAAGAAAATCGTCTTGGTCCTGCTTCATCCAAAGTACTTGCTATCTTCCTTACACTGTCAGATGGTCTAAGTGCAGACTATATTCACTGTTTTCCCTTTCTCACCTCATATTACTCCCCTATAAATTGGTTCCTATCCACACTGATCTCTTGAGATCATTCTCCTAAAAATGGCACTCACTTCCTAATTGTCAAATTTATGGACTCATCTCATCCTTTATTTTATTCAATCTCAGAATATGATTCCATTTACTACTGCTTCTTTTTTGAAATGTCCTTTTTTAAAGATTTTTTTAAAGATTTTTTATTTATTTGACAGCAGGAAACACAGCTAGAGAGGGAACACAAGCAGGGGGAGTGAGAGAGGGAGAAGCAGGCTTCCTGCCAAGCAGGGAGCCCTATGTGGGGCTCGATCCCAGGTCTCCGGGTTCATGACCTGAGCCGAAGGCAGTCACCCAACCAACTGAGCCACCCAGGTGCCCCTTGAAATGTCTTTTATCTAGGTTTTGATGATGGATCAAAAAGCTATCTTTGATATTCTTACTTTCTGCAGGGTTTTCCCCTTACTTTACCACTGACATTTTAGTTATAGGCATTCCCTAAAACTGGCCCATCTCTATTTTGGATTTACACTGTGCTAAATGAGTTCATTTATTTGTGAAGCCTCAGTCTTTGACAATTCCCCAGTCTATTCCTTTATGATTGTTTCTTTTCTGAATTCTATGTCTCTATTTTCTTTAAGAAAAAAAATGCTTTACTGAGTAAAAATAGACAACAAATTCCAGAGTTCATGGTTTTCAGGCCACTTCATCACCCCACTAGCAATAGGAACACAGACCACTCAGTCACCACAGATTCTCCTACCTCAGAGAAGGAGTGCCTCAGTTAACATCTGGTCTGAATGCTAAGAAAAAGGGCAGAAGGAAAGAGTGTCTGGAAATTCCATCCTTTCACTCTTTCCTTCCTTCCTAACCTGTTCTAGTAGAATCTGATTAGCCCAGGAGGCAGAACTCCTGGATGGGAGCAAAGATAGTGGGAAAATTTCTACATGGATATTTCCTTTGAAAATTGAGCTCAGAGAGGCTAAACCTAAACTTGTCTTCATTTGCAACTTCACCTCTGCTTCTGCCTGAAGTACCACTATCTTCTTAGTTACCCAGACCCAAACCTCTGTTCCTTTAACTCTACACCAAATTTCTCAATCCTAGTGAGTCTGCTCCCAAGAGACATTAAGACCCAGTCTGTTTTTGTACCCAAAACTCTCATTTCTCATCTTTTATCCACCTCCTATCTCATAATTCTAAAGCACTCTTTACACTGCTGCCAGAATTATCATAAACACAGTTCAGGTGACCCTACTGCTCACCTCAGAAATTTGCATTGGGGTTCTCACTAGCCAAAACTGGAACAATTTATGTGTCAAAATAAACAATGATGTGAATGACTTATAATTCATTGAATAAGAGTTCATGTTTATTCTAATACAAATAGATAGATAAATGTACAAGGAAGAAAAAGCTCTTCCATACAGTAATAAATGTAAAAGGAGTAATAAAATTAAAAACTCACCATTTATCAACTTTCATAGCAATAACCATTTCAGGTAAGAAATTGCTGGTGAAAGTTTGATGAGAAAGAGGCTATTACATTGTCTCCAGATATTTATCAACAAAGGGAAAATATGGGAAATTGATAGTGGAAAAACCCAGTAGATGCTGCCTTACTAAGTGTTCAAGGTTAACATTATCCACAATTAAATAAGTAGACATCATATATCTCCTGATATAATGCACTGAGAAAGGGCCAAACATCACTCTGTGATAGTCATGCCCCCCAAAAATATAGTGTGAATCTAATCATGAAGAAATATCAGGACATACAAATTGATGTTCTTCAAAATAAATGGCATGGACTCTTCCAAAGGGTCAAGGTCATTAGACTGGAGATTCCAGACTAAGGAGACTAAAGAGAGAATAAACAAACAAACAATTTGTGCTCCTAGGGTGAATCTTACATCAGATTTATTTTTCTTTTCCTATAAAGGATATTTATAAGACAACTGGTAAGATTTGAATGAGCTCCATAAATCAAAGTTAATTTCCTGGCTTAACTGTACCAAAGTTAATTTCCTGATTTGGATGACTGTTCTGTTGTTACATGGAGAATGCCCTTGTTTTAGGAAATAGACACTGAAGTATTTATTGATAAAGGAGCATCATGTCTAAAACTTATTCCCAAGTGGTACAAAAACCAGAATTATATCTATTCATTTATCTTTATCTATTTGTACAAAAAATGATAAAGCACATGTAAAATGTTAACTTTCAAAGAATCTGGGTGAAGAATACAGGGAAAATTGTTTTTGTAGTATTTTTACAACTTTTGTGTAAATCTTAAATCACTTCAAATGAAAACTTAAAACCTTAAGGAGCAGGATAAATTACAAAATGCTTTGTGTATCATTAGGAAGGCTCCATGACCTGGTGCAAATTTTAACAAAGGCAAATTAAGCAATCTCTGCCATACTACTTCTCTCTACTCTTAAGTAACTACTTCCTTGGAAGAGGTTTCCCTGACTGATAGCTTAGTAGAGAATCAGTCCTAATGTATTTCCAATAGGCGTAATTGTCATGATGATGATAAAACAAACCACCTTGTAGCTATACCTTAAAGACATGCTTATTGTAGTATGAAATGTGTTTTGCCTTTTCTCTTGACAAATTATTAATAACTATAATATACATAAGAAATCACAGCCTAATGGCTAACTGGTCCTAGTGCTCAATATAATATTTGGGAAAGAAATTACATATCCCATTTACAACTGCTGAAGGAGTTGAATTCCCAGCTCTGAGCACTAACACAAGGAAGGGAGAATGGGCCATATGCCAAAAATTAGGCTGTTTCAAAAATTAACTGGATTTTGGAATATGATTATATATTTATATTTGGATATGGATGTGATTCATTTTTAGAATTCATACAAAAAGAGAAAATAATGAATACCATGGGCCAACCCAGTAATATTTGGGAAACTGCTGAAATTAACCATCTTTCTCCTGATTAAATCTTCTGGGCAACTTACCTCCAGCTGAGAGCAGAAGACTCTCTTCCAGGTTATTGTAAGTTTACCTACCATTAACAAACGTATTTTGAAACAAAAGAGGTTAGCATATGAATTTCTAATCTAAAGCTTTCTCTGTATTGATGGTTATTAGAGAAGATACTGTCAGGAAATATTTTTTAAAAATTTAAGAAGAAACCACCATTAAGGTCTAATAGGACGGTGGTATTTTTCTCCAACAGATGTTATTTTGATTTTCCTTAGTCACAAGAGCACCAAGGGATATAATACTCTTGGTAAGTATTGTAGCTGAGCTCAGGCTAAGAATAAGTCTCATCATGGTGCTGTTGGAAGAGACAAGTATCCTGCAGGTGACACACTTCAGCTTTGAGGAGAGCTTGAGACAGTGAAGTGGAGCTGTCTGATTAGTGGTGAGTAGGAGGTGCTCGTGTCAGCTATATTCGAGAGGCTGCATCTGTGGATTTTGCATTTATCATGCTTCCATAATTGAAGCTTTTTACAATTGAATTGAAGCTAAGAAGACTGGCAGTCCCCAAAAGATTAAAAAAACACAAATATATATACCTTTTGTGAATCTAAAAAGTAAAAAAACACCTCATCAGTGAACCTGTTTTTTTGTGTGTTTTTTTGTTTTTGTCTTATTTTGTTTTATTTTATTATTTTTTTCAAGATAGTGAAAGGATATGGAGTCAAGATGCAAAATATTGGCCCTCCAAGCTCTGTAATTTGGGCAAGTCATTTCACCTTTTAGAGCAGAGATCAACAAATGTTCCCATAAAGAGCCAGTTGGAAAATGTTTTCAGTAGGATACACTTTCTGAAGCAACTACTCAACTGTGCTGTTGTGGTGCCACAGTGGCCACAGGACAATATTTAATAATATTTAATAAATAAGCATGGTTGTCTTCCAATAAAACTTTGGTAAGGAACACTGAAATTTGGATTTCATATAATTTTTGCATGTCATATAATATTTCACATAAAATATTCTTCCTGCATCCACTTTTTTAGAGGTTGAATGGGCTTTATTAAGCAGGTAGCATCCCATTTAGCAGATAGAGGGGAGCTCCCATGAACTTTCAAATTCTCAAGTAGAGTCACCTATTAGAGGAGGAGGAGGAGAACTAATGCTAAGTACTAATTATATGCCAGGTTAAGTTTTTTAAAGTCCTGGTCCATTTAACCCTCAAAATAACCCTGTGAAATATATACTGTTTTTCAGGTGACAAAACTGAAGTACGGAAGAGTTAAATAATTTTTTCAAGGTCTTAATCTGGGAAATGGGAGAACTAGGATTCAAACTAGGTTTACACCTACTGAAGTTTCCCCGTTTAACCTGGATCCTTTGCTCCAAGGCCCATATCACTGAATTGGACTCAGGTCTGTAAAGGCACAGAACCAGCCCAACTACCATCAATGGGCAGATCATAGTGTGTGCTTGATGGTATGTCCATATACATGAAGAGAGTGTGCCAGTATGCTACCAACTTTGGTGTTCAATCAACACATTATATGGACTTCTCTAGAGTGTAGGTCTATATATAGATACATCAGTTGCCTTTTATAAAAACTTGGTTAAAAAAAAAAAGAGGCAATCTTCACCATCTAATAGGCTGGGTGTGAGTCACAATGTCTCTGGCTCTTAGTCTGAACAGTTATGGAATGACTATGTAATAAAAATGCTTTCTGCAAACAAACATATATGTATTATATACACATGTATATACACATGTATGCATATATACACACATGCAAAATACACACAACACACATACATATACATGTATGTATGTATTTATGTGTATATATATGTATGCACACACATATACATCATAAGCCTTGACTTTAAGAAATCTAGTTAAGTGGTAAAACCAATATACAAATATCTATAATATAAAAGAGTATACCAAAAGTGCTATATGAATTCACAAGAATAAAAGGAAATTAACTCGTGTTTATTTATCAACAATTCTATGCCAGATGTTTTTACATAAACAATTATTTCATTTAATCATTACAGCAACCGTATTAGGTAGGCATTTTCCCCATTAGATATATGACAAAACTGGGACTGAAGACAATTAAGTTTAATGGAACAGAAGCTCAAGTCCTTGTTGATCTACATTCAAATACCATGTTATATTTAACCAACTGAGCCACCTAGGCATCCCACACATATACATAGGTGTATATACATACACACACACACACACATACACATACACACATATATTTCCATTCTATTATATATTTATTCTATATTCTATTATTTATATATATACACACATATATTTATATATATACACACACACATATATATATTCTAACAAATTAAGAAGAAATAATAATGGATATCAACTTTTATTGTGGTGGTCCAGTAATTAACAAAGTACAAGTCTTCCTAGTAAAACTAGATTAGGGAATCCTTTGGATCTGAAGCTAAAAATGAGCTTTCCCCTAGATTGAAGATGACTAACTACTTGGGAAGAATAGGTCTGATTAACTCAGATGCAGGCAAAAAACTGAAACTAAAAAGTATAGGTATAGGACCCTCAACTCTATGGTCAAATAATCTTCAACAAAGTAGGAAAAAATATCTGGTGGAAAAAACAGTCTCTTCAATAAATGGTGCTGGGAAAATTGGACAGCTATGTATGAAAGAGTGAAATTCAGCGATTCTCTTACACCATACACAAAGATAAACTCAAAATGAATGAAAGACCTCAGCATGAGATAGGAATACAACAAAATCCTAGAGAACATAGGCAGTAACCTCTTTGACATCAGCCACAGCAACTTCTTTCAAGACACCTCTCCAAAAGCAAAGGAAACAAAACTGAAAATGAACTTTTGGGACTTCATTAAGATAAAAATGCACAGCAAACAGTTAACAAAACAAAGAGGCAGCCCACAGAATGGGAGAAGATATTCGCAAATGACACTACAGACAAAGGACTAATATCAAAGATCTATAAAGAACGCCTCAAATTCAAGGTGCCTGGGTGGCTCAGTTGGTTAAGCGACTGCCTTCAGCTCAGGTCATGATCCCAGAGACCCGGGATTGAGCCCCACATTGGGCTCCCTGCTTGGTGGGAAGCCTGCTTCTCCTTCTCTCACTCCCCTTGCTTGTGTTCCCTCTCTGGCTGTATTTCTTTCTGTCAAATAAATAAATAAAATCTTAAAAAAAAAAAAAAGAACGCCTCAAATTCAACACCCAATAAAACCAGATAATCATGTCAAAAAATGGGCAGAAGACACTTCTCCAAAGAAGATATACAAATGGCTAGCAGACACATGAAAAAATATTCATCATCGTTAGCCATCAGGGAAATTCAAATCAAAACCACTTTGAGATACCGCCTTATACCAGTTAGAATGGCAAAGATTAACAAGACAGGAAACAATAAATGTTGGAGAGGATGTGGAGAAAGGGGAACCCTCCTACACTGTTGGTGGGAATGCAAGTTGGTGCAGCCATTTTGGAAAACAGCATGGAGCTGCCTCAAAAAATTAAAAATAGAGCTACCCTATGACACTGCAATTGCACTACAGGGTATTTATCCCAAAGACACAGATAAAAAGAAGTGTCATATGTACCCCAATATTCATAGCAGCAATGGTCACGATCACCAATCTGTGGAAAGAGCCTATATGCCCTTCAACAGACGAATGGATAAAGAAGATGTGGTTCATATATACAATGGAATATTATTCAGCCATCAGAAAGGATGAATATCCAACTTTTGTATCAACATGGATGGGACTGGAACAGATTATGCTGAGTCAAATTAGTCAAACATAGAAAGTCAATTATCATATGGTTTCACTTACTTGTGGAACATAAGGAATAACATGGAGGACATTAGGAGAAGGATGGAAAAGTGAATTGAGGGAAATCGGAGGGGGAGAAGAACCATGAGAAACTGTGACTCTGAGAAACAGACTGAAGGTTTTAGAGGGGAGAGGGTGGGAAGATGGGTGAGCCTGGTGGTGGGTATTAAGAAGGGCACATATTGCATGGAGCAATTGGTGGTGTGCATAAACAATGAATTTTGGAACACTGAAAAAAATAAAAATAAAATAAAATAAAATAAAAATAATACGTGTAGGTCTAGCTAGGTGCATTGGTTTGTTTGTGACAAGGTTCAGGACATATTACCATGAAATATGGCACCTTGGCATGTTGAATATTTTTTAAGCTGAAGGAATTTGAGAAACACATACAGGAAGGAGTTTCTAACCTTCCCCCAAAGTGGGTCATAAGAACTTTGTGTAAAAGGTGCCCTCTTATACCCAGAGAAAAGGGGCATCTTTATCTTTGAAGACACAGAGGGACACAGAGAAAAATCTAAACAAACAGGGCTTGCTGTTTCTCCCAGTTTATGACACTCAGTTCAAACACTTGTCCTATCACATCTTTCTAGAACTTTCCACTTTTCATCACACCCAGCACAAAAATACTGAGATTTAACCACTTCCTTTGGTCTTCATTTTCTTTTATTACCTTTATTCCCAGTCAGACACTTAACCAGCTGAGCCACCAAGGCATCCCAGGTCTTCATTTTCTTATGAAGACTCCTGTGTCAAATAAAACTTACATTAAATTTGTATATATTTTTTTGTGAATGTGTCTTTGTTACAGGAGTCCCACCCAAGAACTTAGGCAGAGGAAAAAGGCATTTTCCTCCCCTACAACTGTGTCATGGAGATTGTATATGTAAGGTGAGCCTGGCTTCTTAAGTGCAGCTGAGAGAGAAGGAGAGGGAGAGAGGCAAGAATGAAGGAGAGGACTTGGGGAGGAGAAGAGGAAAGAAGAGGCAGAAGAGGGGAGTGGTAGGGAAAAGAGAGTGGATGGGGAGGGAAGGAATAAAAAGGGGAGAGAAAGAACCAAAGTGCAAAGTGTTTGGGGAGCAAATGATCCTTCCTACTGATAAGATGGCTCAAAGAAGCCAAGTGCCTTACAGTCTCACCCATGACACCCACTCAATGACAAGAAACAGTTAAAGAATAGAGAAAACTGGAAGTGTTTATTCTTACACTCTCCCACCTCTGGAGACAAATAGAGACCTATTGTAAAGCAACATAAGAAGGGGAAGTTTAGGGGCACCTGGGTGGCTCAGTTGGTTAAGCGACTGCCTTTGGCTCAGGTCATGATCCCGGAGACCTGGGATCGAGTCCCACATTGTGCTCCCTGCTTGGCGGGAAGCCTGCTTCTCCCTCTCTCACTCCCCTTGCTTGTGTTCCCTATCTGGCTGTGTTTCTCTCTGTCAAATAAATAAAATCTTTAAAAAAAAAAAAAAAGAAGGGTAAATTTAGTGAAATATTCCTTCTAGAAGTTAATGACAAATATTGAACAGGTCGAGTCATCTTTTTTTTCAGGGACTTTGAAATTGTGAAACTGAGACTCTGTTGCAGGTAGTGGTGGTCCCTGAACTTGGGAGGTCAGGCAGAATTGATCCTAATATGGTACAGGTTTAAGCTATGAATAAGCAAAGGAAACCAGGTGGGAGGGGGGGAGCACTGTGGCTGATGGCATGAAGATAAGCAGAGAAACCGGGAGGGAGAGAAAAATAGGAGAGCGGCTCCATTTGAGAGTTATCTTGGCTCACTTCTAAGGGTCTTAGCTCATGGATTCTTTTCCAGATTCCTATATACACATTCCTTTCAGAATTAGGTCTTTACCTTTTACTATTTAAAGAGGAAATGATTTGATATGCTAAAAAGAAATTTGGTTTCACCCATGATGGGATTTGGGATACCATAGAAAGAAAGAAGTCAACAATTTGTTAGTGATTTGAACACAGATTAACTACAGAATAATGGAATCAGAAACAACAAAAAAGACAATTCTTTGTGAGAAGGCAGTTCAGGAATTCAGTTTAATTTAACCATTATGAGCTTGAAGTGCCAGTGGAATGTCTATCCATCTTTGGCATTTGGTCTCTAGAGAGAAATGAAATAGGATGCTTTGGTATTTACTAAGGTGGTAATTGACTGTGGGGCAAAGACAGCAAACTAGCAGCTTGCCCCAGTAATCCTAATTCAAAGTGTTTTGTTTTGTTTTGTTTTTGCAAAAAATTTAAATTTAAATTTAAAAAGTGTTTTTGAATTTTGAATTTTTAATACTTTTTGTAGGGCATGACCTCTCTGGTAGGTCCCAGGTTCCTATTATCTTATACCTGGTTCTATTAAAACACTGGCTTCTGAAAACAAAGGAGGAAGTATAATCAAGTGTATTGGTTAAGAGAGTGAGCTCTGGCCTTCGATTATGTGTCCTGGAATCCCTACTTAGTCATCAGAAACAGTATGACCTCCATCAGATTATTTAACTTTGTTTTCCAAGTAGGCTCCATGCCCAATGTGGGGCTTAAACTCATGACTCTGTGTCTACTGACTGAGCCAGCCAGGTGCCCCATTATTTAACTTCTAAGTGAACTTACTAGGAACACTACCTGGCTCATGGTAAGTGCTCAATAAGATATTAGGTATTCTCACTTTTAGAGTTTGTTCCTCAAATCAAGGAAAAGAATCTTAGATTTTTTTTCTTATTTGCCATATTCCCTATGTACCTTTTATCCCCATGGCTTATTCATTCCATAACTGGAAGCCTGTATCTCCCACTCTCTTTCACCCATTTGGCCCATCCCTCACTCCTCCCCTCTGGCAACCATAAGTTTGTTCTCTGTATTTATGGATCTATTTCTGCTTTTTATTTATTTTTTAGATTCTAGATATAAGTGAAATCATGTGGTATTTATCTTTCTTTATCTGACCTATTTCACTTAGCATTATATCCTCTAGGTCTATTCATGTTGTTGCAAATGGCAAGATCTCATTTTTTTCACATTTATTTTATGTTCATTATGATAAGGGTACTCTTTAATCCCCATCCCCTATTTTTCCCATCCCCTGACCTACCACCTCTAGTAACCATCAGTTTGTTTTCTATAGTTAAAAGTCTGTTTTTTGGTCTCTCTCTTTCTCTCTCTCCTTTTCCATTGCTAATTTCTTTTACTCTCTTTCATGGTATGTTGGTCTTCTTTAGTGATATACTTGGATCCCTTTCTCTTTATTCTTTGCATATTTATTATGTATCTGTAGTTACCATTGGGTTTGTATATAACATATTCTGCATATAGTAGTACCCATTAAGTTGATTACTTAAGTTTAAGCCATTCTTTACTCCTCTCTCTCTCATGTTTTAGGTATATTCTTTCATTTTACGAATCCCTTGACTGATTTTTACAGAAATATTTTCATTGCTTTTATATATTTTTTTCCTTTTCATACTCTCACTTTTGGTCTTCCTTCCCACTCAAAGAATCCCCTTTAATATTTCTTGGAGAACTGGTTTAGTGGTCATGAACTCCTTCAGGTTTTGTTTGTCTGAAAAAGTCCTTATCTCTCCTTCTATTCTGAATGATAACCTTGCTGGAAAGAGTATTCTTGGCTGCAGATTTTTCCCTTTCAGCACTTTGAATATGTCATGCCACTCTCTTCTGGCCTGCAAAATTTCTGCTGAAAATTCCACTGATAGCCATATGAGTTTTCTCTTGAATGTAACCATCTTCTTTTGCTGCTTTTAAAATTTTTTCTTTATCAATTTTTGCCATTTTAATTACTCTGCATCTTGGTGTGGATATTCTTGTGTTGATATGTTTTTTAAGATTTTATTTATTTATTTTACAGAGAGAAACACTGCCATTGAGGGAACACAAGCAGGGGGCATAAGAGAGGGAGAAGCAGGCTTCCCGCTGAGCGGGGATCCTGATGTGGGACTCGATCCTGGGACTCCAGGATCATGACCTGAGCCAAAGGCAAATGCTTCATGACTGAACCACCCAGGCGCTCCTTCTGTGAGATCTCTGCATCCTGGATCTAGATATCTGTTTCCTGCCCCAGATTGGGGAAGTTTCAGCTATTATTTCTTCAAATAAATTTTCTGTCCCCTTCTTTCTTCTTCTTCTGAGAACCCTATAATGTGGGTGTTGTTATGCTTGATGGGAGGGTCTCATTCTTTTTATAGCTGGATAATATTCCTTCACACACACACACACACACACACACACATACACACACACCACTTTTATCCATTCATCTGGTGATGGACACTTGGGTTGCTTCTGTATCTTGACTATTAAAATTAATACTACAATAAACATAAAGGTGCATATATCTTTTCAAATTGGTGTCTTTAATTTCTTTGAATAGTTGAATAATAATTAGTTGAATAATAATAATAGTTGAATAATTCCACTACTGAATACACTACTATTCAGTAGTGGAATTATTGGATCACATAGTATTTCTATTTTTATTTTGAGGAAAGTCCATACTGTTTTCCACAGTTGTTGCACCAATTTACTTTCCTACCAACAGTGTACAAGAGTTCCTTTTTCTCCACATCCTCACCAACACTTGTTATTTGTCTTTTTGACAAGGTATTCCTAAAATAGAAGTTGACAAATAGACTTAGAGGCCCATCATAAATAGCAAGGAGGAGGGCTAGGACCCATGCAAAATGGAGAAGTGGGTGGGCAAGCATGCAGGGTTACAGAGTTCATATGGTGGTAGGACTTTGAAAAGCTCATACTGAATAGTCCATGTCAGGGAGGAAAATGTTTTTTTTCCTCTTTGGTTTACATTGGAGGCCTTTAAATTAAACTGACTAAAGATTAATGAAAGACAAATTTTAATTATATAGGTATGGAAGTTCATAGAAAAATGTGTATCAAGAGATAGTTAGAATTTGGGGCTTATAAGTCATCTTGACAGAGGAAAGAGAAGGAGAAGAGAAACCAAATGATGTTAGGAAAAATGAATAGACCATTAGAAGAATAGATAGGAGATAGTAATAGACTTAAGATAATGTGTATTTAGGTGTGGTGTGTGACTTTTCTCTGGTTGTAAGAGTCAATCTTCCCTTAGTCTGTGAAATTCCTAGGACGGGGATTTAGGACAATTGAGTTCTTTTGGGAGACTGCTTTTAGGCAGATAAAGAAATTCAGGGAAAAAAAGGCCTATTTTAATTACTTCTGCACAAAATAATTTTTATGTCACCATGACAAAATCTAGACTACTTCACCTGTATTTTATAAAGAAAACATTTTAAAAAGAACCCTGGAAAATGATAAAAAGAGAAAACTGAGGGCTTTATCATTTTCATCAGTTAATATGAAGAGTTAACTAGTTACTAGATGATCTCTAGATTGTATTCTAGAGCCATTGCAACATTACTAGTGGCTAAGTGAATATGTAATGCCATGATTCTGCCTTTATTTTATGTAAATTTCTATGGATGAAAAGGCCATGACATGGTAGGCAGCAGACACCTGATCAAGAAGACAGGGAGACAGAAGAGTTATTAATGTTCAAGAGAAAGGGACATGGACCCCAGAGAGTAGAAGTGCCTCAGCCACAACCTATAAATCTATTAATAAGTAAAAACAAACTCAGAAAGCAGTAGGTCATCAGGAATAAAGAAAATGCAATAAAGGAGCCAGGAAAGCTTTCTCAAGAGAAGGGAAAAGATTTGAGAGTTTTCTTTTTGAGACATTTCAAATATTCTTTTTAACCCCTCCTTATTGCCACTAATTTTTTTATTTCAAAGTTTGTGGCCTCCAGGTTGAATTATAGGGCAAAAAATTATCATTTGAATTTTCATTATCCTCGATAGATTCTGCCCCTCAGCTAGTTAGCTTTTCAGCTGGTTCCAGCCTTTTGGTTATGGGGGATTTTTTTTTTTTAACAAAATAATCCAACTAGATGTCCTCCTCTTCTGCATTGTCTTGCAAGAGTTCTATATTTGACTGTTTTGGTTGTTGATTTCCTTGACCCATCTCATGCCTTCCATGCTCTTGGTGCTCTCTCACGAATCATCTCAAACACAGAGCTCTCCTGTTTCCTTCTCCTCCCCCTTATATTTTCCTGTTCTGTCCACTACACGGCAGAGCTGCTTACTCCTCTCTGTCAACTCCCTATTCTCACAATGGCAGTTGTCCAAAAATTCCCTTACAGCCCACTACTTTATTTATATTTGACTACAAGCAAGCTAAACAAAGAATTAACTCTACAAGAGCTGAGGCTGCAGATGTAAACAACGGCAGCTCGGAGAGTATAAGAAATTGAATCCAAATCTTTGATTCAGTTTGAAGGAATCTAGTAAATTATACTTAAAATATCAAATGCATGCCCTGCCAAGGAGCTGACAGAAGTAGTAGGTTGAGTGCAATATTTCTGCCACCATCAATATCACTGAACATTCAAGAGGTCTATTAAGCTTAGTCCTTTTCCCCAACTCTCTTGACCTTGGACAAGAGGCTCCCTGGGCTGTAAGCTTCCCAATCCAGTGATGAGAAGTAGACTCTTGAGAAAAGTAACCAAACACGTTCACAACGTCAATGATCTCTGCATGAGTCTTTTCCCTTGGGTGTAACTTTCCAAGCAGTTCACATTTTTCTCATGGTTGTAGGAAACAAACAGATTCAATCATGTTTATTTCCTGGGTATTAGTCTAGCATCATGGGAAATGGAAAAGAGGAAATGTAGGACTTCACTCAGTGTGGCTATAACTTTCAGAATAGAAAAAAAAAAAAAAAAGAACAAGTTCTTCCTAAGATGGTATGCCACTTTGGTAAGATAGTCAAGTGATCTTAAACTGCCCTAAGAAGTATTATTATTTTTTAGAAAGATTATTTATTTATTTATTTGACAGAGAGAGAGATCACAAGTAGGCAGAGAGGCAGGCAGCAAGAAAGGAGGAAGCAGGCTCCCTGCTGATCAGAGAGCCCAATGTGGCCTCGATCCCAAGACCCTGAGATCATGACCTGAGCTGAAGGCAGAGGCTTCAACCCCCTGTGCCACCCAGGTGCCCTAAGAAGTATTATTTTTATACTATATATTGTCAGGCATATTCTGTGAATACTTTACATTCTGTTTAAGAAATATTTTACATGGAAGTTTAAAATCCCTTTGTCTGTTGGAGAAAAAAAATAACAGTAATAAATATCTGAAAACCAGTTCTCTGCTTTCTTCTTTCACTATTTCTGATTATCTATCAAGGTCAATCTCTGAAATGATATTGATTTCACATGGTAGAGAAAAAGTAAAATCAAACAGATTAATTAACTCATGCTTTATGCTGTTAGTGCATTTTAGACAGCCAATCTTAATTCATTCAAATGAAAGACCATTATAAAAAACTCATGACACAGGAGTCGATATAGAAAATGTGGATAATTGTATGAACAGAAGATTAAGTGGAAAATGAGTTAATGAGAGAAGAGAAAGAATGCAAGGACGAGGCATGCAGGTCATTTGAGCCAGTTCTTCATGCTGTTACAACTTAGTCTGTGGCAAAAATTCAATTTCTTTTGACTGGGTGATATTTTTTAATCCTTATTATTTCTTAGAAATATCAGTGTATTTTGGATATAAGACTCTGAAGGAATATATATTCTTTCTTCTTCATCTCATTAGTGTTTTACATGTTAAAACAATATTTAAGTTTTTCCAAAATAACAACTTGATCTTCATATGATAGGAAAGGTATGGACGTGGGAATGCAAATCAGGTGTGTTCTGGGACAGAGGCGGCTACTATATTTTCTCACTTCCCAGCTGGATTGAACAGAGAGTAGGATAAATGAAGACAAGCAGCAAGGAGCCAACATACTCATTCATGCATGCATATTCATTCATTTTTTTTCAATAAGAACAGTAACTGAGACATTGGGACATTGGGACATTGGGACACATGCAGAATCCCTTGAGTGGCAGTTAGACAGTAGTACTCCATCTGCAGAAAACTATCCCATCCCTGGCACATGATGTGCTCACAAATCCCACCCTGCGGAGTTTCACTTTAGTTGTAGTTGAAGCCCAAGCTTGAGGAATTACAAAGCAAACTCAGAAGATGTTTTCTAATAATGGAAAATATTGATCTTTTATATGTAATGAAATAAAGCAGATTATCCCAAATCCTCATTCTTTGTAACCAAACCACACATAGATTTTAAGTTTTGAGCCTTTGTAGTACTTGAAATGATGAAATAGTTCTATACATGTAGTACACATTCCTATCTCCTCATTAATGGAATTAAGGCATTTCCAAAATGCATTTAGTTTTTCTCTTGAAATGATCTGATCTAATCTCCTCATTTACAAATTAAGAAGTCAGGGTTCAGACTTCAACTGCCAAACCAGCTCTAGCCTTTCTTAGAATTCTCTCTTGAAAGATAAGATTCATGACGAGAGAGACTGAGGAGAACCTGCCTCAGGAAACCTCTTCCCTCCTCCTCACTTTCCCACTCCTGCTCCCCCTCAGCAGTGTGAGTTTCCCAAGTAAGTCCTGGAGAATGGGGATTCTGACATTTCCGCTATATCTCCCAGAAACCGACTATTACTTTCCTATTGCTTCTATAACCAACTCCCATAAACTTAACGTCTTAAAACATCACAGGTTTATTACCTTATAGTTCTGGAGGTCAGAAGTCTGAAGTACATCTCACAGGGCTAAAATCAAGGTGTTCATAAGACTGCTTCTTCTGGAAGCCTTAGGGGAGGAACCATATCCCTGCCTTTTCTAGCTTCTAGAGGCTACTTGCTTTCGTTGGCTTGTGGCTCTCTGTCTTCAAAGTCAGCAATCTCAGTCCAAGTCCTCAGCCCACGCTGTCACTGGTTGTTGCTCTCCACTTCCTCTCCTTACCCCTATTTTCCCCTTTTATGAACCCTTGTGTTTACATCAAGATCACCTGGATAATCTATGGTAGTTTCCCTAAAGTCCATTTATTAGTAATCTTCATTCCTCTTTCTTTCTTTCTTTCTTTCTTTCTTTCTTTCTTTCTTTCTTTCTTTCTTTCTTTCTCTTTTTTTAGATTTTATTTATTTCTTTGACAGAGAGAGACACACAGTAAGAGAGGGAACAGAAGTGGGGAAGTTGGAAAAGGAGAAGCAGGCTCCCAGCTAAGCAGGGAGCCCAATGCAGGGCTCAGTCCCAGGACTGAGGGATCATGACTTGAAGTGAAGGCAGACGTTTAACAATTGAGCCACCCAGGTGCCCCTTCATTCCCCCTTTCATGCAACCTAACAAATTCATAAGTTCTGGAGTTTGAAATGTGGATGCCTTTACAGGGGCATTCTGCCTACTACACCTATGAACATTAATTTCATGTTCAGAAAAATTTTTATGACTACAAAGTTGGAATTTCCATTTTGGAGACTTTTAACAACCTCTGGATCATCTAAGCTCATGTGAAATACTTCCTGGAAATTTTTACTACTGAATGAAAGGGAAGATACTGAAATAAATACCAGTTCTTGATTCTAACTGAAACTGGATAATGATAGTAGTTTGCCTTTAGTAGATCTTGGAGATTTAGATATCCCTGTGAGGGGATAGGATGTTATTCCTGCACTTTGATAAGTGACAGAACAACAACACAAACATTTCCAAGGTGTGCTAAATAAATCTCTGTGAAGGAATCCAACACGTATTTCTATAAACTCTAGTGTGTGTGTGTTGAAATAATGAGTTATCTATAATGTGCCATTTGTACTAAATTCAAAAGCAACATTACAAAATTTAGAATTGAGGCTTTGTGCATTTTTTCCTTCTCAGCATCCACTGTCTGAGGTGAAATGATGAGGGATTCTTCAGCAAGGTAAGTGTGACCGAAGCATCAAGCCTCTTCAGACTGGCCCATTAGTACTAATGTCTTGGCAGGGAGCTTCAGGACAGTGCATTTAAACTCCAGGAGCCTTAAGAACTTTCTGGGATGAAAGAGAAAGTACATAGGAGTGGAGCGACATAAGAGAAACTAAAAAGATGAGAAAAACATCTGGGTCAATTCAGGCCAAATCTGAAGACTTAGAGTCTTGTGAACATTTCATTCCTGGTCGTGATTGTTGGTAGACTTGTATTCTATCATTTTAAAATTATTACCATTTATAGAGTTGAAAATATAGTTGAAAATTATTTTAAATCAACTTTGCTTCTTTTGCCCAGACCTGGAACGGGCAAGGAACGTGGAGTTTTGTTACTGGGAAAAAGCTTGGTCCAAAGACATTGACCAGTCCTACTCTTAGCCAGCCTAGCCCTCCAGTTGCCACAGAATTGCCTGTGATTTGCCCTGGGTGGGAAAGTGAGCACAGACAAAGGTGGGTAGGGGGAAAAGGGCCTTTAGTAGCCCAGGCATTTCAGCCACAAGTCAGCCCTATTGTAGCTAAGCAGTCCAGTGCTGAAGTGGGCCAGCCCTGCTTGGCCACAGCAGGCCTGCCATGTTCTTAGTCTAAGTTTCCATCCATGTCCTCTGCTAACAATGTTCTAGCCTTCTTATCCTGGACCTAAGACTTTGTCTTGCTTAACCTCCTGTTCACTTTTGTTCTAAACAAGCCCTTGCCCACCCCATCTCTCACCCTGCGGGGCCAGAGGGGCTTATTCCTAAAACTCTGTCATAGGACAAGAATAATTCAACCTTTCCCCAGAGCTGCCCTCCACCAACGCTCCTGTCAGGACTTCCCTATCACCTCTGTGACATTTTAAAACAACATACAGAGAATACTCTTAACACAATGGTTCTCAAACTTTAGTGTGCACCAGGATCACCTGAGGACTTATTGAAACATATATTGTTGAGTTCCATTTCCAGAGTTTCCAATTCAGTAGGTCTTGGGTGGAGCCTGAGAATTTGCATTTCTTACAAGCTTCCAAGTGACATTCATGCTGTTGGTCTGGGGACCCTACTTTGAGAACCACTGGTTTATTACATACACAGGCATCCAACCACGCAGATTTAACAAATATTCTCCTTTTGCTGTATTTGCATTAGAGCTCCCTCTCTCTCTTTTTTTAATAAGAAGTCAGTTGATGACCTCCCTCTCTTTCTTCCCTGTTTCTTCTTTTTCCTGATGATAACTAGTGCCCGCCAGGACGGTATTCTCTGGATACAATACCCTAGCACTTGGCTGAATTTCCTGCCATTTGCAGTTGGATCTGCTTCCCTTTTTGCAGCTTGACTCCTGAATTTCTATCTTGCAGTATCTCTCACTCTATCCCATCTGTTATTCCTAGTTTTTTCTGTCCCTGCTGGGTCACAGGATGTAGCAGAATATACATGAAACTTTCATTAGGAGAAACTGAATTGGGTTTTTACTATGAGGAAGACAGCACTTACTAGGCTGAAGGTGTTCACTCTATTAATTAAGTCTTAGGTGGGGAGAACAAAGATCAGTAATGGGGCACCTGTGGGGCTCTCCCTAAGTAGACAAAATAGATGGGACCCAGGCATAGTGATTTAGAAGACTAAGAACCTTGATACTTAACAGCAGATTCACCCCAGGTTGTGCTGAATACTTCTAAAATAATATCTACAAGCGATACTTTCCACTGAGGACACCAAATAGCAATTTTGTTAATTAAGAGTTCTCCGCTGCGCTCAACCAGTACCATAAAGATCAGGTTTTGTATGGGTTAAATACAGTTTTCTAATTTGGTTCTCCTAAGACTACTAATGCTTGTCTAAGTAGAAGTTTAAAATCATACAAAATTAAAATTATCTAAATAAATGGCCAAAGGTACTCATAACTGCCCAGGAATTTTTTTTCATTCTTTAATCATTTGTACCTAGTTGATAGAATTGACATGAGTTGATACATAATCATTTGGCTGGCACTGGTGCAGTTAATGCACACCCCTTAAACATAGGTGCAAATAACACCCTTCTCTAGGTCCTCTTCTCATTGTCTGTCTTCTACCTATTCTCTCTTAATATCTTTCCTGAACTTTCTGGTGAGCATTGGTGCCCCTCTTCTGGTCTTCTCTTTATGAAAGCAATCTGATTGGCATGGTCCCTGTCAGCTCCTGGGGCTGGGTGAAAATTTCTCTCCACCATTTCTTCTCCTTTTCTTTATTAAAACAGATTTTAACCTAGTTCTCATCAAACCTCCATCCAACTTAGCTCTGTCTGGCCTTAGGGGCTGTTCAAGTTGCTTTACTTACCAGCAAAGTTCCCCACCTTTCTCATGCCTCTCCAAATTACCAGGAACTGATGCCATCCGTCATATATCCTGGATGGACATCTAAATTCCACAGGAATTTAAATGAGGGAAAAGTTCATTTTGATCTAATTTTTAATTAGTGTAAAATATAATACAAGCAGTATGTTTATTTAGCCATTCAAGATATTCACATGTAACTATTCTTATGAGATTAGCATATTTATGGTCTAGTATTTATACTGTCACCATCAAATAGTTCTATTATTGCCCTGTCAGATAACAAAAAAAAAGCATCAAACCTGCAGATTAAACAACATCAAAATTAATCTAAACTCCCACCGCCACACACACACACACACACACACACACACACTCACAGACATACACACACACACCCGATCTCTCTCTTAAGGATAATGAAATCTTCCTGGATGGCTGTTGTTTGAGTGTATGCCTTTGGCTTGGGTCATGATCCCAGGGTCTTGGGATTGAGTCCCACACTGGGCTCCTTGCTCAGTGGGGAGCCTGCTTCTCCCTCTGCCTGCCGCTCCCCCTGTTGTGCTTGCTTTCTCTCTCTCTGACAAATAAATAAAATCTAAAAAAAAAAAAAAAAAAAAAAAGAATAACTGTCACAGAGAAGGTTAGGGTTAGTTATTTGAAATTGAACCTTTTAAGTTCTTCCCTTATTCCATTACTAGTGCTATCATTATTTTCCCATGATAAAACATTGCATTTTGTCATTTTGTTAATATAAGAGGTTGAACCACTGGGAAGAAAAAGAAGAAAGTATAGAATTTTCCACTTAAGTAGGGACTTAAAGCTTCTTCAAAATGATGAAAATATTTTAGACTAGTTTGGAGAAAGAAACGCTGGAAATTCAGTTTTTGAAACAACTTTCGTATGTGAGAATTTCTCTCTTCTTCCCCCCCCCTTTTTTTTTAAGATTTTATTTATTTGACAGAGAGAAACACAGCCAGAGAGGGAACACAAGCAGGGGGAATGAGAGAGGGAGAAGCAGGCTTCCCGCCGAGCAGGGAGCCTGATGTGGGACTAGATCCCGGGTCTCCGGGATCATGACCTGAGCTGAAGGCAGTCACTTAACCAACCGAGCCACCCAGGTGCCCCTTTTTCTCCTTTTTTAAAAAATATTTTTTATTTATTTGATAGAGAAAAACACAGCTTGAGAGGGAACACAAGCAGAGGGAGTGAGAGAGGGAGAGGCAGGCTTCTTGCCAAGTAGGGAGATAGATGCGGGGCTCAAACTTCTGGGACTACGGATCATGACCTGCGCCAAAGGCAGACACTTAATGACTGAGCCACCCAGACTCCCCTTTTTTTCCTTTTTAAATCTGGGGTCTGAACCCTATAGAGAGTTAGGAATTCAAAACTCAGTGACAAAAAGGAATGCCAATATATGTTTATGAAGACATTGTTTTCCTCTGTATTGAATCAGGTTATTAGTATCAGTGTTTTTTCCAATGAGATGAGCTTACCAAATGACCATCCATCCTGAGTGAATTATTATAAATAAAACACAGACATAAATGACTGCTGTAAACAGAGACACCTATAAAACATCCAATGCTGGGGAAATGTGAAATGCTCAAGTGGTTAGACTAGCAATCTTTTGGTGTAGGGATCTCAAGCCATAGGCTAATGGAATTTAATTTAATATACTTTACTGCCATGCAGTTAGGCATATATTGCTACAATCAATAAACTGCAAAGTGTTGCCTGAGGGACAGGTTTGAAATTCTGTGTCTTCATATTATGTTACATGCACGAATGTTTTGTTGCCATCACGACTGAGATCATCTCTTTCTCTTTTTTACTCCCCAGAGTGAAATAAGAGCATTTCCTCAAATTTTAATCAAACATTCTCAAGTTTGAGAAATATATTTATGTTTTAAATCCTTGTTCATAAAATAGGAAATCTCTAGGGGCACCTGGGTGGCTCAGTCGTTAAGCATCTATCTTCAACTCTGGTCATGATCTCAGGGTCCCTGGATGGAGCCCTTCATTGGGCTCCCTGCTCAGCAGGGAGTTTGCTTCTTCCTCTCCCTCTGCCTCTCCCCTGGCTTGTGCTCTCTCTTGCTCACTCTCTCTCAAATGAATAAATAAAACCTTTAAAAATAAAACAGGAAATCTCTAATTCAGTTCATCATCTGGCACTAGGTCATTTCTCTTAAGTGTTCCACAGGCTTCAGGTTGCTCTCTCTTCTTTCCTCTACTCATCCCTCCTATCCTCCTCAATTCCTTTTTTTTTTAAGATTTTTTTTTATTTATTTGACAGAGAGAAACACAGCCAGAGAGGGAACACAAGCAGGGGGAGTGAGAGAGGGAGAAGCAGGCCTCCCGCCGAGCAGGGAGCCCGATGTGGGACTCGATCCCGGGTCTCCAGGATCATGACCTGAGCCGAAGGCAGTCGCTTAACCAACTGAGCCACCCAGGTGCCCCTATCCTCCTCAATTCTTGATTTCAGCTGATATGATCTTGATACATTTGTTTAGTATATTGTGTTTTTTGTTTGTTTCGCTTAAAGATTTTATTTATTTCAGAGAGAGAGAGAATATGAATGGGAGGAAGGGCGAAGAGAGAGGGAAAAGGAGAAACAGACTCCCCGTTGAGTTTAGAGCCTGTCTTGGGGCTCATTGCCGTGACCCTGGGATCATGACCTCAGCTGAAGTTAGACGCTTAACTGACTGAGCCACCCAGGAGCCCCTGTTTGGTATATTGAAAATGCACCATTTGATAAACTGGAAGAATGTGTATTTGTGCTTCTGATTTTTTTTCATTATGTTGGTTTTCTATACTCTAACAAAAACATACTTTATCAAAGTCAGTATCTGGAGTTAACCAGCACATATCACACTGTAAAACCTGTCCTTGGATATTCAACAAGAAGAATGAACGTACATACTAAACTGGAAACTGGTGTATGTAGAGAGATAGATCACTGCTGCCTAGAAAGGCATTACTAACTCTTTGAAAGTAGCTGGGAGAAAGGGAATCAGGGTTGGGAAACATTCCAGGAGAGGTAGTACTACCATAAACAAAGGCTCTGACATTATATCTATGGGAGGAGTGATGGGCAGCCAGAGTGACTGGACCTTTACACATGCGGAGGGTTGGGGATCGTCTGCCCAGACACTCTGGGGCCAGATCACTGAGGTCTCAGCAGGTGAGACTGGAGTTGATAGCAATGAGAAACCATGGGAGTTTGGCAAAGGCCAGTGACACAAAATGGTGCTTAAGAAGATTAATCTCACGGCAGATTGCTTCAGGACCTCATTCTGAGATTTAATAACAGGCAAGACATTCTGTTAGAATTAACCTATCCTTCTTTTTCCTCACATCCAGTCCTTATTGGAGGTGATGAGCAGTTGGTTAATACCTTCTGAAAATAACCCCTCCCCAGGCTTGAAGAGGAAGTCTCATTTAAAATCACAGAATATGAACTGAGGCATAAAGGTGGCTTGACACAATTTAGCCAACCCCTCTGGAGAGGAAGTGGGCACTTGCCCATCAAGTCAGTGGTGGCCCCAGAAATCCTGGTGCCTAAACATTTGTTCTTTCTCTTACTTTGTGGCTTAGTGGCTCAAACTACTTCTTCTCAGGGCCTCTCACAGGTCCATTTTCTCTCCTGTTTCCCTGAATCGATGGCCTTGGGTTTTAGCTGGAGGCTCCTTGAATTTTCCAAGCTGGAGTGTCACTCTTCTTTAAGATTCCTTCTGCCTTGCTTTCTTCTGAAAAACCTTTCTTCTGACTTAAACCATACCTACTCCAGAAGACTTCCCTGAATAAGCTCTATTAAATCTGATTATTCCTGTACTTGGATCCTCTTAGCTCTTAATAATGAAAGCATTTTCATTTTTCTGACTTTCGGGGGGGATGATCTGTTCTATACCTGGAACAATTTTGAAGACCTAAACTCATTTCTTTAAGTGCCAATGGTTGGTCACCTAAGCTGATTTTTTTTTGTTTTGCTTTGTTTTGTTTTGTTTGCAACCTGTTTTTCAAAGGTGAATTTTCTATGCTGATATATCATTGATTTGTCCTGCCCTTTATCACCAAGTCTGCTGAATATAAGTTGACTTGTTCTTCATGCCAAGACACCATCATTAAAAGGCATTGATCTTTCTGTGTAACTTGCTCCTCCCATAGTCTTTCCCATTTAGTTTATTGGCAATCCTGTACTTATAGTTGTCCAAGAAAAAAAATGTGGCATCGTCCTTCACTCCTTCCTGTCTCTCACATACCACATCCATTGTAATAGCAAATTCTGTTGGCCCTACCTCCAACATATATCCAGAATCTGAACTCTTCTTATGGGCTCTACTCTTTCTATCTAGGTCCAAGCCTCCATCATCTCTTACCTGGACGGTTGCGGTAACCTCCATGCTTCTACCATAGACCCCTCCTACCCACAGTCAGCTCTCAACATGGCCCGCAGAGTGATTTTGTCAAAAGGAGTGAGTTCATGGTCAGATGATAACTATACTTACTGGGGTGATCACTTCATAATGTATATAAATGTCGATGATTTACTATGTTGTACCCCTGAAACTAACCTAATATTCTATGTCATCTACTTCAATTAAAAAAAAAAAGACACAGGGAGTTGGTTAGTTCATGTCACTTCCCTGCTCTAAGTCCTGCAATGCCTTCCTCGCTCTCAAGAATAAAGGCCAAAGTCCTGACAATATTCTGAACTGTGGCTACTTAAGATGGTTCTGTGGCAGGGCACTCATTTTCCAACTTGTGTTTTCATTTATTCAGAAACTGTTTTGCCTATTCAGGATTTACGCTGTGTTCTGGAGTTAAGATCATTAGATAAGTGATGGCTTGATAAGGCATAACTCTGTATTATTTGCATGTGCTATATTGCTCTATAGAAATGCTTCTTATTTTGTTTTTCACCTTCTCCCCCTGCAGCTGGAATATCTTCAAGGAATCCTTTACCTCCTCCCCATATAGCTCTTTGTACAGCGAATTCTGGCTTACCACCTCTGCTTACAAACAGACTTCACACTTTGGAAAACTAAAAATGAACAACAGAATCAATGATTCAGTGGACTGTAAGATGCCTGTCATGATCGGTTTTATCCATTTGAAAGCTGTTTTACCTTTTTAATTTTCCATTCATGTTAAGTCATCCAGGCCAAAACTTGAGAACCATTTCCTCTTCATTGACACCACAGCTTATCTTCTCATTTCAGGATCAGGAACTTGATTAGCAAGTTGTCGTGCTGTACAAACATGGAAGGATCACTCCTGTTCAAACTAGATGATTTCCCATTGCTTAAACACCACAGAGCAATCTCAGTCTACTAACCATATCATGGCAAAGTTTTACAAATATAAAGTCCATACACACTATTAGTCTACTGTATTCTTCCAGCAAAAATGGGTTAACTTGTGTAAAAACAACAATAAAAAACCTCCAAAACTAAATCAAACACTTGAGGGCATGTGTGTGTGTGTGTGTGTATGTGTGTGTGTGTGTGTGTGTGTGAGAGAGAGAGAGAGAGAGAGAGAGAGAGAGAGAGGAAGGGAAGGGAGAGAAGAGTGTCCTATGGTACAATGGAAAAACCTAACACTGGAAGTGAGAAATTCTAGTTTAATCTTGACTCTGATATTTACTTGCTGTACCATCTATAGCATATCCCAGTCTCTTTGCCCTCTTTTTCTCAACTATAAAAATCAATGAAGTGGACCAAACCAGTGACAGGAAGTATGTGCATACTTCTCACATTCACACCTGTAATAGGTATATCTCATATGCTAAACAAAGATTTGTCATTTTAATCATTGTTAACTTAACACTCCGTAAGTCACTTCCAAGCAATTAAAGATGGAATATGAGATAGAAACTATTTGCCTTTGATAATCTTTAAGGCCCCTGACTCTATTAGTCTCTATTATCACAGGAATGATATTTTCTTATGTTAGTTACCAAGACTTACTTAAGATAAAATGCTTCAAAATTTATTTCCCAACAAATATGTAATAATATTAATGATAAATGCCCCTTGTTGAGTATTTATTACGTGTCCATTCATAGATTTTTAGTGCATGCATAAATCTATCTGTTACATACATGTGGTCATCAGAACAACACTTTAAGACAGGCATTTTTATCTTAAGTAGGAAATCAAAACTCAGAGACACTTGGGAACCTGCTCATGATCACACTTCTAAATTAAAGTATTTTTAAATTTATCATTTCTTACTTATAAGATTGGCAACTTGACAACACACTGTATTGACCAAGCACTAGGAAAAAAGAAATTTTTTTTCACTGCTGGTGGGAACACCGAAAGTTATAATCCCTAGGAAGGAAAATTTGGCAATATCTTAAAAAACTATGCAAGTGGGGCGCCTGGGAGGCTCAGTTAGTTAAGCGACTGCCTTCGGCTCAGGTCATGATCCCGGAGACTGGGTTCCAGCCCTGCTCAGCGGGAAGCCTGCTTCTCCCTTTCTCACTCCCTCTGCTTGTGTTCCCTCTCTAGCTTTGTTTCACCTGCCAAATAAATAAAATCTTAAAAAAAAAAAAAACTACGCAGGTATTTGTTTTCAGTCCCAGAAATTTCACTCCTTGGAATGTATCCTTAATAGAACTACACAAATTCAAAAATACAGGTGCATGAGTTTATTTATTGTGACATTATCTGTAGTAGCAAAATATTGTGACTACCTAAGTGTCATCCATGAAAGACTGTTTGAATAGACAATAGAGTGATAGAAGCTATAAAAGGAATGACAAAAATCTCTATAAATTGATGTGAAATCGTTTCTAGGATATAATGTTAAATGAAAAAAGCACAAGACAAAAAAGAAAGTATATAGCACGCTACCTTTAGTCCAAAATGGTGAGCTAAGAATATACATGAATATCTCTCTTTCAATTATCTATTTATCGGTCTATCTTTTGTCAACTATACCTAACTATGGTGGGAACAAGGTAGAGAGACTCTGGAGAGACTTAGCTGAGTATATCCTTTTATATAGTTTTGACTTGTCAAACATGTCAATGTTATACATTTTCAAAAAATACAACTAAAAAAAGGAAGCAGGAAAAATCAAGCACAAAATGAAATACAAATAGAAACAAATTATTTTAGTAGTATGAGAAAGTAATACCATATCCAAAGAGAAAAAAATAATTCAAGTAACTTTTAAGCACACTCTGTAGGTTGTATACCTCTGTAGGATAGATGAAGACACTACAAATAATTTTACGATTTTACTTACTAGGTTTGTTATTGGTAGTAGTATTGGTGCTATAAATCTGAAACTATCTGCGTGTATGTTGGAAAGAACTAATGAGTAAATATTTTGACATTGTTGAAAACATCAGTTGATTTTCGCTCAGAGAGCAGGGCATCCAAAAAGGGATAAAGAAAAAGAAACATACAGTTTGGATTTCAATTATACATATTAGTACAAACTTAGGATTTTAAGATGCATTGTATATATAGTTATATACAAAGATGCACACATTAAAATACACACACACACACACACACACACACACACAGTCTTCTTCAGTGAACAGGCTTAGAAAAAAAATAGCAGCCCTATTGTAATTGTATCCAGAACCTAGATCTTGATTTATAAAACTATTTCCCATTAAAAAGAACTAGGTCTCCTTGAAGAAATGGATGATTCCAGGTGTGAGGCAAGAAAAGTACAAGTATAAGGTGAGTCTGGAACATCTTGTGCCCAGAAAGCAACAAAGTGCTCAGAGATCGATAGGGCCATGTCAAAAGGACCCAGAAGCCACGAAGAAGTGCAGCCCAGTAACCAAATTTGTGACAATTTCAGCGTGAAAAAGAAAAATGATAGTTATAACACACCAGATTAAAAAAAGAGATCACAAATTTACATGATATGGGAGGAGAGGAGGGAGCTAGAGAAAGGGAGAGCTTTTCTTTACAGTAGAATGACAGGTAATAAAGACAAAAGGAATTATAAGATTGGAAAATCACCTTTTTGTAACACACAATATAATAGCTGATTCAGGCATGAGTTATTAATAAATAGTTAAGCCTTGAGGTACATATTTATTGTGGCACAGAATGTTTACATGATCTCAAATGTTTTTAAGTGTGTGTGTGTGTGTGTGTGTGTCTGTAGGATGATGTTGGCAATGAATCTAGACGACAAGTATATGGGGGTTTTTTGGTTCCATTCTCTTAACTTTTCTGTGGGTTTGAAAAATTTCAAAATAAAACACACATATTTAAAAAATCATACTGTTAGTGAGTAGTCAAATGTTGGCTTGAATTCAGGTCCTACTGTAGTGAAAAGCCTTGTTCTTCCTGTCAAAGCCTCACAATGTCTATTTGCAGAACGAGTTCATATATAAATAAGATACCTTTTTTTTTCAAGTTAGTGATTATTGGAATTCCTAAATATGAGCCTTGGGAAACTCAAGTCTTTAAATTAAGATGGTTAGGAAATAAACACTCTTTTGCCACCTAAGGATACATTTCCTAATTTTATATTTAACAGGTACTTTTAAAAGGAGAACTGACTGCTCTTTGGGGCCCTGTTACTTGGGTGCATATTTAGAATGCATCTGCTGCAATTCTGTCTTTCTTATTATCTAGAAAACACCCACTGGTCTACTTGTTCTAGCTAAATACATAAAGATTTGTCTACTGATTGATGGATAGGAATACAATACAATTTAATTATATCCATATTTAAAAACTTACATCTATATGTAAGAGTGCTGAAAAACAAGTATCTTAGATTCATCATGTAAATGGAATTTATAAATGAAATTTGAGTAAGGTAAGAAAAATTGGCACTGAAAAGGCTTCAGTCTTGTAGCTAGCCATGGCTTCATACAGACACAGTACAGAATTAAAACTTGCAATCAGACTTAGGTCTACCAGATAAAAATATAGAATGAATGCCCAGTTGAATTGGACTTTCTGATAATGAATACTTTTTTATATAAGTATGTCCCAGATGTTGCAGGAGACATATTTACACTAAAAAAAAATATTGTTTATCTGACATACAAATCTAATGAGAAATTCACTATATATATTTCACATACACATGCATGCGTGCACGTGTGCGCGCACACACACACACACATACACACACATACACACAATATTCTTGTGGTTAATGTTGTGCCTCCATTTCCTAGAGGGAGTGGGAGATACAGGCCTCCAGCCATGGAATGAACAAGTCATAGGGATGAAAGGCATAGCACAGGGAACACGGTTAATGGAACTGCAACAGTGTTGTAAAAAAATAATAATAAGATAAATCTGTGCAATTTTTTTGAGTATAGTTGTTTTGTGATGTTACAGTAGTGACAACATAGTGATTCAACAATCAACATAGTGATTCAAATATGCTATGCTCGTCATAAGTGTAGCTACCATCTGTCACCATGCAAAGCTATCACAAAACTGCTAACCCCACTCTCCACGCTGTACCCCCCTGAGACCCAGTCATTCCACAGCTGGAAGACTGCATCTCTCACTCGCTTTCACCCATTTTACCTCTCCCTAACCCTCTCCTCTCTGCTAAACATCAATTTGTTCTCAGGATTTATGCATCCAAATCTGCTTTTTGTCAGTTTATTCATTTGTTTTGTTTTTAAAATTCCACATATAAGCAAAATTATATGGTATTTGTCTTTTTCTGTCTGACTTCTTTCACTCAGCATAATACTCTCTAGGTCCATCGCTGTTGTCTCAAATGTCAAGATCTCATCCTTCTTAGTGACCCAGTAATATTCCTGTGTGTGTGTGTGTGTGTGTGTGTGTGTGTGTGTGTGTGTGTAGAGAAAAGATGGGAATAATCCCATCTTATTTTTCCATTCACTTATCAGACACTTCCATATCTTGGTTATTGTAAATAATGCTGCTATAAACATAGGAATGCATATATCTTTTTTAATTAGTGTTTTACTTTAGTTTTCTTTTGGTAAAAACCCAGTATTAGAGTTACTGAGTCAGGGGTGCCTGGGTGGCTCAGTTGGCTAAGCGACTGCCTTCAGCTCAGGTCATTATCCTGGAGTCCCAGGGTGGAGCCCCGTGTCCAGCCCCGTGTTGAGCCCTGTGTCGAGCCCCATGTCTCTCAGTAGGGAGTCTGCTTTTCCCTCTGACCCTCCCCCCTCTCATGCTCTCTCTCTCTCTCAAATAAATAAAAATCTTCTAAAAATCCTCTAGAACTACTGAATCATATGGTAATTCTATTTATAATTTTTTGAGGAATCTACTATTTTCCATAGTAAGTGTACCAATTTACATTCCTACCAACAGTGCACAAGGATTTCTTTCTCTCCACATCTTCATCAGTATTTGCTATTTCTTGTCTTTTATGTAATAGCCACTCTGACAGGCGTAAAGTGATACCTCATCACAATTCTGATTTGCATTTTCCTAGTGGTTAGTGATATTGAGCATCTTTTCGTATGTCTGTTGGCCATCTGTATGTCTTCTTTGGAAAAATGTCTATTCGGTTTCTCTGCCCATTTTTAAATTGGATTATTTGTGGGGTTTTGGTGTTGAGTTGTGTAAGTTCATCATATATTTTGGATATTAACTTCTTATCAGATATGTCATTTGCAAGTCTGGAAAGGCTAATCATCCCCTATTCCAAACACCACTGTCCGGGTTTGAAGCTGGAGCTGAGGGAGGGTGGGAGAGGATGTGGGTTGGTGAGTATGAAGAATGAATTATGAAATCCTGAAAGATTTAGCTTAGACTATTACCATGCTATTACTTGCTTCCCTTATCTGAATAGACAAAAAGCCTAAGAAATATCAAAACTTTCCAGAAAGAAGTAATAACTAAACCATTATCAGAACTGTAGCCCCACAAAATGAAGAGATTAATAACTCAGAAATCTAATTGTTCATTTTCAAATCTTAAGTAGGTGATATGTGTGAATGTTTACAAAGTTCTTTTTATTTCCCCATCAATGTATAGCTTGCCATTTTATTTATTAAAGCTTGTGTTATTAATGTTCATAATTTTAGTGGGAAGACATCTAGTGTTTTGTTGTTAGTTTGGCTTGATGTATTCTCTAACAAACAAAAAAAGTTCTTCTATTTATAGTTCAACATGACTGTTTTCTTTGTAAACAGAAACTTCTTTTCAGTATCTTTACAGCATTAATGAATATGATGGTATATTTTTTCTTCTTTATTCTTCTAAATTTTATTTAATTATGTCATTACATAATGACAGAATTAGTAGGTTTCCTAATGTTGAATCAACTCTCTTTCCCCAGGTTCATATTCCAACTTTCCTATAAAATACCTACCACTAAGTCTAAGTATGACTTTGGGCAAGTCACTTAACCATTCTGCGTGTTTTCTCTATTATAAAAGGACAATAATAGGATTGTTGTGAAGTTTAGACATGTAAATTGCTTAAGGAAGCCTGCACATAGTACATACTATGTATGTCTTTGTGATTCTTTCTTTTTTTAAAAAAAAATTTTATTTATTTGACAGAGAGAAACACAGCGAGAGAGGGAACACAAGCAGGAGGAGTGAGAGAGGGAGAAGCAGGCTTCCCGCTGAGCAGGGAGCCCGATGTGGGACTCGATCCCGGGTCTCGGGAATCATGACCTGAGCTGAAGGCAGCCACTCAACCAACTGAGCCACCCAGGTGCTCCTTTGTGATTATTTCTATTCATAGATGAGAATGAGCTCTAATTGTGAATCTGTGAGTGCGTATGTCTGCTTACCCCTGTCAGGTTTAGTGTTAGAGTCATGTTAGCTTCATACAGTGAATCCAAAGCTTGTACTAATGTTAAGAATGTATTTTTTCTGTAGAGTTTAAATATATTAGTTAATCAAGCTTCTTAATGATATTATTCAATACCTTTGTATTTAAAAAAATAACGATTTAAACAAACACAAAAACATTATATTGGATTACATAATTCTCCTTTGGCATCAGGCTCCAATATGGCTTGTTACTGCCCTGGTCTTTAAAAAAAGGTTTGATGTGAACTGGGGTAAATCAGAGAGGGAGACTTTGGATTCTGAGAAACAAACTGAGGATTTTGGAAGGGAGGGGGGTGAGGGGATGGGGGAGCCTGGTGGTGGATATTAAAGAGGGCACGTATTGCATGGAGCACTCGGTGTGAGGCATAAACAATGAATCTTAGAACACTGAAAAAAATAAATAAATTATTATATTAAAAAAAAGGTTTGCTATTCTGAGGCATTTGGGTGGCCCAGTTGCTTATGCTGTCGACTCTTGATGTCAGTAGAGGTCATGATCTCAAAGTCATGAGATCAAGCCCTGGGCTGGTTCCTGCTGAGCATGGAACATGCTTAAGATTCTCTCTCTCTCCCTCTTCCTCACCACCCCGGACTTGTGCACGTGCCTGCTCTCTCTCTAAAAAATAAATAAATAAAAATAAATAAAACTAAAAGTTTTGATATTCTAAAACCATCATGATTTTTTGTATTCATATTGATTTTTTAAAATACTGCATTCATGTATTATTTATTTTGGTTACTGACTTTTTTGGTGTCCCCCTAAATCCTGAGCCTGAGATGAGGGCCTTACCTGCTTCACCCTAATCCAGGCCCAGTTTCAAATTTAATTTAATTTTAAATTAACTTACTGTTGGGCTTTAGTAGCTAACTATTATCAAGTTATGAGTGTTTCTTACTTTTTTTAAGGTAGGACTCTATCCATGGACCCTGGGATCATGATCTGAGCCAAAGGCAGATGCTTAACCGACTGAGCCACCCAGGTACCCCTGTTTCCTACTTTTATGAGTTTATTTTATAAATGGGCATTGGATTTAATCAAAACTTTTTTGGCTTTTCTAATCTCTTCTGAAATATGTTACATTGGTTCCAATCTTGTCTTACATTGAACCTTACTAGCATTCCTGAGAAAATTCTACTTGTCCTATTTTTAAGAGACACTATCCCATTTTTTGTACTTTATATGATTTAGTTTATTAATATTTTCACATATTTTTACATTTATATCCATATAGGATATTTACTTCTTGTTTCTTTGAAGACTTTTTTGTTTTGTTTTTGTTTTAATCAGGTTT
This sequence comes from Spilogale gracilis, assembly GCA_004023965.1. NCBI lineage: Eukaryota > Metazoa > Chordata > Mammalia > Carnivora > Mephitidae > Spilogale > Spilogale gracilis. The sequence goes on from PITA01001376.1 coordinate 191,959, forward strand.
TACCTCATGAGATAAGTTATGTGGCTTACCACATTTTCCTATTCTCTAAAACAGTTGTATAAGAAAAGAACTATGTATTCTTTAGAGGCCTGGTAGGGATGACCTACAAAATTACCTGGGCCTGGAGCCATCATTGGGAGGGCAGAGGGAAGGAAACTATCATTTTGATTTCTATTACTCAGATTAATCTTACTTTTTTTGCAAGTATTTTTGTCTTGAGTTAAAAGCTTAGTTCATTTATTTTATATATCACTTTTTATATTTTGAGCTTTTAGTTTTGTTCGTTCTGAATCACTTGAATTTTTCATTTTGATTTTCTTTTTTTTCAGCTAATTCTTCTTTAGAAATGTCAGATGTGGATTTTCTGAATATATTTTGTTACTGATTTCTAATTTTATTGAATGTCATCAGTAAATGTACTCTGTGTAGTATAAACTTGGGATTTGTGGTATTTCCTTTGTCAGTACACAAGCAATTTGGGGGAAAGCTTCAAGAGGATTTAAAAATAATGTGTATTCTTTCTTTGTTGGGCACAATGTTTCTCATACATATCTATTAGAGTAATTTTGGTAACTGGTTCATCCAAATTCTCTATATTCATTTATATTTTGTTTACTTTATCTGTTCTGAGAAAAATACGTGAGCGTCTCATGGTAGAATTGTGGATTTGTGGCTTTGTCAACTTTTACTTAACATATTTTGAAGCCATGCTGTTAGAGAAGCATTAAAATTCATGACTAGGGGTGCCTGGGTGGCTCGGTTGTTGGGCTTCTACCTTCGACTCAGGTCATGATCCTGGAGTCCTGGGATCGAGCCCTGCATCCCTGCTCAATGGGAAACCTGCTTCTCCCTCTCTCACTCCCCCTGTTTGTGTTCCCTCTCTAGCTATGTTTCTCTTTGTCAAATAAATAAAGAAAATCTTACCAAAAAAAAATCATGACTATATTTTTATTGGTTAATTTTTGTCATGGAAAATGAAGAATCTGGATTGTATTCTGAAGTTAATATATATTAAGTGCAAAGTGATGTGCATGTTAGAAAGAGAAAAAATAAGACTATATACTAGAATTTGCTTTTAAAAAATATTAGAAGAGTACATCAGAAACTCAGGATGTACTTACCAACTACACATGTTGGCCAAATTCTAAACAGCTGAATGTAAAATATCAATAGGCTATGCGCAAGGCTGAAGCCAAATATCACTATCACAAAATGACCTTTGGGAATATAAGTATATGAAAATGTATTTGAATTTTTATTATAATTAAAATTTTATTATTCAAATAATTAGTTACACTTTACAAGTTTGACATTATAGTGCAGAGCAGTAATTCTTTTTCAGCACTGTCATAATAAGCAAAATTGTACTAGACTTTTTTTTAAAGATTTTATTTATTTATTTGACACAGAGAAACACAGCTAGAGAGGGAACACAAGCAGAGGGAGTGAGAGAGGGAGAAGCAGGCTTCCAGGCGGTCAGGGAGCCTGATGCGGGACTGGATCCCAGGTCTCTGGGATCATGACCTGAGCCGAAGGCAGTCACTAAACCAACTGAGCCACCCAGGCACCCCTGTACTAGACATTTTTAATAGCAGACATTTTTGATAGTTTAGAATAGTTTTAGTTATAGCTTATATATAGTGTATATATATAGTAATATATATCATATATAAGTAATATATAATATATATTATATCACGTATAAGTAATATATAATGTATAGTAATATAAAGTTAATAGTTTAGCCTAGAATAGTTTCATTCTTCCAACTGAAGTTAGTATACAAGCAAGAGACTTTTTGCCAGCTCTAGCAATACAAGGTCTACTAATGGCGATATTGACACTGTAATATTAATTTTGCTTTCTTCCTTAACAGCAACTAAAATGAAGATATCCTCTCTTCAACTCCTGGACTTGGAGATTTGGTCAGTGATAACAGTGCACCCTTAATGAAGCAGTCCCGCAAAGTCCATATTCAGACTTCAGATTGCTCCCTTTTCTTACATTTTTTATTCTTAATATATTTGCTTGAGAAGAAATTGTCATTAAATGTTGAATCTAGAAATGTAGTATTAGAACAACAAAGTTGGCTTTCAAGATCATAAAATTGTCTCTGAGTTTCATCTCACCTGTTTTGCTTTATGCACATCACTTTCAGAACCCTCCCTGGGCTAGAATGATAAATGGCACTGAAATAGGTATTTGGTTACTCTGCCTCCACAATACTGAGGCTCAAGCAAAAGCCAAAAGGCAAAATTTGACTAAATATGGCCCCAAGCTAAAGCCTGGTCCATCCTCATATAACCTAATACAAGTGAAACTTTATGCATTATCTATCAAATATTTTTGAATTAAGAAAATATTTTAAAAAGTTAACCTGAGTCACTTACTTACTTTACTTGTAAAAATAGGCTCTTACTTATTTTTAAGTGACTTATTACTTTACCTGTTAAAAAAAAAAGAAAGTATTGCTTTTTATCTATATTCTGAATCCTGAAAATATCGGTACAGTCTGTATTATAATGATTGAGTTAGTCCTAAGAGCAACAATGACATACCAGTAGTAGGCTATTTATCACAAGATTCGGAACTAAAATTTATTCCTAAACCAGAGTTTACAGTATTAGTATTACAGTATTAAGGGAGCAAGTATGGTTTTCTATCACAAGAATTCTAACAATAGTTCCTATAGCAAACTACACTGGTTCTCTGGTCTCTAGTTCATGGCTCAACTATCTCTGGGATGGTTAAAACAACTGTTCAACATTATCAGAAAGTTCCGTGACCCTTGTTGTAGTCGACTGTAACAGAAACTCAGTTATATATAAAATAGATATCCCAAGCTGTGGAAATAAAAAATGGTAACTACCGTTTATTTTTATTTCAAGATATAGCCAAGATAAGCATAAATCTGACAGAAAAGGATCCTCATCTTAACTTGACTAATGTTTGTTTTAATGTCCTTAAGGTAAATGTTTTGAAATTATTCTCAATTTTTACATTTATTCTTATTACAGGAGGTAATGGCTAGTTCATCAATTTGCATTCATTTTCATAGCATCTCCTTTACTTTCAAGATTCTTTACTAAATTGCCATTTAATCAAGAATGAAATAAAAATAAATGGTAATTACCATTTTCTATTTCCACAGCTTGTGATATTTATTTTATACCTTTATTTTCAAACTTCCTGAATTATTTTTATCTCTCTTGTAAACAGCTTATAGTTGGATTAATTTCATACAGTCTTAGAGACTCTTTTTTTTAATAAATTGGTTACACTCATATTGTGATTAGCTGATAAGTTGAAAATCATTTTTTTAAAGATTTTATTTATTTATTTCACAGAGAGAGATCACAAGAAGGCAGAGAGGCAGGCAGAGAGAGAGGAGGAAGCAGGCTTCCTGCTGAGCAGAAAGCCCAACATGGGTCTCGATCCCAGGACCCTGAGACCATGACCTGAGCCGAAGGCAGAGGCTTTAACCCACTGAGCCACCCAGGCACCCTCATTTTTTCAATTATTTTCTGTGCTTTCTACATACCACAATTTCTAGTTGGTTCTTTCCCACCCTCCCCATCTTCTTGCTTCTTATTACATTGATTTAATTTACTCTGATTCAACTTTTTTTCCATTTGTTTGAAATTGTCAAAATGATCTGGAACTATATCATACTCATAGAGATCACATATTTTTACAGCCAGATTCCTTGTGTTTCAGAATAAATATAACTGAAGAATTAATAATTAATTCATAATGAATTAATGATCAAGACAAAAAATGCTCCCAGGAGGCAGCAAAAGGCTGAAAAGATGGTAAATCTGAACAAAAAGTTAAGATGTCTTCTGATACTGTATATATCAGTACAGGGAAGGGTGCCTTGTATATTATAGTCAAGATCCAAATACTCTAGCTTTCGGTCCAATTGACATTCCAGGACAGAAGAGGGAGGCAATAGTCAAAGAATCAGCAGGAGAGAATTTCCAGTTCTTCTGCTAAAAGAGTCCATCAACTGCCAAGTAGAGTCTTTTTTTAATTCCAAAAATAACACAAAACACCACTACCACCAAAAACAAACTCTTTATATCTAGGCATACTATATTGAAATTTTAGAGCATCAGTGGATAAAAGGAAATCCTAACAACTTTGAGAGAATGTCTTAAAAAAGGGAGCAGAAGAATACTGGTATTAGATTTCCCATCAGCAACATTAAATGGAATATAACAATGAAACATTCTGTGAGACTATTACAGTCTTGATACAAAAACCAGATAAAAATAGCATGTAAAAGACAAATAAAGATCAATTACATTTATGAACATGGATGCAAAAATCTGTAAGCAAAATAGCCCCAAAACAAATTAAAATAATATCTCACGACCAAGTTGAACTTATCCCAGGAGTACAGGAATTATTTGGCATTCAAAAAATCAAATGTAATTCACCAGAGTAGTAAAGGAAAGCTTTATTTAATTAATTTAATAGATAAGAAACATCTTTAGCAAATTAAAAATAATGTTTAAAAAATAGGAATAAAAGGGAACTTTTTAAAAAAAGATTTTATTTATTCATTTGTCAGAGAAAGAGAAAGAGCACACAAGCAGGGGAGAAGCAGGCTCCCTGCTGAGGAGGGAACCAGATGTGGAACTCCATCCCAGGATCCTAGGATCATGACCTGAGCCCAAAGCAGAGGCTTAACCGAATGAGCCACCCAGGTGCCCCTAAAATCGAAAAAAATATAAAACAAAAACCTATTGGAAACATCAACCTAAATTATAAAATGTTAGGGATATCCCTTTTAAAATAAGGAACAAGACAGATATGAGCACCCTCACTGCTTCTTCTCAATATTGTATTTTTGGTTAGGAAGACAAAAAAAAAATACTGGAAGATATTAGAAAGGATTAAGAATGGAGAAAATTTTATGTCTTCAAATTAATAGCAGAGTTTAAAAAGGCAGTTAAACATATGATCAAATATACAAAAATTAATTTGATTTCTATACACCAGTAATACACAAAAAATAAAATAATAATTTGTAAAAACACATGATTTATAATAGCCCCCCCCAAAATAAGGTATCTAAAGATATATATAAGAATAGTAGGGATGCCTGGGTGGCTTAGTCAGTTAAGCATCTGCCTTCGACTCAGGTCATGATCTCAAGGTCCTGGGATCGAGTTTCACATCAGATTCCCTGCTCACTGGGGAGTCTGCTTCTCCCTCTACCCCTCTCCCCTTGCTTGTGCTCACTTTCTCTCTGTCAAATAAATTGATAAAATATTTTTTAAAAAAGAATAGATGTGCAAGTCCTGTTATAGAGAAAAATTTTTAACTTTGTTGAAATACATTAGAGAAGAATTTGGAAAGGAAACTTTATGTTACAAAATTGGTGATTCAGTCCAACTGAATCCATCAATATAATGATATTTCACTCAAGACCCCAGTAAGTGTTTTTTGTTTGTTTGTTTGTTTGTTTAGGAACTCAATAATCTTAGAGGGAAACCACAAGGGCCTAAAAAAGTAGCCAAGAAACTCCTGAATAAGAACAAAATAGGGGATGGGCGCCTGGGTGGCTCAGTTGGTTAAGCGACTGCCTTCGGCTCAGGTCATGATCCCAGAGAGCCGGGATCGAGTCCCACATCGGGCTCCCTGCTCGGCAGAAGCCTGCTTCTCCCTCTTTCACTCCCCGTGCTTGTGTTCCCTCTCTCGCTGTGTTTCTCTCTGTCAAATAAATAAAATCTTAAAAAAAAAAAAAAGAACAAAGTAGGGGATATGTGGATAGGTAGCAGGGAGAGCCGCTTTGACCATTGAGTCATCAGAGAAAACCCGGAAATAGATTCACACTCACAGAAACTTGATATGTGATAGAAGCAGCATTGCATACCTTTGAGGAAAGGAAGAACTCTTCAATAAATGCTGAGACAATGACGAATCTATATGGAAAAAGTGAAATAAAATTTTCTGCATTACACCATACACAATCAACCTGACATCAAAGATACAAAAGAGAATTTTTAGAAGAAAAGATAGCAAGATATTATTATGATTTTCAGAGTGGATTTTTAAAAATAAAACCAAGAAAAGCATTAACTATAAAAGGTGAGATTGATAAATTTGACTACAGTAATATTAAGAATTTGTCCTTGTCAAAAAAATATCAAAGTTTTTTAGAAGCCCTAAATGGTATTTGCAACACATAGAACCAACAAGGAATTGATACCTGAAGACCTGCTTACAAATCACCACGAGAAAACCAAGCAAATAGAAAAATGGGGAAAAGATATGACAGGCATCTCAAAAAAAGAAAAAACATGAAGACTACTTGAATATATGAAAAGATGTTTAATTTCTTTTTTTTATTGTTACTAAAATTTTTTATTTTTTCCAGTGTTCCAAGATTCATTCCCCATTCCCCACACCCAGTGCTCCACGATTTAGGTGTCCCCAGTACCCACCACCAGGCTCTCCCATCCCTCCACCCCCCTCCCTCCAAGTCCCTCAGTTTGTTTCTGTTTCCAAAGTCTCTGTTGTTTCGTTTCTCTCCTTGGATTACCCTACTTCCCATTTACTTTCCTTCTCCCACTGTCCTCCAGTTTACCCCTCATGCACCGCAAGTAAGTGAAACCATGCGATACTTGACTTTCTCTTCTTGGCTTATTTCACTCAGCATAATCTCTTCCAGTCCAGTCCATGTTGCTACAAAAGTTGGATATTCATCCTTTCTGATGGAGGCATAGTATTCCATT